>CM069458.1:2965276-3183739 GCA_035610835.1 Ophiura sarsii | reverse complement strand
ATTCATCAAATTATAGACATAGTTGAAAATCTTATTTGGATATTTCAAACTAATCATCAATATGGAATATATTTACAGACCAGCTTGGCTGAAAAAGCTGTGTAGGAATGTCAGCCAGGAGGAAACCTCTGATGTCGTAATGTCAGCAACGGTTGAACCACTGATGACCAAAGTAACGGATGCACACCAAACGAACAAAGATTGTCAGGCATAAGATTCTCGCATTCCATGAATTCAGATTGCTGGCCAGTATTCATTGTACAGTATCTCACTAGGTTTCGTTCTTTAATGTCTAGCCATAAGTCTTCCAATTACTATCATATCGGCAAGTTATACATTATTTTGACGTCCCTTTAATGTCGGGATGCTGAATAATAGTTGTCACATGTTTGGTTTCCTGCTCCATTCCCTCTACATTAATAAGGCACTGTTAAATAAGACAATTCCTAAATGCTTTTAGTAGTTTTGATCCAATCAGCAGATCAGAAAACAGAAAACTTAAATAAGCGGAGTTAATTGTATTGTCTGCAATTGCGTGTGCGCCGTATAATGCCCGCACCACACGCTTGGTTTTGATTTGTTATTCACTTAGGCAACACGGGTTCGTCGATTTTTACTGTGAGTGACGCCAGGGTTTAGTTAAAACACTTTCCTCGCGGCAGGCGTCTGCAGACGACATTCCAAAATTTCACAAAATGCTTCAAAAATGGTAAAATTATTGGATTTCATCACCATATTTGGAATCACCATCTGGAATGCATTGAAAGAAGTACAAACATGCCAAGTATTGATTCAGTTATCATTTGCATAGACCTTGAAAGTCGGGAAAGGTTTCTGAAAAATCTGTTTTGTATAAGGTAAAACAAATAGCCGCGTGGAAAGTGTTAAAGGTACATTCAGTCATTTGGCACAGAGAAGACTCTCAAATCCTACCCCCAATAAAAACCCTCCCCAATTTACAACAACAACAACAACAACATCAACAAAGACTTGTGTGTTTTTTGTAATTCTTTCCTACGTTATAATTCATAGCCTGAAGAAGAAAGCCCCGGCAATGTTGAGTTATGCAAATACATACAAGTCTGGCCAGATTGTTATTAGTGCACAATACCCACATACAATTCCAGAACATTTTCAGCAACATTCTCTATCCAACTCCGCCCTCATACAGTATCAGGGTCAAAAGACTACTGTGAAATACGTCCTTTGTATATCAGTCTTGACAATAATTGGCAGTTTATATGTTAGTCATATAATAGTGGGTGTGGTTGTGGATGTCAACAGGCAATGTGATTGGTTTTGGCTGATTCAGCAAAATCTATATAATTGTATTTTGTCATTGTTGGTATGATGGAAAATAAATATTGAATTGAATTGAAGTCACTGTTTATTCGAATGGGATGATTTTTGTGTGTGTCTAGATTCCGAGTTACTCATTTATTTATATGCAGTCTCGTCAGAGCGTATTTCAACGATCGCACCTTCGCGCATGTTATAGTTATAATAATATGAACACTTTTTTGATGGCTGTACGTCACGACAACTTTTCCAAAATGTGAACAAACTCACCTCACCAAAATCTTCAAAAGTTTTACCATCTGCAGAGTGCCTATAGGAGTATAGGTGTAACCACAGCACAGAAACAGCGCTTCTTTGTGTCTATAATAACTTACTTCTCGCTGCTGACAAGGACCATGAAGTCATTCTCATTCTGTTGGACTACTCGGCTGCTTTTGACACCATAAATCACCAAATACTGTTTAAATATGGATTCACTGGTTCTGCATTTTCATGGATTAAATCGTATTTCACCCACCATTCACAATCTGTCATTATAAATGGTCGCGAGTCATCGGTTCATGTTCCTCAAGAGGAAGTTCCTCAAGGTCAGTACTTGGCCTTTTAGGCTTCACAATGTATTCATCTCTGTTACTGTTTTATTTGTTATAGCCCATAAGGACTTAATAAGTATGGTTTTATTATTATTATTATTAGTGTTATTATTATTATTATTTTTAGTGGATATGATGTCACTGGGATGTGCTACCAAATGAGTATCCGAGTGCCGCAACACCTCCTCTGACGGTATATTAGATCTAGATTATTTTTCAGATTTGAATTTCGATTTGGATAAAGAAAATTGGTTAACATCGTCAGAAAACCACTTATATATAAATTAAAATGCCATGAAGTTTCTGCGAGATTCTGTGTACGGGAAAATAAAACAATACACCGTGATACTTATAGTGTGCTTGACTTCTGACGAACCTCAAAATATAACCCCATCATGTGTGTTATAACCAGCCACAGAACGGCTTGTAATATAAGTCTATTCGTTTCACACTTTAACCTGCAACTTGAATACTGTTGCAGGTTAAAGTTTAAAATACAAGCGATACCAGTGCAGTGCATACATGTAATAGTTGTTAGACGAGGACTCGAAGAGTCAGAGTCTAACATTTTACTTGTATGCGAGCCAAAATAGTACCAGCCTGAGGTCTTAATCTATCATTGTTTCTAAACACTATAATTGCATTATTAGCCAGACCAGTAAGATGTTACGACCAACAGGCTGGTATCATTACGGGCGCACAGCACTAAATCACTCCTCGTTTTGTGTAATGGTAGTAAGTTCCGGCAAAAACAAAAAACGATTTTGTGATTAGTGGGGTCCTTTGGGAATCAGTTTGGCGTGAGGGTAGCATTTCATAATTAAAATGAAAGATGATCTCTTGTACTTTGATCAGGATATTGCAAAATATGGATTTTCGATTGTAATGAAAATTTATCACGTGGATGAACACACGTGATCGGAGGCGGTTAGAAGGCGGGCGTCCGGGCTGAAAATAGTGGTGGCACTGTTTAAATGATCGTATCGTAAAATCTAATTGGAAGGTGTAACACTTCTTGACGATTTTATGAAATTTGAATGTTTGTTTATTAGAATAAAGCATTCGAGACATTCCAAAAATGGTTACTAAGGGCCCAAAATAGCGACTCTTTCAGCCCTAATTTACATGTAATCCAATGGGCGGTTTATTTAGTGCTGTGCCCCCTTGTAACACCTAGTGGTGACACTCGATTTATATCGAATTGCATTGATTTTGAGTCTATAAAAGAGTTAATTTGATCTTAATTTCAAAGAAAAACATATTTCTGTCCATGTCATACATAAATATCATGAACACGACCCAATTTTCTTACAAATTTGGAGCAAAAACGGTTGAAGAGCATTATTTTACTACACATTTCCTTGTTTTTGATTTTACGCACAATAATGGACCCCCTCGCCATGGTTATCCGATTATAAACCTACATATCTATGCTCGTTTTATCAATCAAGGGCTTAACAAATAAAGTTTAAATAAATGTTGTTAAACCCATTTGCCATTGATATCAAATCATGTCAGGGGGGGGGGGGGGGGGGGGGGGGGGGTGACTAGGTTTAATTTGGGCCTAAATTAAGACAAAAATTAGGCTTTCAAAGTATCAAAATGTCAATAACAGTACTCTGGGCAATTCCCTAGAGGATATAACCCAAAACAAATTACATTGTGAGTTTACCTGACATACGATACATTATGCGTGACAGATAAAAAGACAATTTAGGCCTATTATTATTTCAAAATTGAAACGTTTTTCACCCATACCCCTAAAATTCGGCAATTTTGGACCTACAATTTTTACATTTGCATCTAAGGTTTGGCATAGGGTGAGCACGCCATTGCGTAATCAGTTTCATGGTTCATTGGGTTTTTAAAACATCGCATATATATACTTTTAACATAGTATGAAACATAAATAGTGTGATGTTATTATGGTGCCATAATCTCACAATGTGTGAATATCATAGAACACACCGTCTGGCGGTACATCTGTGGTAAGCGCCCTCTCTTGATAGGACAGCAGCGCTAAGTCTGCGCATGTCAAGCGCGGGCGATTATTTGAAAAACTCAGATTCAAGGCACTTTTCATCTGGCGATCACAGAGTCTAGTCACGTTATAATATGTATTGATTTTTGTAACGGTTTTGATTGAAATGAGTTTGATTACTACGCATGAATAAATGGATGTTACATTTGTTAGATAATACTGAAACCTGGACTGTCTGCAATTGTTCAATGTTTCCTGTCTCTATATTACTTCATAATTGGTAAAGTGAACCACAGCCAAACCGCTCGGCAAGTTACTCTACCAACCGTCCTTGTCTTCCGCCAAGACAAGACCTCATCTTAACATGGTGAACAGCCCAAACGACATCTTGTCTGGTTCGTCATCTAAATGGACTACAACTTGGGTCAACTGAAAAGCTGCGTGGAGAGGTATTAATTCTCATCGGAATTTTATCTGTATTGCTTGGGATCTTGGACATTTGTCGCCAATTTCTATTCAGCGTGTACAGGGAAAGGGAGTACATGTCGCTTCCGCTGTTTAGTGCAACGTACAAGCCAAGAGTGGACGCAAAAAGGACATTGACCTATTTCCGGGAGATACGCACTTCAACAACAGCTGGTTGAACCGCAAGTCACGCATTTATAATGAGGTACAGACAGGACAGGTACAATTTGTAAACAAAACAGGTTCAGTTGCACCAATTTGATATGTATCGTTGATCTGAATTCATGTACATGTATATCGATTCATTGTGTGTCATATATTATGTTACGATTTAAATTATAGGATTGTCATTACAATACTCCGTGTATAATATTGTGAGAATATTTTGCACTATTTGTGGGTGATTTTAAATTAGATCATCATGCCTATCACACGCGGAAAAAATAAACTCACAGCGGGTAAGCAAACTGCCACACGAGTAGATGACAATGCTGCATGTAGTACTAGTAGTAGTAGTAGTAGTAATGATGTAAATGTAGAAGTAGGTGATCAAGGTGAAGTACATCATTCGTTTGATACTCCGGACCAAATGCAACAGAACACTGCTGCTGAGCAAGTCAGGAGGTTGGAAATTGATCAAATTCACTCGGCCAACACTGGTTCGTGTGGTGAGCAAATCGATTCTCAACAATCACAAAATTCACTTGAATCATCCACTGATCATTCTACGGGAATACAAACAACTATCATTACAGTTGAAATTGATGGAGTTTTACTCCCCATGTCAATTCAGGAATTTTTCAGTTTTAAACAAAATCAAGCAAAAATGGCTTTGGAACGGGAAGAAAAGCAAGGTTCAAGAAGAAATTGACAATATGCTCAGCTTAGGCGTCATTGAGGAAGTCAATAGCGCGTATGCTTCACCTATAGTTGCTGTCAATAAACCTAATGGTGACATAAGACTGTGTACAAATTACAAAGCTTTAAATAAGGTTACTGTTGTAGACCCTTATGAGATGCCTAGAATAGATGAGATACTTGAGGATGTTGCACATGCACAATTTATCTCAACATTGGACCTAACAAAGGGTTTTTATCAGGTTCCACTTGACCCTCAAGCGAAAGCTAAATCTGCATTTGTTGCATTTGGACATCAGTATGCGTATAATGTCATGCCATTTGGCATGGTCAATTCAAGTGCCACATTCCAAAGACTAGTCGATGAAGTCTTACGAGACTGCAATTCATTTTGTCGTCAATATATTGATGATGTTGCAATCTTTTCTAATTCATGGCAAGAGCACTTAGAACACTTAGATACGGTTCTCACCAAAATTCATGAAGCTGGCCTGACAGTCAAACCGTCCAAATGTAAATTTGCGAATCAGCAGGTAACTTATCTGGGTCATACTGTAGGCAATGGTCAAATCAAGCCAAACTTTGACAAAATCAAAGCTGTCATTCAGTTTCCAAAACCGGTAACTAAGAAAGATGTCAGATCTTTTTTAGGTCTTACTGGGTACTACAGGAAATTCGTGAGTCATTATGAGGACATTGCTCGACCTTTGATAGACTTAACCAAAAAGAAAGAGCCGAATAATGTCAGATGGACACCATTGTGTGAATCTGCATTTCAAGATTTGAAAGCATATCTGAGCACTGAACCCATTCTTAAGGCGCCTGACTTTAGTAAACCATTTTTACTTCAGACTGATGCTTCCAAAAAAGGCATTGGTGCAATTCTGAGTCAATTGGATGATCAATTGAGAGAGCATCCTGTTATTTATCTCAGCAGGCAATTAAAATCAAGTGAGCAAAATTATTCAGTCTCAGAGCAAGAATGTCTTGCAATAGTATGGTCTATCAAAAAGTTGCGTTTCTATCTACAAGGTCGTAAATTCAGTGTCATCACTGACCACAAAGCTTTGCAGTGGTTAGATAACACCAAATTGAATAATAGTAGACTAATGAGGTGGTCTTTAATCCTGCAAGAATTCAACTTCGACATTCAATACAGGAAAGATATCATGAATACCAACGCAGATAGCTTGTCTAGATGCAGTATTTCAGAGTAGAATAATGAGGTCTGTCATTTGACTTATTAAAATTTCATGTTCAGATATATTTAAAATGTACCATATTCACAATGCAAGTAGACATTACATTATTATGATAGTTGGGATATTGGACTACTGTGTTTTTACCAAAATGTAAGGTGATACTGGGGCAGATATGTATTGTTGTGAATCTATTATATTCTTAGAGGTGTACGTCGAGTATTTTTCAACTTAAAATTGGAAAGCTCATTGTTCATGTATTATGGTCTTTGCATATAAAATTGTGAAATTGAAACTACCAACTTATAATTGGGAAGACTGCCATATTATTTGCAAATGTATTTACACTGTTATTCATCAACTAAAAATTGATACGACACTCTGAGTTATATGGGTATTCGTTATTGTGTAGATAGTGCGCATATGCTACATTGTATAACATTGTTTAACAGGTTGTCATGAAGTGCAGGTGTATTTAAACTGTTTTAAATCTTGTATGACAAATATAATTCCTGTATTAACATATTGTGGTGATCAAGGTGTCATCAGCTGAAGTAATCATTTTTATGTATTCTTCGTTGTAATATAGAAAACATTTTTGTATGTTATCTCAGTGCATGTAAATCATATCTGGTCTCTCTTTTAACATGCTTAATGACATGTAGGCTTTGTATCACTTTAACATGTCCATAAATTGTATTCATGCCCAGTTACTGTGCTAGATAGATGACAGTCTAGACTATTATTGTACACATTGCTATCATATTGTATTTCACTTATGTGTATGTAAAATATTGGATATCACTTGCTATGTATATTTTTATATTGCTATTCTGGTGCAACTGAACAAAATTTTAGTCAATATCTACAAGGTTAATTCCTTCATGTACCATCATCTGTATACTCCAGTTTACTTCGATGGCTACACTTCAGTATCTCCTGTTTACACGTCAGTGAATACTGCTACTTCTGAATACATCGCATTTTACGTTCGTGTTACTACTGTATATCAACCGTGTCTCGCATCTCATATATAGATATAATCTCCTGGTAAGAATTACAGTGAAAATTTGAACTGCTGACAGGATAATGAACACTCTTCGTATCTTCTATTTTATTATGAACTTCACTTCATAGGAGATAATATAAATATTGTTTGAATGAAGCAGGATGGGACTTATGCGAGAAGCTTGAGACACAAGTCTTTTACCTAATCAGTCATGTCTTCGCCAAAATATCTTCGCAGTTATCTTCGTGTACTCTACGGATGCATCAAAGGAGAAACTACAGATTGGTAGCTGACAGACTGTGATAATGACACTCATTACAATGATGTTCATAATGGACAATATTGCTCGAACACTTTCATTATATGCTATCAATTGGTGGAAATTTTATTTCACCATGGTTTTTATGTCATAACTGAAATGTGATATCAATCTGATGTTGAGTAGATATATGTTTGGGTCTCCGGCCATATGTCAAAAAAATTGGCATGCTACAATTTGTTAACTAAAAAAATATTGTTGTCAATATTTGTGCATACATTTTTAGCTAGCCTTTTCTATATTCTTGCGCAATGTAATTTTGCAAGCAAACCTTTGCCAACATTTCAGTGTTCAAATTTACAATATATTTGATCAGATTTATGTGTCGGACATACACGTTCAATTTAAACATGTGTACTTTTATACTTTGCACATTCATAATTCTGTCTAAAACAGCATATTCTTTTGAATGTAGTAAAATTTACACGCCTTAATTAGGTGACACACTCTTCCGGTGGTAGGGGGGTGTGATGGTATTATGGTGCCATAATCTCACAATGTGTGAATATCATAGAACACACCGTCTGGCGGTACATCTGTGGTAAGCGCCCTCTCTTGATAGGACAGCAGCGCTAAGTCTGCGCATGTCAAGCGCGGGCGATTATTTGAAAAACTCAGATTCAAGACACTTTTCATCTGGCGATCACAGAGTCTAGTCACGTTATAATATGTATTGATTTTTGTAACGGTTTTGATTGAAATGAGTTTGATTACTACGCATGAATAAATGGATGTTACATTTGTTAGATAATACTGAAACCTGGACTGTCTGCAATTGTTCAATGTTTCCTGTCTCTATATTACTTCATAATTGGTAAAGTGAACCACAGCCAAACCGCTCGGCAAGTTACTCTACCAACCGTCCTTGTCTTCCGCCAAGACAAGACCTCATCTTAACATGGTGAACAGCCCAAACGACATCTTGTCTGGTTCGTCATCTAAATGGACTACAACTTGGGTCAACTGAAAAGCTGCGTGGAGAGGTATTAATTCTCATCGGAATTCTATCTGTATTGCTTAACAAATAGTCTCATTAACATCTCATGATGAATGAAAGAGATTATAAAAACATAGAAATTCTGCAAAATAGCCTTAACGTGCCCAAAATTCGAACATTAGAAATTGAGTATCGATGCGTTAAGTAACATAACTTTAGTTAGAGGTGGTGTTTAAATTAACTATATGGACAGTTTATCTTGATATTACTTGGTGTTTACAAAAATGCCAAAAAGAAAAGTTTTTATTTTTTTTATTGTGTGTTATAAGGGCGCACAGCACTAAATCACTCCTCGTTTTGTGTAATGGTAGTAAGTTCCGGCAAAAACAAAAAACGATTTTGTGATTAGTGGGGTCCTTTGGGAATCAGTTTGGCGTGAGGGTAGCATTTCATAATTAAAATGAAAGATGATCTCTTGTACTTTGATCAGGATATTGCAAAATATGGATTTTCGATTGTATTGAAAATTTATCACGTGGATGAACACACGTGATCGGAGGCGGTTAGAAGGCGAGCGTCCGGGCTGAAAATAGTGGTGGCGCTGTTTAAATGATCGTATCGTAAAATCTAATTGGAAGGTGTAACACTTCTTGACGATTTTATGAAATTTGAATGTTTGTTTATTAGAATAAAGCATTCGAGACATTCCAAAAATGGTTACTAAGGGCCCAAAATAGCGACTCTTTCAGCCCTAATTTACATGTAATCCAATGGGCGGTTTATTTAGTGCTGTGCCCCCTTACCCCATACAAAACAAGTCAAAACATTTGCAATAATACCAAGATGTTATGATTATGCTACAACCGGCAGCTATTGTTTATGTAGAGTTTCTAGGATGTGTAATTAACAGCATGAGATACGGCAGCTATTGTTTATGTAGAGTTTCTAGTACATGTAACGTAGGTCACCCAAAAAAAACCATTGCAAATTGCACATTGCACATGTAATACAATCCTACATTGGTTAAAATAAATGTTGCAATTTCTGTCACAGGTTTTCCATTTTGAGAGAAGCAATGACACTTTCTTGTACAAATTTACAATTGGCTGACAAAATGAAACACAGATAATATCCTACAAGCACTGTTCTAGTATTCATATCACAAGTTTCCATTTGAGAGAAACAATGATGCTTTCTTGTATAGATTTACACTTTCACTAAATGTGTTTGATTTTAATCATGATAAGGTTCTCTGAACAGGGACAGGGTGTTTTCTTGAATTGAAACATCACACTGATGGCAATTATAGAGTGGTAGGCCTATTATGATTTGGTCTATCAAACCATTGATAAACAGTGATCTCTCTTGCGCATCGGTTAAGATTAGAATACCCTACTCACTACTAAATTAACTTGTTGAAGACATGAAGCGGTAGGGTATGTTCCTGCTTGTCAGTACATGGATGACTAGAGTAAAACCAGCCTTATGTTTTACTATCAACACAGTGTGTTTAGCTCTTTAACTATGATCTAAAGCGTTCAAGTATAGTCGGTGCGGGGTGCGTACGTGTAACCCGCACAAGTATAATCGGGTGTAGTAGTTAACATTCATGGGACGAACTAATGATATTATCATGATAAATGGTAAGTATAGTCATCCTAGGGCTGATATTGACAGTATTTTATAGCCATGTAGCTAAAGTTGTGCCTAATCGCTTAAAATTGTAAATTCTTTATTACACAATTCCTGATTTATCAACATATCGTTGATTATTTGAATGCCAGTGTGAAAGGAACCACTCCCCCTTGAGTCTGGATTAGACATACACGGAATGAAGCGTGAAATTATAGTTGATTTAGGGCTCTTGCCCAAACACAGGTAGAGGAACTCGAGGAAAGAGCGGGAGAAAGCGCGATCATCACGGAATCGGTACTAGAAGTACCCATTCAGTGAGGTGTTAATCACCGATCCTTTGTCACTCCTTTTAAAAATAGAAAGTGAATATTTTGATACTGGACTCGGTAGAGTCCAACTTTGTTTCCACTATGTCATTTGTGATTACTTCTAATTGTAAAACAGTTCAAAAAAGACGAAAACTCTAGTGCAAGCAATTGTAATTGGCACAGAGAGACTGTGAAGACATGTCGGGTTGGTTTGGTGGGGGTTGGGTGGGGGTTGGATGGTGGTTGTGTGGGGTGGGGGTTGGTAGGGGTTGGGTGGGGTAGTGTTTGGGGGAGGGGTTAGGTGTGATATTCAGTGGCAAGCAGCATTTAATAGCGAGTAGGACTACTGATATTTGACCATTAATACAAGCTCATCGCTGTTAAGTCGCGGGCGTGATTGAGTTAAATGTCGGGTTGGGTGGGGGTCTGGTGGTGGTGGGGTGGGGGGTGGGTGGGGGTTGGGTGGGGTGTGATATTCAGTTGCAAGCAGAATTTAATAGCGAGTAGGCCCAGTGGTGTTTCATCATTATTTTTGATTACAAGCTCATCGCAGTTAAGTCGCGGGCGCTGATTGCGTTAAATGTTTCGCGTAATTCAATGCTCTGATTTTACATTGCTTTTGCTGGTCAGCACGGGCATCGAAATTCACTGATGAAGACACGTCATGTGGAATATGGGCCTAATACAAAAGTGTAAGTCTACGCGAAACTTTTTTTTTTTTTTCTTTTTTTTAAGTCCGTTCCGAAGAAATCCGTCTGAAAAAACCAGAACACTTCAACAAAAAAAGTTGGTTTGGTAAAGAGAGTAGAACAATTTAAAGTGAAATAAATTGAAGAAAAAAAGACATTTTTGAAATAAATTTTGGTATTTTTAATTATTTTCGTAGGGGGTGTTCTGTCAGTGTTGTGGTATGATCAACTTGCACAAAAACCGAGTGAAATTCTTTTTTTTAAAATTCAAGTTCTGATTCACAACCCTCCCCTCGCTTAACAATAGGCCTAACTTAAAATGAAATTGCCTCTAAGCCGACGCTTGCATCGGTCCGGCACCGGTGACGATCGCCCTACCCCCAAGTCTGATGTGCGTATGTACTGTCCGCCGTCAATTTATTATCCATACCTGATACCTAGTAAACATTATTTCCTCTACGGCCAGAGATGTGCATCCGTTCACCGCCAGTGCCCCCATACCTCCCCCGCCCCCGCCTCCGACCACCCCCCCCCCCCCCATAACACGCCACATCAGATTTCCACCGCACACCGTCGACATTACCTATAACTTTAAGCAACGTTCATCAGGATCCGTTAAAACACCACCAAATCCCTCCCTTCCTAGCTAGCTGGCATCGATTGTGAAGGTCTTTTTAATTGACAAACACAAAAATTCAGATTTTTTGTTTAAATATAGAACAACCATTGTTCAGGAGATAATGAGTTTCAAACAGGTAATTGTTGTCCATTATGAATTGGAAAGTGGGCACACATAGGCCTAAACAATGGCCTACATAGCAAATACATGACAAAAACCTCATTCATTGCTAGTCAAAACAAATCGCTGCTTTACAATCAAGCTCAATGATGTGTAGCATTGATTATACAACATCATGCCGCTTGGCGAAGATTTTTTAAGTGATTTTTTCCTTATTTGTTAAATTTTTTACGATACCATAATCATAAATTACTCGAATGTGAATTAAAAGTAGACTTTATTTTGTCCAACATGAAACTATCTCTTGTTCAATATAGAAAAAAAAATCGCGCTTTCCCCGCTCTTTCCTCTACTTGTGTTTGGGAAAGAGCCTTATAGACATTGGCCGATTTACCATTTCAGTCAGAGGTAACAGAAGCAAAAGAGGAGGAGAAACTCGAATTTTAATCGTAATATGCAAGGTTAAAGGGGCACTAAGAGATGTGTTGGAGGCTGCGCCCTCAATTATGATAAAAACTGTGATTAGTATATTTTTATAATTGTATTACATTGATGAGCTTACACCTATAAGGATTAAGAAAAATCAGCTCTCTTTGTACAAGAAAACATCGATTCAAAAATGCTCGTAGAGCCGCGACGATCATTTTACGTCCGACAGTATCCCCCTGCAGTACGCGTGATACATAACGCGAACCATATTTGCATAGAGGGCGTTTTTCAATAAATAGCGATGATATTGTTTTAATCAAGTTTTGCTGTGTTTTTGTTAGTAGAAACAAGGAGTTATTATATTAACTATGTTAACTATGATAACTCCTTGGTAGAAACAACAATAATGGCAATTTTTAATGTTCATCTTGAATTCTGAAGTTAATTTTAAAACATTTAAAATTTTAAACACCACTTAATGTCCCTTTAATACCTTGTCATCATCGGTACCTGTTAACTACTGTGATGTACTCACCAATGTAAAAATAGGGTGAACAATTATTATAAGTGCCCTGTACCATACTTTACTGACTACAGGATGAATGGCTTCATCATAGGATTATGTCATGCTACACCAGTATTGTCCTTGAATGCAAGGATTCGTCCTTATTCCTGAATAGCGTTTTTCCGGAAAAGTGCGCAAAATCTGTCAAAAAATAAGGGAACTTATGGATCTCGGGTAAACGTCCCGGTAAACGTATAATATCGATTTATTTTCGAAAACTAGAAATTTGGGTTAATTTTTTTTAACTGTGTTGGATGCAAACAACAGTACCCAATGTACCGTTGTTTTATAGCTTTGACAATCATGATTTTTGTCGCAAATGGTTGTTTGAATTGTTTCTTTCAGCAAATAGATGGTATAGCTTGACATATTGACAGCATATACTCATCTCCAATATGGCATTTGATGAAATTCTGGTACAACTTGGGGAATTTGGGATCTACCAAAAGCGTTCAATTATTCTGTATGTCTGTTTGATACACATACCCGCCGCGTTGCATAAATTTGCACAAGTATTCTATGCTGGACCAGCTGATTATTGGTGTGGTACTCAAGAATTAACCAACAGTACTATAAATGGTACTAATTATCAGCTTCGATCCGCTGATCCATGTATTGATTACAGCAATGAGCATCCTGAGAGAGATGTCGCTGTTACATGTGAGGCAGGGTGGATCTTCGATCATACTCAATACAAATCGACTATCATAGAAGATGTAAGTTTTAACTATAGATTAAGGAGAATTTATTGTTTTTGAGCTGAACGGGTCGTTCTATATGGCCGCCATCTTTAAAAATATCGGACCAAATCGAGGACGCTCGTTATAGGTCAGCCCGGACCTTCAATTTGCCGTTGACAACAAAGCATCAAAATCAATTACTACGCTCTACTCGACCATACACAAGAACGTTCCTAGTGACCTTGTGAGGCTGTGTAAGCAACCGTTATTTACATGAGCAATATTTCCGAAATTCGTAAAATGTTTCACTCGATTTTCAGACTTTGACCTGTAAAAAACATGTGAAAACTTGCATTATGTGTAAATATGATAACATGAGTATGTAGAGGAATCACTTTGTCAAATATTCTGTTCGATGGTAACATTTCACGGGAGTACAAAAAGGGTTAAATTTTGGCCGTTTTGGTGATGGTGCAATCTGAATTTGTTTGAATTCACGTAGTTTGTGGTCAACGGCATGTGACGTCACTCCGGGCTTACCTATAGGGGCCGTGTGTAAATTGTGAAGACGGGAAGAATTCAGTATATATGCATCAGAGTTCAACTCTATCAAATGGTCCTCTTTAAGAATTCCAATGAAGTCAATCATGATCTGCGGGTTTATGACCTCCAGGTCACTATAGGTAAGCAACTGTTCTGGCATTACATACAAAGGCACCCAATTATCAGATATCAAATACGTGCATAATATTCAAAGTAACTTATGTTGATATTTTGGTTAATGATATAGAGTTCTCTACGTTATATTATATGATCCATGATCTATGAGCACAATCTTATATCTAGTTCATTATATCTTTTGCATTGACAGTTTGATTTGGTTTGCAACAAAAGTAAGCTTCCTCATATTGCACAATCAGTTTTTTTTGTTGGAACTCTAGCCGCTTCGTTTTTAATTGGTTCTATTGCGGACTGGTAAGTACTCTTGACGATGGTCTACAGTCATCACAATAAGTAACTGACCAGGTAATAAATGTGCTGATAACTCTAAAAGTATAACTTCTACATAAACATATTCAATTATAAACACGTTGAGAAATTTCTCTTCTTGAATTTGAAATATTACACGCTAAGAATGGCTGATTATTAAGGAAGTTACAATCCTAAATGTACTGTCAAGTCTGATTGTCATTTTCACATTTTCATTTTCAACACGGGGACTCAGACCGGCAAATTATTGATTACTGGTAGTGGTAGTTAACAAATACAACATGGTGTGAGGGAAAGTAATGCAAACTACTGGTCCCGCGGTGTTGGATGACTGGTGACTACCTCCCTCCGCTCCGCGTCGGGAGGTAGTCACCAGTCATCCAACACCGCGGGACCAGTAGTTTGCACTACTTTCCCGAAATAAACCATGTTGTATTTGTTTTTATTACACCTCATACATATTTCATTGACAAATCAAGCTACAGTGAAAATAGAAAATATAAATGTATGAATTTACTTACCCACTTTCAATCCTGTAGAGATCGTCTCATGATGCGTTGAAAAGTCATCAAAATGTTAAATCCAATTCATAATAACAAGTTCCAAACTCCAACAATGTTAAGTGTACACACCGCACTTTATTTAAAAATCCAACACGCTTAACTAGGTGAAAAATCCAGTAACAGTTCAAATGGATGAGAAAATCCAACAGTTGTAACAGTTTAAAATTCATTAACTCATTTACAAAACTCATGTTAAGCCTAGGCTTTTAAGAGTTGTGGTGGATGTAGACAACACAGTTTTGAATGTTCAAAATGGCTTGACGTGAAACTCCAACACCGATGTTGATATCTCTGCCAGTTACAGGAGAGTTATTTAACTCACGTAGTATACCATCTTGTTGAGACAAGGATAAAAAGCCCGGCGGTGAACGTGGTGGAGAGCTACGCCTTCCTACCGCGGCAGGAACTGCGGCGACCTGAACACTAGGCCCAGCGCTAGGCCTAGGCCTACTACCACACGGAGGTTGCGCGACCATACTGGGTTCCCGGTCTTCCGACTTGAGCATGTCTGAAAGTGTGTTGCTCATCATACGCTTCTTTTCGTGCGAGGTTCTGCTATAACTCCTTACGCTAGCTTCAGAGTGATGGCCCGATACACTCATGATATCACGAGCTTCGAATCCAGCGGTGTCTAAAGCTGTTAAATTGGATGCACGTAAACAATGATTTGTGTACAACTTTGAACACCCAGCCTCGATGGAGATATCTTTTGTTTTATTGTAGAGAGTGTTCTTCCCTACTGGTGAATTCTCATACCATACGGTGTTGCCGACAGCTCTTTTGGGATCTTTTGGCTTTTGCCAAAAGGCATCACAGTCAGGATTCAGATGTGTATGGTATTTCTCAAACGAAATCACTGGGCAGGTTTCAGGACGAAGCGGTGTAGCATACATCAGGCCTCCCTGGCTCTGCTCATCGTCATTACCACGGTGGTTTTTAGTCATTTTGTCCCGGCGAAATTTCACAAATTTCTTCCCTCTGGCATCAACTTCAACGATGAAATCATCCTTCGACATCTCACGCAGGTTTTCACGACCCCTATTGCAGAAAAAGACCATTATGTCCACGAATACTTTATTCTGTAATCCGCGAGGAGTGCTATGATCCAGTGCTGTTGACGCGCGTAGTTTCTTCATATCGTCAGGCTGAATGGATGACTTGTGTTGAACGGTGGCTTTGCCGGATTTCTTCAGCTCAACACAAACCGATTTGAACATATTATTAGCTTCCTTAAAGTCGGGATCATTAACGATATCGAGTCCTCTTTCTCTTTCGAAGAAACGTTGAAGTCCATACCGCAGGCTTTGCAATGATTTCTTGGCGTACAAATCGCCATCAGCTTTGCGGAGCTCCGCGTAGTAGCGAGTGAGAAATGGACACAAGTCCGGCACTGGAAGAATAATTATGTCGTCGAAACATAAACCCTTTTCTTCACAATAATTACGGAACACCTTTGCAGCTTTCTGTATCACTTGCTTGGTGGCTTGAGCATCTTTGTTATCCAAAAGGATTCCCAAATCTGAGTCAGTTAATTGAGCGAATCTTGTCGGCACAGGTGTAGCAGACGACGCCATGTTTGTTGTGAAATTTTCAACCTCGTAGGTAACGTCGCGGTTCTATTAATACGTAGGCTCTCGCGTTGTTTCGGGCGACTGTATCAGCGGGGAAGTAGTCAAAACTCTCGCATGTGTGGTTCATAAACATGATAAACATAAACAAACATTCGGTAGTTTTATTTTATTTATACGACTTGGTTAAAAATGAACCAATTAAAGAAGAGGATACCCTTATAAATATGTATGAGGTGTAATAATGCCAATTCACCCGTCGATGGCCTGGTTGTTGGATAGTCGGCCGGTGGCATTTGTTACGGTTAATCAATACGGCACACACGCTTTACCTGTCGTACTCTCCCCGTATTGAAAAGAAAATGTTAAAATGAAAATCAGACTTGCCCTAACGTTTGGGATCGTAACTTCCTCATTAATCAACCATTCGTAGCGTGTAATATCTCAAATTCAAGAAGAGTAATTTCTCAACAACTTCATGATTAAATATGTTTATGTAAGAGTTATACTTTTAGAGTTATCAGCATGTTTATTACCTGGTCAGTTACTTATTGTGATGACTGTATAAACATAACAAAGATCGCTTCATGAGTCCAGGAATGGACCTAATCATGGTGAATGCAGTCAGGATGGATGCTGTCGTTACGGTACGGGTCGTACCGCTTTTGTTATTGAAATGAACTGATAAAAGGCCTATACAGTTTTCTTCAGAAATCGAGTTTTAAACGACGGCGTGTTTGTGAGTACAAGTAGTACATGTAGTATCAGTGGAGAAGAATGATCTAATTTAGGGTGAGTCGGTGCCGGGAATTAACCCGGGTCGTCTGCATGGCAATCCAGTTATTGAGCCACGGATGAGTCAGCTAGACAAATCTTGAGATTTTCTTACGCATATGATCGCCCGCCTGATCGCGCCACCAGACAAACCGGGCGGAAACGCGCACTACAGCACCTATGGTGTAGTGATGTGTAGTACTGGAAAGTTTCACGGATTGTAATAAAAACATACAATTTTAAAAACCTTTTTAGAAACCTTTTTCATTTCATAATTGATTTGTGTTTCCTACTGCTAGTAAAACAATTTATTACGCTATACAAAATCGGTGGCATAATGCAAATTTGCAAAACCACTTGGGCCGATTTGTTACCTTAACGTGACCAAATCAATTGCAAACTGGAATGCATGGATCACACCGTGGATATGCCCGTGTTCAGGGGTGGACAGTGTTGTATTTAAAACAGAATAGTGTTTAAAAATCACCCAATCATTTATTATTTGGCGATATTTAAACAAAATGAAGCAAGGGAGAAAGTGAAAACAACAACATGTTTTCTTTGTCCTCTCTCGTAAACCCTGCATGATGATGATGATGATACAAAGCCAATCATTTCAATTACCAGTGATTACTACAAATAAACCTTTTAATGACAAAAAAACGGTGAAACTGGACCAAACTCATGATCTCTAAAATGGGCGTAAAACCAATTATAAACCCCAACTAACTTGCTTTTGACAACCAATACTATTATACTTTTGTTGTTGTTTCAGTCTCTTGAAATATCCGTATTTTGTATTAGCTGCCATTCTTCAGCGCACGACATACGTTTTTCTGAAAGATTGCATTTATTTTTAGCCAATAGATACATGAATACTTAGCGTTCCCTACAAAATGGCCGCAAATCCAACACATGGAATATCTGCGGCATAACTGATCTGATCGAAGTAGTGCAGCCAATTTGCTGACTCAATTGTATTTGAGAGGAGGGTCAATGTTTAAAGTTGAAACAAATGGGGGAGGGGGTGTATAAGACGGGTGGTATGTCTTGGTGCAAATTACTTGTCCCGCGGCTCCCGCCAATATTAAATTACCCTTTAAAATGCTCTTTATTGTACTATTGTTGGGCGCACCTGGACGATGTTGGTATCTCTAATCATCTGGTCTTCGGCGGCTATCGGTACCATATTTGCACCTGATGTTTACACGTACATGACGCTACGCTTTTTTGTTGCATTTGGTTCCTTTGGTACACACGTTCCCTGCTACATTTTAGGTAGAGATTTAAAAAAAACTAAAAAAACTGTATACTTATCTGATTTAAGGGTTTTTTTAAATTGTTTTCTTTAAAATGTATCTAACTAAACCTGATGATTAAATATTATTTAGCTTATTTTTTTCCAAATTTATGTCTAGTTTTGACAAATAGGTAATTTTACAAAAAAATGTTCGAAATGTAAAAACATTAAAAGATTAAGCTAAAGGAATTATTCAATATTTACAAGTAAATCAGTAAATTGATGACCTATCCCAAATATTGTTTTTCACATTCAAATTCACCTGAAATTAATTTGAATATGCTTTCAAAATATACATATGGGGAAAGTAATGAGAAGTACAATTTTGCATCATTTGTGATAAGACCAAAGATAGCCCAAAAAGCCACAAGAGCTTATTTCCATTGGGGTCCTTTCAAGATAACAGCACAAAGAAGAGAGAAACAACTAACAAGTCAAGGAATGGTACCCCTCCCTCTTTATTTAAATCTTGCTTTCATTGCAAGATAAGATTTGACTTCTTATTTGAAGTAGGCATAAATATTGCTCGATTTAATAACGCTTGGAAGAGAGTTGCAAGCCCCTACGGCAGTATAATGAAAAGTGTTGTTGCCAAGTTGTCCCCGAACCCTTGGAATGACAAAATTAAGGTAGCTATCCCTGGTATTATAGAGATGCATTTCTGATACTTTTAATGTTTACTCAGATAACCTGGTGAGGTGTTATTAAATTCATTGAAGGCATGGTTCAACTTCATTTGTTTAACTAAGGTTCGCGTGCTGGCCATACGGTGACTTCGCTTACTACGTGTCTGGCTAATTCACCAGGTAGGAGAAGGCGAACGGCCGTCTGGATTTCCCGACTGCTAATTGTTGACTTCTTGTTGTAGTTGGCCAAACGTGACGATTCACCGGCGATGGGCTCAAATATGTCGTTGACGAAACTGTTCATGATGCTCATTGCACGACTCGAGATACCAGTGTCGGGATGGACCTCTTTCAGAACTTTGTAGATGTTTCGAACTTTGTAGGTTTGCGCAGTGTTGTTTTTCAATTACCCGGCGCTCGCTTACTGCATTGTAGCATTTGATTGGGGCATATCTGATAATACAGTTTCACGAACTTGTGAATAATGATTAAGAAACAAATAACTTTTACCATGTGAAACAATTTAATTTTCTTACATTTTCCACAGTTGTGAGTATACTATTTGGATCAGTATAAGAACCTTATCTTATCATTTATATCTACCGACCCTGATGAATCTATTCAATAATATTTATCTTTTTGTTGTTGTCAGTGAACGAGTTCGTTGGTCCATCAAAGCGCAACATTACCGGAGTTACCAACTCGATTTCCTTTGCACTGGGTATAATGACCTTGGCTGGAATAGCGTATTATATTCGCAATTGGAGATATCTTCAGGTAGCGCTTACAGCCCCTCTTCTTGTCTCATTTCTTTACATTCCGTAAGTAGAATTTACAGATAGATATAAAGATGTGTATATTATTGTATTTAATTCTTGCATTTATCAATAAATAAAACATAAATAAAACAGACTAAATTGATTAATTATATAAGTGATAAATTATATCGATGAGTGGTTAAATAAATACAAAAATGAATGCCTATCATAGCTTGCCTATTTATGGCAAGTTTCCTGAGCTTATACTTATGTATTAATCTCTTTATACTGTGGTGACTTTATTCATTCTCATTCATATTTTATACAAGTACAGCTTTTCTGCCTTTACATAGCAGTCTGATGTTTGCCACCACCATGTGTGGACTGGTCGGCACGAAACTGACAGTAACGACCATGTAAAACCAAGTTACTGCCTGCCTTTCTCATATTTTAAGCTCTTCCTAACGGAATCGAGCACTTTGTACCCGGGCAGAACACTATTTTCTGATAACTCTTTAAATAAATAAAAATGTATAATAATATATATAATAATATACTAATAAGTAAATGAATATATAAATAAATACATACTAACTTATTAAATAAATAAATGAATTTATAAATAATTACATAACTATTAAATATATAAACGAATACAATGTATAAATAAATAAATTATATAACTTGTATTTTGTTCTTACAATTTTTTGTAGCTTTCTATATGAATCTGCGCGGTGGTTGATTTCAGTCGGGAAGTACGAGGAAGCCGAGAAAGTTATCAGAAAGGTGGCGAAAGTCAATAAAAAAGAACTACCCCCTGTGCTATTGAACCAAAACGAATTTACTGATGAAGAGGTAACGATAGGTCGGGTAAAATTTAATTTTATGTACAATAGGTGCCTGCTGTATTTGTTTGCTGTTATTTTGATCACTGTTTGACATATGACCCTTGATTATTGCGTTATTTCTTACAAGAAATCATACTTTTTCCCCCCTCTTTTTTCTTATATATTTATTTATCTTCACTTTAATCATCAAAATTATATCATCTTCACTATTATATTACATTGTACACACAGCCAATATTGTGTTTTGTAGACAGGCCCGTAAGCAGGATTTTTTTAAGGGGGGAGGGGGGGGGCGTATTTTCTGGAAAAGGTACATTGGTACCCCCAAAACAAGACATGTTTTAGTCCAAAACGGCCCCAAAAACCGCTTTACACAATGGGAAATGGGGCGTTTTCGGGAAATTTGGGATGGGTGGGGGGCGTTTTCACAAAAACGGTACATTGGTACCAAAAAAAGGTACATAGGTACCAAAAAAGGTACATTAGTACCAACAAAATAAGGTACATGGGTACAAAAAAAGGTACATTGGTACACCGCCCCCCTCCCTAGTTACGGGCCTGTTTGTAGACATTATAGTATTCCATTGTCTGCATCACATTTGCATAACAAAATCGAAAATATATCTTTTCAAGATTCTTTTTTCACTAATTTTTCGATACATTTGACAGTGTTTAATATATAACTAGATTTTGCTCTGGTCGAAGACCAAGACATCTTGATTTTGTTGTCGTGATTTACTTGTCTTATCAAAAGACATGACATGCAACAAGTCCGACCAAAATTGAAACATGTCTTGCATTTTACCCCTGTATAGGTCAGTGACCCAGAGTGACTCCTCCTGACCTTTAACTCCGAGGTCATGATTAAATGTTGCTCTTGTCTCATGGGCGTAGCCAGGATGCTTGTTACCCGGGGGCACGAAATTGGCGTGGGTCCATGGGCCCGGTGGTGTCCAGGAGCTGGAGGTTTACAGCCATTTTGAAGACCTGGGAGGGCTCTCGTGGCAAATATTTCTTTGAATTTAGACATTTTCTTATCGTATTTTGTTTTCTTCATTTGATATCATATTTCAGGATAGTCGTTCATAAGTCCATGATTCCCCTTGTCAAATTATCCAACGGTGCCAACCTCCAACCGAAACAACCGACAATGACCCCTTTGGCTACGCCACTAGGTTATATATTTTGGTTTTAAATAGGCTTATAAAATGATGTTCGCGCGTGAACATTTTTCATACTATTTTTTTACGAATTAGGTTTCGATTCCCCCGACTGGACGCCTTGAAATTAGATAGAATGAATTATATAAAAAACCTTTAATTCCCCCCGAATGGGTGTAAGCCCCCCGAATGACACAATATTTGCTTCGCCAATGTTCTCATCAAACGACATTTTAAGTGAAAAGGTCAGGTAGTGGGTCCTACTGACTAAGTCTGGTGATTGTAGCATGTAATTTGTAGGAGAAGAAACATTTTGTTGATGGTTTTAACAGAAAGAAGAAAAGAAAGAAGATGGAAACAAACAAAGAAGAAGGAATCAGTAGAGATACAAGACTTTTACATCAGACAACGGTTTAACATCACCAATTCATCAAAACAAAACATATTATATGATAGCATATCAAATAGTTTTATTTTTAGAATTTTAACAATTTTCAAACATTCAACAACAAAAATATCAAATTTGGATGTTTCTCATATTTAGATTATTGTTTGCATATAGCTTCTCAACTATAACTAGTCTTTTAATGTACTGCACACAGAAAACACTATGTAAAAAAGTATGTAAATATAGAACTCCATAATTATTATGTAAGAGTTTACATAAAACATGTAATATACCCAAGCTTGTGTAAATTCCTATGCAAAAGCTTAACACAACTGTTTACATAGTATTATGGAGTTCTATTTTTACACAGATTGTTTATTTTTTACATAATTTGTGTAATTTTTTTACATAGTGTTTTCTGTGTGTGGTTTTCTTCTTCTATAAAAACCCAAACCAAAAATACTTTCTTTGCATATTTCGTATTATTTCTTTTTCATAACATAACATCAAGAATTTCTTTTCAATCTTGTCACCATAAAGTAAATGATTCTATCATGGAACCTACACGTAGTGCAAATATGAATAATTTATGATGATTTTGATGACAATTGGAGTCTAGGGAGTACTGAGAGATACGTATATGAGTGCGCCCTCAATTGTTCTGGAAATCAGGTTTTTTGCCCCTACGTAATACTTAGGCATATTACTAACTACCTTCTGAAACCGTTTACCAAAATTCGTGGTAAGTTTCACGATTTGGAAATTTCGATGTAGATCACATCGAAATTATCAGCACCACTCACCACTTTAACTGCTTCAACCGATATACTCTTGTCAAACTATTTACCACTAAATTAACATTATTACAGTAATTTTTTCCTTTTTGTGTGTTTTGTTGTTAAAATGCAGAGCATTTCCAAGACTGGGCGTGTTAGTGCTTTGGCTCTATTCAAGACACCTAACTTAACACTGAAAACCATTAATATTATGTGCAACATGTAGGTATTAAATGTCAAAATTATTATTCATTTCGTCTATTTTATTGTTTATTAATATTTGCATTTGATTTTCTGCCGAAATATGTAATCTACTCTCACTAATAGGATTTGTCGTGAACAATTCTTCATGTGCAACATCTCAAAATAAAAATATAATATTGTAAATATATAGAAATAACATATCAATGTAATCTTACAATCCAATTTGATTTATTTTCTTCTTCTAGGTTTGCCAACAGCTCAGTATATTATGGTATAACGCTATACACACCGAATCTAGGACCCGACCCTTATCTGGCGTTTTTTCTAACCGGTCTGATCGAATTACCAGCAATCGTTTATGCTTCGTGGATCATAGAGCATTTTGGCGGTCGAAAATTAAATTTGGCAGGCGCCCTCTTCGTCAGTGGGTTTATATCTTTACTCATTGGATTTATGCGTAAGTATGTCTCATGAGGCTTCGGACTGACATGACCAATTCATTTTCTTTTTGTCAAAAACAATGTTTCATTGGTCGTACATAATTTATTTCCCAACGCATATTCCAGAAAACCTAAGCTTTTAGGAAACCTGCGAGCCATTTAAAAGGGATACGAATTAGTGTTGAAGATTTATTTTTATATAATTTACCTCAGAATTCAAGATGAACATTACTAATGGTCTTTTTTGCTGTTCTTACTCACGAAATCACGAAATCAGCCCTATTCCCAGCACATTTCTATTGTGACGGTTTATTGAGCTTAGTATAGATGGGGAGCACACATGGTTTTGAAACACATTGAAACACATCTGAACTTCTACCCTAAATTAAGATCAAAGGTCAATTAACCACCAACGTTGGCAAGGATGTCCATTTAGGTTTTAATTCTACCAACTTCAAAAAATCATTTTGGTATATAACTCCCTGTGTCAACCTAGACCGGAACTGGGAAACCCTATGCTCCCCAACTATTATATTAGTGTGACATTGTTTGTCTCAGCCGTAGATCAGAATATTTGAATCAACGTTTTATTGTACAAAGAGGGCTGATCTTTCTGAATTCTGTAAGTTCTTACATGTAATTCAATTGTAAAAATGTACAAATCCCAGTTTGTATCAAAATTGAGGGCGCAGCCTCCAAGACAACACGGAATAAACCTTTAACGCTTGATCAATTTGAAGATAGAAAAATTACGCGATGCAGTAGTGTCGTATCCATCCATTAGTTGTCCAGTGATCAAAAAGAAGGAAGGTTTTATAATCAAGGTTTTTATTTTAATACGGTATTTCAAATCAAATGAGCTCCTTCACCTAACATTTAATGTAAAATAATCATCAACGAAACTTGCACTTGGACGGGCCGTGGCTGATACCCTGGACTTTTGCGCGGGAGGTGAGTTATACAATAAAATGTCGGGAGTGTTAGATGATTGGGATATTATTTGACAAGATTATCAATGAGTTGCGGTATGCCAATTATGGATGTATCATTGGTTTTGTAGCTCGAATATCAAAATACAACTATTCTTTTTCGTGCCTACTGACTGTCTGTGTGCATTTTACGTTGGTGTACTATTCACTGCTATTTTCTTAAAGTCAACCACACTTTGTGTCTCTAAAGCTCCTGGTTTAGCGGTAATGTGTGTGGCTATGGTCGGCAAATTTAGCGCCACGGCATCGTTTTCGATCATTTACATCTATTCAGTTGAACTTTTTCCAACACCTGTACGGTAAGATATAACGCGTACCACTAACTCCAAATGTTCGTGACCAAATCATTACCTTCGATGAAGTTTCTGTTAGAATCGAAACGTCAGGTCCTCTTATATTTATTACATTTACCTACACATGCTATTTTTGTGGATAAGCAGTTTGCATTTAGCTTTTACATTATATTAAATCATTAAATGCTACAAATAAAACCGTCTAAAACTAATTTGGACAAAAGCAATTTAGACGGTAGTTATGAATGTTTGAAACGGATGATTTGTAGTAATACAGCTTAGGGAAAATACTGCTAAGTGCTACTGCTTGCTTCACTGCTGCTGCTACCGTGACTGCTACCGTGACTGCTACTGTACCTCATACTGCTATAATTATTACTAACACCTCATACATATTTATAAGGGTATCCTCTTTTGATTGCTACTGCTAGCGCTCTACTGCTACCGCTACCGCAACTGCTATACTACTCCTGCAACTGCTACATCAACTTCACCGGCTACTAATACTGGTAATACTGCAGTTACTAATACTGAAACTGTTAATGATAATACTACCAGTTACCACTATTGCTTCTGCTACTGCTAATGGACATTATTCCTGCCACTGCCGTTACTTATGCTAATGCTACTTTAAAAAAAAATAGAGCAAAATATGAATATTTGACGACGATCTATTTAATTATCACATAGATCTGGCGGGACAGGACTATCTACTGCTTCTTCCAGTGTGGGAGGGATTATCGCACCTTTGATATTCTTGTTGTCGGATACCTGGGCTCCTCTGCCATTTGTTGTGTTAGGTTGTTTTGGCATATGTGCTGGTCTCATGACCCTTATGTTACCCGAAACAAGAGGACATAATCTACCCGATACTCTTGAAGAAGGCGAACAGTTTGGAAAGTATGTATGTCTATTGCAATCTTTGTAACTTATGGCGTGATCAATGTTCGGCCGTAATTGCCTCTGGTCTAATTCATTGTATTCTCCATGTTGCATTTTCAAAACTATTGTTAATGCTTATGAGTATCAATAAACATTGATTTGGCAAAGTTCTGTTTAAATTTCAAACGATATAAAGGCGTTTTAACACTTTCCACGCGGCTATTAGTTTTACCATTTATTATACAAAACAAGAATTTTCAGAAATCTTTCCCAACTTAAAGTCTTATCTCATGAATTACTGAACTCAAACTAGGCTTTGAACTTATTTTAATGCATTTCTCCTGGTGATTCCAAATATGGTTATTAAATTCAATAATTATGACATTTTTCAAACAGTTTGTGAAATTTTGAAACTGTCTTCTTTAGATGACTGCCACATGGAAAGGGTTAAGATATCAGTTACTGCAATGAAAACCTAACAGAAAGGCCTATAGATAAAACCTTTCGAAAAACAGAGGCCCCAGAACAAAATATAATCCAACAATAGACATAGTTGAAAATCTCGTTTGGATATTTCAAACCAATCAACAATAAGGAATATAATTATTTGTCTCGTTATTTTACAGACCAGCTTGGCTGACAAAACTATGTGGGAATGCCAGCCATGAGGGCGCCAGTGATGATGTCGAAATGTCAGTCACGAGTGAACCACTAATGACTAAAATAACGGATGCACACCAAACGAATAACGATAACCAGACATAAGAATGTCCCTTACCATGATTTCCGATTGCTGGTCATTATTTATTGTATTTCACTAGATTCGTTCTTTTATGTCTAGTCATAAGTCTTTCAACCACTATCATATCGGCAACGTTATACATTTTACGTCCTCTTAATGTCAGAATGCTGAATAATAGTTGTCACCTGTTTGGTTTTGAACATGTTGAATTAGACTGGGTCCCCGCGTTCCTCTATATGGCCGCCATCTTTCAAAATTCAAAATTCAATTCAAATTCAATTTAAGAATGGCGGACCAAAAAGAGGACCCTAGCAGGGGCCGTGTGTAAAATAGGGAAGACGTGAGGATCGAGTCTAATTTGAATCTGTACGTCATGCCAGGGATCATTTGGCCCAGAGAAAACTGTAGTTGTACCACAAAAACTGGGCTCTTGGCATTTTTAAAATTCATATGTTGTACAGGACGTGTCAAGAAAGTGTGAAACATGAATCTGTTGGCCTTTTAATGCATGTACACCTAGCAAATAAAGTCCCTGACCAGGTGCTTTGAGGTTGGCTAATTCAAAATATAAAATCGGTACCAAAAATCTGAGATATACATTAAATGAGCAAATTTCTTCGTTGAACACGTTGCCGGGGACATTGCGGGCTATCCGCGCCCGGCAGGAATTTCAAGCATGTTCAAAACTCCTGGCGGGTGAGTAAAAGCGGCGGCGAACGGTGAGAGCCCGGTTTGAGGACGGTATAAAGACGGCGCACCCGTTTCGCGCCCGTTCGCATGGCGGAGGTGGTAGGCGGCCACCTTGCTGTCTAATAGAAAAACAACAGAGTCCAAACAATTGAGGACCCTAGATCTAAAAGGGGGTTAAGTCATAATCTTGTAAAATTGTAGTTAAGTATCAGTTTCTGCTACAAGGAGGATCTCTGCACCCTCTGTTCAAATGTTACAGTTATTAGTCATGTGGTAAAGCTATGTAAGAGTCCATGGGAGGTACAACCCGAGTGGGTCAAGTCCACACATGGACACCATGAAACCCAGTTTTTGCCATTTTTCTCAATGTGACTTAACCCCCTTTTAGATCTAGGGTCCTCAATTAGTAAACAAATGTCAACGGGCGCATTGATTTTTTGTTGTGGTCACCGGGTCCATACCGTTATATACTGGGTCCTCACCGGCCGAGTATACCGGGCTCAGTCACTGCTCTCATACATTTGTAACTTACCGTTCTCACCGGGTGCATAACACCTCCTCACCGTGTCCTCGGTCGATGCCGTTCTACAGCGAGTCTGAAGATGTATTTAATGATGTTTTTAATGATGTATTTTACTTGCTGTATGTTATGGTTGTGTATAATCTAAAAGTTGTAGATTAAGGCATTTAACTTTATATATTCCTATTAATGTGTTTTTGCTATGTATTGTTTTAATTTGGTTAACTTTGTAAAGCGCTTTGACCTCCTTTGAATAGGCGCTATATAAATGCTTTTATTATTTATTATTTTATTATTACCGGGTTATCACCGGCCTGGTACCGGGCTCACCGGCCTCATACAGTTTTAGCTTACCGTTCTCACCTTGTCATAATCCGTGTGCATACCACCTCTATACCGGTTCCTCACCGGTCGGAACGCCTGGCTACCGGCCGAACCGCCTTGAAGGGCCTTCTCAGGCTTTCTTTTTTTGAAATAGTCCAGACGCTAAATATGTTTTGGTGGGTTTTTTATTTTTGACTTATTCACTTTTTGTGAGAGTCCGTTCTGCGAACGGTTAACCAGGCGGCATGCCCCTGTTTGCAGCCCATCGCTGAGATTGTCTACGTCCACCACCGTCCATTACCGCCCTGCGAACGGGCGCGAAACGGGTGCGAAACAGGTGCGCCGTCCTTATACCGGTCTCATACCGGACTCTCATCGTTCGCCGCCACTTTTCCTGAACGTGTTCAACGGACGGGAAACGGCCCACCGTGTGTGCCGCCGTTCGCACCTATTTCGCACACGGTAAGGGGCCGCCCAGCCCACACGGATACATACGAGAGGCCCGTTAACCCCTCGTGACCACCCACCTCCTGTTTCATCATCGAATAAGCAATGACATTATGGTTGAAACCTTTTAGCAACGCACATTTAAGTATTGCCGAAATGTGTTCCTAATTTTAGAAGAACCGTGATTTATTCTGCTAATGGTGGCGCTCTCCTTCAAATTTATGCACGACTACTACTATAACAACCTTCCTCGGGCCTTCCTTCCAACTTCGCAAACTATTTCACCACTAACCGTTAGATTTATCACGCACACCACACAAGGCAATCACACAAATGTCATCTTCCTCCCCAACAACGACCGCTGAAAAACATCACATCCTCTAACACTGTGCTAAGGTTTAGAATAATCTCCCCAATACACAAACAAAGATCGCAAACAAACAATCATTTAAAAGGCAGCTCACGCAACGGGTCAGAAGTCACAAACTGGTCCAAAAAAATGTTTCACTTCTAATAATGTTGAGAAATGCACCAATTCTGATTAAACGGGACAAAACTTAAGTTTTACATACTTAATGACCCACAAACTATATATTGTTGGAAAGCTTATGATTCAAGGTTTTTCATTTTTGCAAAAAAGAATCAAATTATACAGAGTGTGTACAATTTGTACAGGGTGGAACATAAAAAAGTTGATCGTTTTTGCTCCTCACAAAATATTTTGATAGTTTGTACAGTTAGGGTTTAGCTGAAAATAGTCACCAAAATCAGAACAACCGCAGAAGGTGCTACCAAATTTGCTAAGAATCATTTGCCCAAAATGTACACAGGAAAAGTACAGGGTGTCTAAAATTATGATGAAATAATGCATAAAATGAAGGTTTGTATATGATATTCTATGAAATTTAGTTAGCATGGACTATTTAATTTAAAAGAAAATGGTTATCAAAATGAACTATATGAATATCGTTAAAGTTCCTTTTATTTTGAATACAGGGTGGTCCAAAATAGGTCTAAATAGCAAATTTTTCATGAATCTATGAACAATTCTGTGAAGAAACACTTCTGGATTTTTTAGTTAAATGTTTTACTACCCAGGGTAGAAAAGGACCGAAGAGTCACACAAATGAAATAGATTTGGCCATTGTTTAATCAATAAAATGAATAAAACTGTGTATTCTTTACATTAAAACACTCCCTGAATTGAACATCATATTCTAGTAGAGAATGTCTAGCTAACAATTCAATATTAGTATTCATAGTAGCAGGCACATGTTATTAACACATATGAGAAGTTTGAAAACTTTCCTATTTATACTTTTAAAATGGCATCAATTTCAAAAGTTCTAGTTTTCCGCTATTTTGTGTAGAAACCTATGGGCGCCTCATCCACCGGCTCCTCATCCACCGGTCCCACCCTTGACTCACTCGACGTTTAGATTGATAACTTCACTGTTGCTAAACTGTGGCTTTAATTTATTTTTTATTCGGTAGCTGGATAAATTGTCTTTAATATGATACCAAAAATGTTATGTTTTTTTGACAACTTCTATTTAAAATAGACACACGTATCACGATTTTAAGGATTTTTTGAAACGATCCCACCTTATTTGATATACCTATTAGTGACCTGTGACCATACCAACGGTTAATGTTCACTCTAATATGATACACACACAGATCCCAACACCTTTTCATACATAATTTGAATAATTTTGTTGAGTCCCGTCTTACTTTTTCTCTCCTCTCTTCTTCATTTTCATTCCGTCCTCTCTCATTACTCTTGAAGTACGCATAGTTAATTATTTACTTTTCCTTGGCAATGTTTGTCTCTTGTTACGTTTATGTATTTCGTCTCTTTGTGTTGACTTGTTCGATTTGTTTTGTTTCTTTGTTGTTGTCAAGTATAATTGTGTGTGTAATGTTCTGTATGATCTTGTTTAGGGTTTTTGTATCCCTTGACCTTATAGTTCTTTAAATGCTATCATTTATTTTTCTGTGTTAACCCTAACCCATTCGGGCACTTTTTCAGATTTTTTTCTGCGAGGAGAAAAGTTACCCCAAAAATCACCGCGACCCGGGATTGGAACCACGGACCTCCAGCACCGGCGGCTTATGATTCCCCACTACACCACGGGTCCATTTTATCCTCAAATAAACTTGCACGCCAGGTGGAACATAGAGATTGGCTCTTTGGATCCTGTTGGATTTGGCAGGGTTATGGTTATGGGTTCCCATCTGATAAGCCCGTTTATTAGGGTTTCCATTGGAGATCCGAAGCCTCTTTCTCACATTGTATTGTTATATTCTGTATTCATTTTGCTGAATAAATTGAATTGTATTATATTGAATTGAAAAGAAATCCATTTTACTATTGCACCGTGCAGGAATTTACTCATCACCATGTTGAAAGTACCGAGTACGCAGACCCAGTTTATTTGGAAAGTCCAATCAAGTTTGTTGAATCTCGTCTGGTCCATCAACTAATGAATACAAAACCATTGGCGCATATCATACCTAATATCAAAACATAAACATGCCAACCGAGTAGGAGGGGACCTTACATTTCTGAAGAAAGCAGATTATGATAGTTTACGATCATCCTTCAGTGGCACTGTTCGTCCACCAATTTTCAAAAACATACAGCATTTCTCCAAATTTGAGTCAAATTTTTATAAATAATGGGAATATAGCGTGTCCCAAAAAAACTGGGTTCAAAAGTTTGCGAGCTTATAACTAAATAAGTAGGATACATGAATAGTTCATATATAAGGATATCAAATAAAATATACCTGACCTTAATTAGTTAAACTCTGTGACCAATCCGATATAAACTTTTTGAAATACAAAGATTTGAATAGAGCGTGGTCAAAACCCATTTGTCCCACTTTTCAAGGAACATGGGGTATGCAATTGCGCATTGTTGTGACTTCAATAAAGTGTTGCCTTGCATTCATTCTTTACAAAGGCAGTTAATAAAATGATCTGGGTCATATTGCAATAAAACAAGTTCATTATTTACATAACATTAAAACAAAATGTTCTTTGTTTTAGTCCGAGTTATTGTCAAGTTCTTTTGGAGAATAAACCCCGGCACACTGCACGTAGCGCACAGTTTCATGCAACGCATGGATGGTTTATTCCTTAAACATGTTAAATCGGGACAAATGGGTTCTGACCACGCTCTATTCAAATCTTTGTATTTCATAAAGTTTACATTGGATTGGTCTTCGAATTGACCCAATCAAGGTCAGGTATATTGTGCTTGATATTCTTAAATATAAACTATCCATGTTTCCTACTTATTTCGTTATAAGCTCGCAAACTTTTGAACCCAGTTTTTTGGGACATTTCTTGATCTTTTAAGACTAAATAGTGTAAGTATTTGTTATTTCACAGTGTTAATTGCATGCAAATCCAACACAAACTCTTTGAGATACACAATGTTGCATTCAATGTATTTGAGCTTGGGCTATTATAGGTATGGAGTGGGAGATACGATTTCGTTCACTCTTTCACTTGTTTATGGCTAATAGTGTATTTATTTTGTTCTTTCACTGTGTTAATTACATGCAAATTCAAAACAAACCCTTTCAGAAACACACTGTTTAATTGAGGGCATGCAATGTATGGGTAGGGCGTATTTCTTGAGTACTCTACAATGCTGGACATCAGTGTAACATGTATCCAAATCGTGTTTTAATTGATAAATCTGTGTTGAGCAACTGTCTTTGAACCTAAATAGGTCTCGCTATGGTAACATTAGGGGAGATATGACCTCATTCACTGGTATCTAAATATGTGCGTATGGTCTATGCATTTACGGCAACGAGTACTATGTTTATACAAATCAAATATTGCTAGTAAATCCTCCTCAAGTCTCGTAATATTTTTAACACATTACATGTCATACCACCATCAGGTACTCACAATAATACTAGGATAATGATTATAAATATTTGACTTCAATTTGGGATCAATTGTGTATTGATATCAACATTGTATATTAACAGTTTGTTCAGATATATTTATCGAAGTGTATGACAGATAATTGATTCAATCGGTTGATAATCGCTCCTAGCGGTTTTACATTCGTGGATTCTGTATATACAGACTGTAACAAAAGCGTTATACAATCGCAAAGTTATTTTTAACCCAATGTTAAAATCATGCAATGTCAACATCTTTTATACTCTGTGTTAGCTTCCGTTTTGGCTACCAGAATAATTTTATTTGGTCTTTTTAACTACTTGCGTTTAAAAGTTATGACTAGTCTACTAAGTCATCTAAAAATCGGGTTAGGCCACTTTCACAACATCATACAATCTTGCTTGTATAAATTAAATGGTTAGGGTATCATGCAAGGAATATTAAAGAGAACAATATAATTATTTTTCAAATAGTTTTATTTCATTTGAATAAATAAATTCATAACATAAATAAATTATATCTTGACATATTTATTTGGAGTTCATAAATAAAATAGCTCATTATTCCTCGTGAGCAAACGGTAAGCACAAAGACTGTCTCAATCATTGTCAGTCTAAAGTTCTCTTTACAATCATATAACTCGTTCTTCCAATGTGAATTGGGGCACTTGTTGTGCGGCAGCCATGCTCTTAATAAGAGATGGTTTTAATTCTACCCCATATCACAGATCTCTGTAGACCTTGCCTTCTTTGTAATACTTTTAACCACTTGAAATGAACCATTGTTGTCTAACAAGAGCGCTCTACTGCTTTTTTAGATACAGCCTGTATGCAATCAGGTTATTATCAAGGACGAATATACACCTAGCACATAAAGTCCCTGCTCATGTGCTTTGAGGTTGACTAATTCAAAATATATAATCGGTACCAAAAATCTGAGATATACAATAAATGAGCAAATTTCTTCTCCGCAGTTTGATACCTCATTCAACAAAATCGAATGGATACTTTTAAAGTTATGTCGATTTCAATGACCGCGCATGCAACAGAAATGTTGCACTTGGTATAGGAAATCATTGATTTGTGTGTGATTTACCATAGACGGTAAAAATCAATGTTTTACCCGTCTATGGATTTACGCACTGAAAAACTCACAGCTTATCAGCTCAGACTTGTATTCTTCACAGCCAGATACACCCTTTGTCCCGCACATTGCGGTTATCACTAAAGACCCATTCATCTGTCTCGTTCAGATAGCACACAGTTATGACAGTAATCACACACAAATCAATGATTCCTATACCTAGTGCAACATTTCTGTTGCATGCGCGGTCATTGAAATCGCCATAACTTTAAAAGTATTCATTCGATTTTGTTGAATGAGGTATCAAACTGCGGAGAAGAAATTTGCTAATTTAATGTATATCTCAGATGTTTGGTACCGATTATATATTTGGAATTAGCCAACCTCAAAGCACATGAGCAGGGACTTTATGTGCTAGGTGTATACTAGCAATAATATCCAGTGAATTGGAAATGCTCAAAATACATTTAGTGAATTAGAAAATATTGAAAAAATATCAATGGTGCAGAACAAATAGAATCTTTTAAAAGCCATCATACCTATTTAATGGTAGAAATTTTTAACTGAAAATATTTAACATAAGTGGTATCCAGTGAATTGGAATCGCTCAAAAAACATTTAGTTGAAAATATTTAAAAGATAATCAATGATGCAGTACAAATAGAGTATCTCTCTTTAAAAGTAATCATCCCTATTTATTGGTATCAATGGTTACCTGAAAATAACATTATTGTTGGTATGGTAACAGTAGTATAAGAATCATCAAATATACAGATATGAATATCATTGAAGACTGAATGTTTGACATTCATCAAGCAGAATGGCGAACAGAGCAGATGTAGAATCGGTTTTACGGTACATTTTGTTGTTGGTGTGTATCATATTATTGGGTAAGTATAAATAAGACTTTCACTTATATTATGTTGATCTAAGACATCAAGAGCATACTCTGGTTATTGTTGAGCAATACTAAATTTAAGGTGTTTAAGGGTAAACGCTTCTATATGTCTCAATATGGCATCAAGTATTTGACAGAATAAAGTGCAGCATTCGTTTGGACATTCTTATCCCATCGTGAAATTGAATAGCTGGCACGTAAGAGTCTCTTTTATCCTGTTTCAGAAAAATCCATATATGCACATGTATTTACCTTTTTTTCAAAAAATCGAGGTACTGTATTCCAACGGTTTCTTTCTTCTTCTTCTTCTTCTTCTTCCCAACCCATCTAAAAAATGCTATTTTTTCTACAGTTTACATACTACAATCACCTAACTTGGTCAGTAGGACCCCCTACCTGACTTTCATATAGGGTGTTCACAGTTAGGGGTCAAAGGTCACACAAGGGTCACTAGGGGCGAAAACGTGATTTTCACCTAAAACAGCCATGCAATTTAGCGAAATGACCTAGGATCGTCAAAATCAGACAACATATTCCTTATGACCATACGCATATATTATATAGTTTGGGTTTTAAAATCAAAAAAACATTTGAGGTCTCTAGGGGTTAAAATGTAAATTTTCACTCCTCGCACTCAAAATGCTATTTTTTTCGGGAGGAAAGGACCGATGAATGTCAGAATTCAATATTAAAAGTGACATTTCATATGGGGTCACTAGGGATCATTGACCTAAACAGGGGTAAAATATAAGACATGCTCCGATTTTGACCGGATTTGTATTGATAAGACAAGAACAAAAGGAAATCATTTTCTGGGGGTCAAAGGTCAACATGGGTCACTAGGGGTCAAGATGTAAATTTTCACTCCTCGCACTCAAAATGCTATTTTTTCGGTAGGAAATGACCGATTTCTTGGATCCATGTACATATAGGGTCTTCATCGATTAAAAGTGACATTTCATATGGGATCACTAGGGATCATTGACCTAAACAGGGGTAAATTATAAGACATGCTCCAATTTTGACCGGATTTGTATTGATAAGACAAGAACAAAAGTAATATTTTCTTGGGGTCAAAGGTCAACATGGGGCACTAGGGGTCAAGATGTAAATTTTCACTCCTCGCACTCAAAATGCTATTTTTCGGTAGGAAATGACCGGATGAATGTCAGAATTGGTCAAAAGATTTCTTGGATCCATGTACATATAGGGTCTTCAGCGATTAAAGGTGACATGTCATACGGGGTCACTAGGGGTCATTGACCTAAACAAGGGAAATCAAGGTGTCCTGGTCTCAGACCAGATCTACTTCTAGTTCCACCTGCATTCCAACTAAACAAGGTATACGATGCGATATACCACAGACAAAACCCGTCTAAACAGATAAACACATTGAAGCTGGCTCTTTTGCTGTGGCTGGCCCAAACATTATGGAATAACACTCCTTCCCCCCATACGATCCACGATTATTTAGTTTTGTAGACTTATGAAATGTATGAACCTTTGTTTTAACCACAGGGATGAGTGCTTATGTTGCAAAAGGAGAAGTCTGTTATGTCGGACAAAGCAGCCTAGGGAAACATAATACGCTGAAATGGTCATTGACCAATAGTGACATGTGTCACTGTACTAGTCTTATTATGAAAGGAAGAAATGGTGACGTTCTGGTGTCAGATGACGTCAACCGAATCAGGGAATTGTTCCATTGTAAAATAAAAGGTACCGTGTGTATAGATGTGTTCAAAATTAAAGAGACATGGCTTTCATTGCAAAATCACGACGTCTTTAATATTCCTAAGGAAAAATAAAATCGCAACAACACTTAGCCTTTCCTCAATGAAAATGTCAACGTCAAATGAGGTTTCAATGGTTCTAGTATGTATGCTTGTTAGTATAGCGAGGGATAGAGTGTCGATGTGTGATGCTGGTTGATGTGTTCTAGTATTTCTATTTAACAGACGTCCATGCTTCCAACACCCCTAAATATCGTTCTCGTTTATTCTGGGTCATCGGGCGGTTTTAAAACGTTATAGAATGTTGAAATATCTGAAAATTCCTTTAAAACGTCTTGAATTACCTATTACTGGTTTTTATCATCATCATAATTATTTGGTTTGGTTTGGTTTGGTTTATTTCATCTGGGCACGTAGCCGGGGATGTAATGACAGAGATAGGCTAGACCGTGATTAGGGGTAAAAATAGAGTATAGAATACCACCTATATAACCAGACAAGGAAACGATCGAAATAACATGTTTGCCTTTTCAAAAATGTAAATCACAGTGTTTTATATATCGTCTTGCAGCTTCATTGAGGTATGTGAATGGATGGAGTACCTGTAACACCACATGTGGTGGCGGTACACAAAATCGTACGCAGTCTTGTGTGAATTCAGATAACACCACCGCAGTAGAGCGATGCTCAGGCAATGCCGAAACAGAGATACGATCCTGCAACACAAAGCAATGCCGTAAGTCAATCCTTAACTCAGATATATCAATCGTTTGTCAACATATTGATACTTTTATGTGTAATACTGGATCTATTACCTAACTTGCTTACTTGCTTAACTCAGGTGGTGTCCCTGATCTACGATAGCTATCACACTTTTCGGTCCTTCATTGCTGTCTTTATCATGTTTATACTTGTCTCCAATCCTGTATCTTGCTTGAGTAATTCAATGAATGCCAGAGCAGGTCTTCCTGGCTTTCTTTTGCCATGTTTGGGGGTCCAGTGCACCAGTTTGGAGACTGGCTCTTCACTTCTGTAACAGTGGTCAGCAAACCTTGTCCGTCTCTTCTGAATATTCTGGCTTATTTTAGGGAGATCCCCATACAATCGGGTATTTGGTATGTGTTGTTTCCAGTTGACGTTGTTTTCTGCTCTCAGCATTCTGGTGTAGCAGCCATCGAGCTCTTTCTGTAACTTGGGAGTGATGGTCCAAGCTTCGCAACCATATAACAGAACCGACTCTACTGTAGACATGGTAGAGGCAAATAGACGAAGTTTGAATTTCCGAGAAAGAGTTGACTTCCATATTTTGGTCATTTTACTACATGCTCTCCATTACCTAACTACTTTTACTTTGTAATGGATTTGCTCTCATTAAAGCGTCTTTCCGCTAAATGATACCTTCCACAACCTTATTTTGTGTCAAAAACTGCAAACTCAAAATGTTTTAAAACTCGTTTGAGTCGCTTGAAGCTGCTGACCTTAAACGTTACGTGTTTATTAGAAAGGTAATTCAAGTGAAGGAGAGACATCAAAACGCGTTGTACGTTTTGTTTTCAAAAGGGCGAAAACCTGTGGGCGACCTCTCACTGTTTTCCTTTTTCTTGCAGCTTCATGGAGATATGTGAATGGATGGAGTACCTGTAATACCACATGCGGTGGCGGTACACAAAACCGTACGCAGTCTTGTGTGAATTCAGACAACAGCACAGCAGTAGTGCGATGCTCAGGCAATGCCGAAACAGAGATACGATCCTGTAACACAGGGCGATGCCGTAAGTAAATCCTTAACTCAGATATCAATCGTTTGTCAACATATTGTTACTTTTATGGATCTATTACCTAATACTTTCACTTTGTAATGTATTTGATCTCACTAAGCGTCTTTCCGCTAAATGAAACTTTTTGCCATCTTATTTTGTATCAACAAACTGCAAACTTAAAACGTTTTAAAACGCGTTTGAGTCGCTTGAAGCGTGTGGCATTAAACGTTACGTGCTCGTTCATGTCGTTAGAAAGGTTATTCAAGGGAGAGGGAGACGTCAAACGCTTTGTACGTATTCAAAATGGCGAAAACATGCCGGCGACCTTTAACTTTTTTCCTTTTTCTTGCAGCTTCATGGAGATATGTGAATGGATGGAGTACCTGTAATACCACATGTGGTGGCGGTACACAGAATCGTACGCAGTCTTGTGTGAATTCTGATAACACCACAGCAGAAGGGCGATGCTCAGGCAATGTCGAAACAGAGACGCGACCCTGTAACACAGAGCAATGCCGTAAGTCAATCCTTATAACTCAGATATCAATCGTTTGTCAACATATTGATACTTGTATTTGTAATTACAGGATCTATTCAAGTCAAGTATTGTGTACGGCGCTTTGATCCTTTTTTGGAAAAGCGCCTTATAAATGCTCTGTAATAATAATAATAATAATTATTAACTACTTTCAATTTGTAATGGATTTGCTCTGCCTAAACGCCTTTCCGCTAAATAAAATTTTTCGCCACTTTATTAATCTTGTATCAGCAAACTGCGAATTCATAACGTTAGTTTAAAACACGTTTGTGTCGCTTGAAGCGTCTGGCATTAAACTTTACGTGTTCGTTTAGAAGGGTAATTCAATCGAGGGAGGGAGAGACGTCAAAACGTTTTATTCGTATTAAAAATGGCGTAAACATTTTGGCGACCTCTCACCTTTCCCCCTTTTTGTGTGTACAGCTTCATGGAGGTATGTGAATAGATGGAGTATCTGTAACGCTACATGCGGTGACGGTACACAGAATCGTACGCAGTCTTGTGTGAGTTCAGACGACACCATATCAGAAGGGGGATGCTCAGGCAATGCGGCAACGGAGACACAACCCTGTAACACAGTGCAATGCCGTAAGTCAACCATTTACACACATATGAATTGAACCATTTTCAACGTATTGAGGGATTGAAGTATTCTTCTTTCATATCAGAAAATCCTCGAAAAAGGAATTGTTCTTCAATCGCCTTTATTTTGGGTAATTCGTGATATATACATATGATGCCAAACATCAATGGTAAACTGATGTGTTAATCTGTCATATCATTGTATGCCACTTCTAGCAATCATTTGTTGCAGTGATCAGCCATTTGCTGGTGAATGTGAGGAGACCTCAATCTTAATCAACATGCTATAAATGAGGCCTTTTCGCCTGATGATTGGACAACATGACCGTATGGGATTGTCCATGAAACTCAGAGTAGCAATAATATTCCGGAAGGTCTATTCCTCTGAATTTGTATAAGCTCTACCGTTACGGTATTGAGCACTTTGTTCAATGGCTAGTCTAACCAGAAACGGTTGTCAATAATTAAATTATTTATTAGTATATTTACGGTTGTCAATAATGATTTATTTATTAGTTTATTTATTTATTTGTTTATTTATTAGTATATTTATTTATTTATTTATTTATTTATTTATTTATTTATTTATTTATTTATTTATTTATTTATTTATTTATTTATTAGTATATTTACTTATTTATTTATTTATTTATTAATTTATTTATTCTTATTTTGTATTTGTTATTATTTTTAGTTTTTTTAATTTTTAATTTTTAATTTTTATTTATTATCATTATTTTTGTGTGGGTGTGTATGTGTTATATTAATATGAACACATTTACAAACTATAATTAGCGTCCTTGAACAATGTTGATCAGTAGCGTATAACTAGAGTATTGAATGTGGGTGTGTGGGGGGGGGGCATGATGGGGGACAGGCCTGTGATCAGGGTGGGGGATTAAAAGACTATTTTTATATACATACACAGAGTAAGTCATTTCATTGGGGGGGGGGGGGGGGGGGCATCAGCCCCCTCCCTCTGGTTACGCCCCTGAAAATAATGAGGAGAATGATCACAAAGCTGGAAATACTGACAGGAAATGACGTATATATGCATTTAACACATGTTGGTTACAACAGGTTACAGGGAATGCTTCACAGATGACATTGGCCGTGACTACCGCGGGTTTGTTTCGAAAACCAAGACCGGTAAAACATGTCAACAATGGACATCTCAATCGCCACACGAACATGTAGCAACACCTCAGTATTACCCGAACACTGGGCTTGGAGATCACAACTATTGCAGAACTGTCACTGATAGCAGTGAGGGAACGTGGTGTTACACTGTTGACTCTACACTCTGGGAGTATTGTGATATAGGCAGTCCGAAAACCAGTTGCTATGGTAAGTAATTAAAATTAATTGTGCCTCTTATAAAATGTCGTGAGATCTAACGTCATGAATGTCACTACTTTCTCTTAGGAACTCCCCCTACTGAAACTCACTAACAAATCTGTTTGTGTCTACTGCATGCTGGGATTAAAGCAATGGGTCCTAAGCAGCTGATTTATTATTGCTCTATCTATTTTAGTATTTACCTTCACGCTCGGATGATAAGACCAGGGATTACATAATTATGGGATAGGTCACTCCTCAGACAAAATTTCGCCTACTAAAACCAAATTCACGGGTGAAGGTTTTATAGGGGGCGCACTATCATGGTCGTAGCAAACCGGAAGACATGAGGCGTGGTGGTTTTTATCGGTTTAAAACATGATTTGTGGCACAGAAATAGTACATCAATGGTAAAAAAAGGTAATTGTGATTTGTAGTAAAACTGATTTGCTTAGATGATGGCAGAATTTAGTTCTTATATGACACGAAACATTCAGAATTGGTTATTTGAAATTAATTTACGTAGGACAAAATACGAATTTTAAATTGTGGATGGCTTCGTCTGGCAGTGACAGAGGAGGGCGAGGCGTTATTTTCATTTTATGAATATTGTAATCAGATCAGTTGGGACGGACGCCGGATCGCGACGATCACATCGTGTGAGGTCATTAATAGTCATGGCTGAATATTCATTCACAACGAATGATTGACAGTTCCGGGTGAAGGACTGATAGAGTGCGCTATACTGTGAACCAAATCTCAACAATGGGCAGATATATGAGAGTCATAGCCCTGATAAGACGCTAAAGCAGTTGTGTAAAATTTTGTTTACGATTAAGACGTTATCGTTGGCAATCCCGTATAAAAAAGCACACTAGAGGTCAACTAAAAAAGCTGTTAATACGTAATTTCATCAGAAAATCCACGACAAAAAAATGTTAAGATCTTTTTTCAATCGCCTATACGTGTAGTAAACTACATTTGTAGCAATAATTAATTGCAGTGATTCGCCACTTGCCTTAGACTGTGAGGAGGCCTCAATCTTAATGCTAAATAAGCCAAAACCATCTGTTAGCTTATACATTATACGGATGATGCTCTTTCGACAGAGTTGATTATTTGAGTTTATAAATAGTGGTGATTTTGGCAACTTCAGATTGTTTCTCCCTATTCTTTAACAAGTGGCTGAGTGCTGAACAGGTGATTGCTATGAATGTGGTATCATTTGGAAGATGAACACATAATCTCTTCACTGATATGTAACACGATATGAACAACGTGTAATATTATATGAAAATATGAACGTATTATTTTTTAAAGTTTTATTTATATATATATATTGTTGTTGTTGTTGTTGTTTTTTTTTGGGAAGGGGGGGGGGGAGGAATTATATCATAATATTGGGAATACATTTTACAAACTATAATCGGCGTCCTTGAAAATTTTGAAAATAATTAGGAGAATGATCACTAAGACGGAAATACTGACAGAAAATGACGTATCATGCATTTAACACGTGTTGTCACAACAGGTTACAGGGAATGTTTCACAGATGACTTAGGCCGTGACTACCGAGGGATTATCTCGAAAACCAAGACCGGAAAAACATGTCAACAATGGACATCTCAATCGCCACACGAACATGTAGCAACACCTCAGTATTACCCGAACACTGGGCTTGGAGATCACAACTATTGCAGGAATCCTGATGGCAGAACTGTCACTGATAGCAGTGAGGGAACGTGGTGTTACACTGTTGACTCTACACTCTGGGAGTATTGTGATATAGGCAGTCCGAAAACCAGTTGCTATGGTAAGTAATTAAAATTAATTGTGCCTCTTATAAAATGTCGTGAGATCTAACGTCATGAATGTCACTACTTTCTCTTAGGAACTCCCCCTACTGAAACTCACTAACAAATCTGTTTGTGTCTACTGCATGCTGGGATTAAAGCAATGGGTCCTAAGCAGCTGATTTATTATTGCTCTATCTATTTTAGTATTTACCTTCACGCTCGGATGATAAGACCAGGGATTATATAATTATGGGATAGGTCACTCCTCAGACAAAATTTCGCCTACTAAAACCAAATTCACGGGTGAAGGTTTTATAGGGGGCGCACTATCATGGTCGTAGCAAACCGGAAGACATGAGGCGTGGTGGTTTTTATCGGTTTAAAACATGATTTGTGGCACAGAAATAGTACATCAATGGTAAAAAAAGGTAATTGTGATTTGTAGTAGAACTGATTTGCTTAGATGATGGCAGAATTTAGTTCTTATATGACACGAAACATTCCGAATTGGTTATTTGAAATTAATTTACGTAGGACAAAATACGAATTTTAAATTGTGGATGGCTTCGTCTGGCAGTGACAGAGGAGGGCGTGGCGTTATTTGCATTTTATGAGTATTGTAATCAGATCAGTTGGGACGGACGCCGGATCGCGACGATCACATCGTGTGAGGTCATTAATAGTCATGGCTGAATATTCATTCACAACGAATGATTGACAGTTCCGGGTGAAGGACTGATAGAGTGCGCTATACTGTGAACCAAATCTCAACAATGGGCAGATATATGAGAGTCATAGCCCTGATAAGACGCTAAAGCAGTTGTGTAAAATTTTGTTTACGATTAAGACGTTATCGTTGGCAATCCCGTATAAAAAAGCACACTAGAGGTCAACTAAAAAAGCTGTTAATACGTAATTTCATCAGAAAATCCACGACAAAAAAATGTTAAGATCTTTTTTCAATCGCCTATACGTGTACTAAACTACATTTGTAGCAATAATTAATTGCAGTGATTCGCCACTTGCCTTAGACTGTGAGGAGGCCTCAATCTTAATGCTAAATAAGCCAAAACCATCTGTTAGCTTATACATTATACGGATGATGCTCTTTCGACAGAGTTGATTATTTGAGTTTATAAATAGTGGTGATTTTGGCAACTTCAGATTGTTTCTCCCTATTCTTTAACAAGTGGCTGAGTGCTGAACAGGTGATTGCTATGAATGTGGTATCATTTGGAAGATGAACACATAATCTCTTCACTGATATGTAACACGATATGAACAACGTGTAATATTATATGAAAATATGAACGGATTATTTTTTAAAGTTTTATTTATATATATATATTGTTGTTATTGTTGTTTTTTGGGAAGGGGGGGGGGGGGGGGAGGAATTATATCATAATATTGGGAATACATTTTACAAACTATAATCGGCGTCCTTGAAAATTTTGAAAATAATTAGGAGAATGATCACTAAGACGGAAATACTGACAGAAAATGACGTATCATGCATTTAACACGTGTTGTCACAACAGGTTACAGGGAATGTTTCACAGATGACTTAGGCCGTGACTACCGAGGGATTATCTCGAAAACCAAGACCGGAAAAACATGTCAGCAATGGACATCTCAATGGCCACAGGAACATGAAGCAACACCTCAGTATTACCCGAACACTGGGCTTGGAGATCACAACTATTGCAGAAATCCTGAAGGTGATCCTGGGGGAACGTGGTGTTACACCATAGACCCGTCTACACGATGGGATTTTTGTGATATAGGCAGCTCGAAAACCAGTTGCGAAAGTAAGCAATTAAAAAATAAGTGCCTTTTATTAAATGTCGAGTACAATTTCAAAGGATATGATTTGATTGTAAAAGACGATTTGCGATCAACAAATCTACAATACATCTCAATCTCCACACATACCTTTGGTATCACCCAAGAGTTACCCGAAAACTGGGTTATGAAGATCACCGGAATCCTAATATTAATGATTTCGGAGCGTGGTTCTACCGGGAGTGCTACACCGATGTGGAACTTACGCGCGGGGAGTTGTGTGATTTTGGGAGTCCAAAAAGCGGTTGCGAGAGTGAGTAATTTGAAAGTAGGGGTTGTTGTGGTGTTGCGAGAGTGGTTGGTAATTGGTTGTGGTGGTGGTGGTAGCGCTGATTTGGCGGTGGGTTTGGTGTCGGTGGTTGTGTTCGGTGTTGATGGGTGTGATGGTGGTGGTGGTTGGTGGTGGTGGTGGTGGTCGTCGGAGGTGTGGTGGTAGTGTGGATTGTCGTCATCCAACATTGTATAACTTCTTGATTAACCAGCGAAATACGTTTTACTTCCACACAGATTTAGTGCCACGGGATTGCTATGATATGTTGCATATATATAACAGGACAATTACCGGTTCATATGTCATTTACCCAAACATCTCATCGGCCATACCAGTGGAAGTGTGGTGTGACATGGACACAGACGGAGGAGGTTGGACGGTATGTGAACATATTATTGCAATTTTCTCAAATCGTACTGCGGAACTACATAGGCCTACATTGTACATGTAGAAGTATAGGGGTTAGTTATGAAATTAGGATAGTTCTCCCATCATCAACCATTCAACGGGTGTAAAACCATTCCCTGTTAATTGTATAACCCTGACAGGTATTTCAGCGACGCAAGGACGGAACGGTGAACTTCTATCGTGATTGGAACGAATATGCGTCAGGGTTCGGCGTCGTGATGAACGGGGACTTCTGGCTCGGTAATGAACACATTCACACACTGTCCACTTATACTGGAAAGACATACGAATTGAGAATAGACCTGGATGATGGCAATGAGACGAGATTTGCCCTCTACGATGCTTTTTACATAACTAGTTCTGAAGACAACTACACGATGACGCTTGGAACGTACATGCCAGTCAGCAATGCTGGTAAGATTCTATTCAATATTTTTCTGATTGAATTATTTTTTCTTCAAATTTGTCTTAATTTGAGCTTTAAAAATAAATGAGCGGTTCAATTATCCTTTAATGTACTATGATATGTGTGAAAGGATTTATTGAAATTTAGCTAATTTACATGAACTCCATAGGATTGTTTACTGAGCACGTGTGTTCCAGCGGAACAGCGCGGAACTCATGATCATGAGGTTGTGAGTTCTAACCCCGCCATGGTCAACTTGTTTGTCCTTAGGCAAGATACTTAGTCCCATGTATGCTTAGTCTTAATTGTCTCGTCAACCAAAGCGATATTTGAGGAGCTGTTAGGGAGTCACTATCTAAAGTAGTGCTGAAAGGCTGGGCAGTGCACTGTTGGCCGGTAGCCGCCTTAAAGTGTTATTTTAGCGATGTATTATTTATTATTAACATAACTGGTTCTGAAGACAACTACAAGTTGACGCTTGGAGAGGTCATGCCAGTCAGCAATGCTGGTGAGATTCTTAACTCAATATTTTGCTGATTGAATTATTTTTTCTTCAAATTTGTCTTGATTTGAGTCTTAAAAATAAATTAGCGGTTCAATTATCCTATATTATGTACTATGATAGGTGTGAAAGGATTTTTGAAATTCAACTAATTTACATGAATTCCATAGGATCGGTCACTGAGCACTTGGTAGTAGGATTGTTCACTGACCACGTGTGGTAACAGCGCGGGACTCATAGTCATGAAGTTGTGAGTTCTAGCCCCACCTTTGTCCCAGTGTGTATGCTTAGGCCTAGTCTCAATTGTCTCGTCAACCCAAGCGATATTTGGAGAGCTGTTAGGGAGTCACTATCTAAAGTAGTGTTCATAGACAGTGCAGTTGGCCGCTAGCCGCCTAGGTGTAGCGATGAAAAGGGTCATGATTCAAAATGGCAGCGATAATAATTGGCCAAAAGCGAATGGGACTTTGTGGAAAGCTCTACACGAACGGTGTATTATTATTTATTTTCATTTATTAATAATAAGGTTTCCTGTGGGAAAACATGCTGACCAGGTAGTGCTGCCCTAACCGGCAGTCGGCCCATATTGACCATAGGGCGCTTTCAGACAATATAGAAATAAAGACTTTTAATTAGTACTTTTATGGTGCTTGATTTCTTGGAGGGTTTAAAATAACTAGAATTTGTTCACGACTGTATTTGTTTCCTAATTGTATCGAGTCTATTATGCTCTCATTGCTTTTTGAATATTGTGCACCGACAAAACCAGGATTTTCCTTAAAGTAATGAGTAAAAGCTGCCAGGGAGAGGATTTAATTGTTTACATTTTTCAATTACTACAGGGGAAGCCTTGAATCGAGGTATGCAATTTACAACATATGATCAAGACCATGATGTATATCACGACATCAATTGCGCCGAGGTATATAATGGAGGTTGGTGGTATAAAGATTGTCACATTGCAATTGCAAATCTGAATGGTTTGTACCAATACGGTCAAGTATTTCAATATACTACAGGAATTACATGGACACCATGGAGAGGGCAAGCCTCTATGAAGAAAACGGAAATGAAGCTACGTCCAAAACAATAAGGCGTTTCCTAATTTGAAAGTGTGGAACGCCGCGTGCGACTGTGGCTTTGACATGGTGACGAGTTGATGAGATAAATGATGAGATATGTGGTGAGTTAAGGAATAATGGATGACATATGTGACGACTTTAGAATTGACGGAATCAATTAAGAGTTACATGTCTGTCGACGATATTGAAAAGTGACGAGATAATTGATTAATGTATGCGACATAAGTAGTCCGTCGAGAAGTCCCACTCGCCCAGTGAGGTACAGCGCCACCAACGAGAACCGCCGCGACCGAGCCCGACCGCGCCCTGCGGTGGCGGCGCTCTACTCATTTCTGTGACTGGGCGAGTGGGCCTTCTCTGCGGACTACATAAAAGTCACGACTTAACCGACAACTTTGAGAATTTCAAAAACAAATCGAAATGTTCAAATCCGTGTATAGACAATGTCACCTGTAACGTTACGGAAGACAAGCAAACAAAGGTTTGCCTGCTAATTTTCGCGCGAAATGTCTGCCAAACAAAACCTTGTCTGCCGGTATGCGTGCGCATTCGAAGGGGGTGTCCATTATAAACCATACACTAAACCAAGTATACGTATCAACAGCAGACAACAGTAAAATTAATGCATGTTTTCCCAATGCATGGAATCGACCCGGGCACTTAACATTGTTGATTTTTTTTAACAAGAGTTGACATACCTGTAACGTCACAGCAACCAAGCAAACAAAAGCTTGTTTGTCGGTGTGCGCGCGAGTTGTATGTTCCGATCACTATTTTGGGGCTATGATTTTTTTTCACATCAAGATATTTTGATATCAGAAGAATCCCCATATTTTTCTCATTATGTCTGTCAAATCTGAGGGCCCAGAAATGTTCTATTTAGAAATTATAGGCTAAAATGTGGTGAATTACTGCCAAAGGTGGTTAACCACCAACTAGTATGTGTATAACTCAATGGGCAAATGTGTTGTGACCTTGCGCTCTTAAAATAGAACCATTGGAGTTATGCAACTCAACTTTGGAATGTGATAATTATACCGATGACCTTTCATGTAAAATAGAAAATATCAAGTTGAAAATCGGGCCAGCATCGGAACATCTACCTCAATCAAAAGCTTGCCTACCGGTATGAATGCGCAATCGAAGATAGTGTCAGAAGTGTCCATTATAAACCATACACTAAGCCAAATCAGTCATCTGGGATTTGTAACAACAGCGAGGGGGTTACATTCCACTGTTGTATTTACTGCTGTTATTATAGATGACTGGTTTAGTTTAGTGTATGGGTTACCTTCGAATGCGCGCGCATACCGGCAGTTAAGCTTTTGTTTGCTTTTCTGATGTGACGTTATGGGTGACATCGTCTATAATATACTAATTTTACATCAATTGTGTAAATAGTTTGATTAATTATTCAGTATAATTTTCATTTGTTCAAACTATTCCTACGTCCAAGGTGTTAGCTTACTTATTCATTTGGTGGTATTTGAATGTTTGTATGACATTCTCGTTAAAGATGACAATTGAAATATCGTCAAAAGCCGAATGTTTTACTAGCACCTGTGCAGCAAAAAGCGGTGACTAGAAGAAGCAGCATGAATGTCTTACATGCTGTGACTGTTTCAATACATAACTAATGTTTCGCAATATGCAACCGTGTCGTGTGAGACGATGTAGATACTTCAAACATTCTGAGCATGTTTTATTATATTATTCACCGTGAAGATTAATTTACATTACCAAATATTTGTATGTTCACCAATGTTATCTGGTCTATTATGTGAATACTAGTTAAGTGTTTAATAGTATGTCAGTGCCATTCACTGATACGTTTGGAAATTACAAGGTTTTGTAGAATAAAATAAAAAGTATAAATCGATTTACAGGGCGTGTCAAAAAAGTGTCCCATGAGTTGGAAAATTAATTAAAAATACATCCCATGTGTTTATGTTTACAAAAAATAGACCGTTGGTAAGTCTTATTAGTCTTCGGATACACTTTATCCATCGAATTTTACCACCTAACTACCGGCGAGATATAATCAATTCAGTAACAAGAAAGTGAATCCCATTTTGGACACTTTTGAACAAGAAAATGGCTTTCAACTGAAAAAATATGCCTTTGTGATTCCAATGATGATTATAGGATATGTCATTATTGTTTAAAATAAGTCTAAAATTCAAATATTCTGTGGTGTGTCATGGATGATATGGATGAAAATATGTTTTTGCGCTCAAATTTAACTAACTATCAAGTTTTAGTGGGTAGATTATTATTGATTTTGTTCAATTACACACTGAATGGCGATTCTAATAAATGAGTTCTCTGCACATGAAGAGTGGCCAAAGCGGAATTTGACATGAGTAGATTTGCCATTATAAGTTCTAAAATGGATAGGAACACATTCTCATGACACATTACAGATTTTTGAATATATGATTATTAGTACTTCACATCCAATCTTTGTATTTTTCATGGCTAAAACAAATTTCCATGGGACACTTGTTTTGACACACCCTGTATAAAACAAAATGGAATATTGCTTATTCAGATGATAGAGAGATAATCTTCATCCAGTTAAAATGTCGTATAGAAAAGTCGTAAGTTTTATATTTGAAGAGGTTTTTTGCAAAAGGGCCTTCATCCACTTTGGCTCTTATTGAGAAAAAGTCAAAAAACTGTTTCTAAATATTCAAGTTGAGCAATTGAAAAACTGAATGAATTATGAAAGAGGTACACTACATACTATTTAATTCTGGATACAGGCCCTTTTGCAACAAAACAACAATTTCAATGGCTGTTTACAATGAGATGTAGGTATTTTTGAAAAAAATGACTTTGTTTCCTTGAAACATATGATTTTTCCCTATTCATTTCTACATCAAACTCATTTTTGAAAAAAATGCACCATAGCCCTTTTGCAACAAAGCTCTTCATTTTATGAAAAAACACCATTATACAATATTGTTCTCATTATAAATATTCAATATTTGTATACTAATTTTACCTCAATTGTGTAAATAGGTTGTTTATAAATCAGTATCAGTTTACATTTTAATTTATTCAACTCTGATGCTAACCGTGTCGTGTGAAACTATGTAATCAAACATTCTGAGCATATTTGATTATATTATTCACCGTGAACATGGTGAAGATGGGTGTTAACATTAATTAACATTTCCATATAATTATTTGTAGTTTCACCATTACGTTATCAGCAGTATAATATGTAAATAATACAGTTTAAGCCATGAAGCTTAAACTTTTTTAGCCAATGGAGCGGAAATTGTTTTTGTCAGTATGTTTGCTGGGCTCCCGTGGTTACCATTTGGCCACTCATGTTCCACTTCCGGGTGTCCGCGAACTTGCCCTTTGTTTGGTTGTTTTGCTCTTCTCTCTCGCTCTTGGAATTCATTCGCTTTTCTGTCTCCTTACCAAGAGGACTGAAATTTAACATAAAACCACTCCCACCCTCCCATTTTAATTGTGTTTTGAGGGAGAACAAGTTAGGCTTGTGGATTGCTCTTCGTGGCCTCAGTGGTTGCGAGTCCATGTTCTTGGATGTCCTTGGCCTCTCTTACCCCCCCCCCCCCCCCCCCCCCCCTTAGGTCTCTGTTCCTTGATGTATCTTAGACCTTATATTATGACTGCGTTCGCAGTGATGTGGATAATTGTGTTTTGAGGGAGAAAAAAGTTAGGCTTGTGGATTGCCCTTCGTGGCCTCAGTGCGTGCGAGTCCATGTTCTGGATGTCCTTGGCCTCACTTAAAATCCCCTTTAGGCCTCTGTACCTTGATGCATCTTAGGCCTTATTATGACTGCGTTAGCAGTGAAGTGCATAATTGTGTTTTGAGGGAGAACAAGTTAGGCTTGTGGATTGCCCTTCGTGGCCATAGTGCGTGCGAGCCCATATTCTTGGATGTCCTTGGCCTCACTTAATCTCCCGGTTCAGGTCTCTGTTCCTTGATGTATCTTAGACCTGATTTGACTGCGTTAGCAGTGATGTGTATAATGGTGTTGTGGGAGAAAAAGTTAGGCTTGTGGATTGCCCTTCGTGGCCTCAGTGCGTGCGAGTCCATGTTTCTGGATATCCTTGGCCTCATTTAATCCCCCCTTTAGGCCCCTGTTCCTTGATGTATCTTAGGCCTTAATTTGACTGCGTTAGCAGTGAAGTGCGCAATTATGTTTGTGGGAGAAAAGGTTAGGCTTGTGGATTGCCCTTCATGGCCTCAGTGCGTGCGAGTCCATGTTCTTGGATGTCCTTGGCCTCACTTAATCCCCTGGTTCAGGTCTCTGTTTATCTTAGACCTGATTTGACTGCGTTAGCAGTGATGTGTATAATTGTGTTGTGGGAGAAAAAATTGTGTCGTGGCCTCAGTGCGTGCGAGTCCATGTTCCTGGATGTCCTTGGCCTCACTTAATCCCCCTTTAGGCCTCTGTTCCTTGATGTATCTTAAGCCTTATCGTGACTGCGTTAGCAGTGAAATGTATAATTGTGTTTTGAGGGTCTCTGTTCCTTGATGTATGGACCTGATTATGACTGCGTTAGCAGTGATGTGTATGTAGCCCGGCTTGTCTAAGCTTTTTTTTAAAGCAAATGGCACTCAATTTAAATTTTGTTATCAGATCATGATCATTATTTTATTACTTTCTACACTGATACAATCATAATACAGATTTCATAAGACAGAAACTAAGTCTACAAATACAATCAAAATGAACACGACATACATCAAGTTTCAAAACACAACTGATCAGTACACATATAAAATAATCGTTGGCGCGCAAAATCCAAATTCAAAAGGGCACTCTCCAACAAGGGACTATAAAACAAACAGGATTTTAACCTGGTTTGTCCAATGTTAATGGAAAGGGATCAAATGTCATGTGGTTTGCAGGTCGCTGTATCTAGCAGTTGGTAATCCATAATGTCGGTGATCTAGTAGGGTCATCAAGATTTACGTCCATATCCATCTCATTAATAGTTCATCTAAGATCCATCTGAGATCCTGAGAGAAGTAGGAAAAGACAAAACTACAAAATAATACTACATTCTACTTAACTAGTCTTCGAGTAACAATTCAATCCTGCAGTCCCGAAAGTCAGACATATAAATTTGCAAAACTATGAATGTATGCTTATGGTGATTGGCCGTTTCACCAACTGCACAATTCATGTAATCGGAAGTTCATCAACTTTTACATGAAGTAAGAAACTGCAGAATCAATTAAGCTACAAACATTTATCTATTTAACATTCAACAAACATTGAGATCTTTTAAACATAAAGATCTACCAGTCTCTATACTGGAGATATAATACTAATAAGGCCTATCAATCATGTGTATTCCAATCTTAATTCTCGGTTCATTCAGATTCTAATTTAGTTAAATACATTAAAACATTATTTATTTATTATTAAGCAGTGCTATCAGTTAATCTTAAACTCATCATTTAATCCGGATACAATAATTAATTATAAAACAGTGTGATTACAATAAACATTATTTCAAACTAAGAAACCCATTTATTTGTTCATGGTATAACTACTGTGCTTTACCTCATTTGGAAGTAAATAGTACAGAACATTCCAATGCAAATCCCTTATGTGGTTGCTAAGATACAACTTTTATTCTGGCAGGCTCATATGGACAACAAATTAAACTCTTGGCCTAGCAATGGTAAAGTATTGAACTTGACCCTTATTGAATTACAACAAGTTTGCATTAACACACAAACTGGTATACTTGCATCATAGTATACAAATTACTTTTACAGAATCACATATTTAGTATTATCAGATATTGAAACATTAATTAAACATTTAATTAGTTAACTAATGACGTCCAGCATTAAACAAGTTCAAGATACAACATTCATGATAAGGCACTTATACACAGGATCGGTTTCAGTTTTGTTAACGAAAGTACAAAACAATCTAGAATAATCTTAGTTCATGGGACACGCCCTAATCCATGTAGAAGAAAGTCACATTACTCTACATTAATCATAATCAGTTTCTAGAGAATCAAACAGTAATACAGAACCAAAGTATAGGGGTTACTCAAATCAATTAAAATAAGAGATACATTTTACTCCTCTTCCTTGGGGAGGAAGAAGTTCTATACTGAGACTAACTCACGCGCGTTAAGCCATGTCTCGAGGCTCACATTACATAATCAAAACTCCGGCTTTATCGTCATAAAGCAAATCTAGTTCAGGCTTTATCGTAATAAAGCAATCAAGGTTCCAGCTTTATTGAAATAAAGCAAATAAAAAATCAAATCAAAGATTCATCAGATGCATGTACGATATTATGCATCGCTAGGTTCATCGTGTTTCTTAAAAATATATCATTACTTAATGGAAAGATAAGTACATTATAATATAATTAAACTCAACTCACCTGAGAGCCAGATTCAACATTCCGTTAAATAAATTCATTGTTCTGCAGAACATTAATATATCAAAACTATCAGTAAACACATTGTGTGTTATTGTGTTGTTCTACGGTGCTAGTCATTATGTTATTCAGGTTTTGTGTTATGCATCTCATGGTTAAAGCTTGTGAGTGTGTCCTGATCGCCAGGTAGATCCAGAGTGAGTGCTCCAGAAATCGGGAGGGCCTTAGTGATGACTCAGCGACCCAAGACAAGTTTGGGAGAGAGATCACTAAGTTCATCCTAAATCAACAGAGGGCACTGTTGCCTAAATTTAACAGGGTTACATGTATAATTGTGTTTTGAGGGAGAACAAATTAGGCTTGTAGATTGCCCTTCGTGGCCTCAGTGCGTGCGAGTCCATGTTCCTGGAAGTCCGTGGCCTCACTTAAACAGCTTACGCCCTCAACATCGAAAAAACAATTGAAAGCAGATTGTCTTGCAGATTTACATTTCTGATCATAAATCGTACATACATTCCAAGTTACAGGGCGATACGATTCTTAATTACTTCAAAATCATGGTTTTAGACTTTAGAGTGAAAATAAACTGCCGGATTAAACACGACAGTTTATATTTTCACTCTAAATTCACTCTAAAACTATGATTTTGAGGTATTAGGAATCGTATCGCTCTATAACTTGGAATGTAAGTACGATTTATGATCAGAAATGTAAATCTGCAAGAAAATCTACTTTCTAAAAAAACCCATGAATAGAGGGCGCTCTCTGGAAAAGATCACATGATATGCCTTTAATTCCCCCTTTAGGCCTCTGTTCCTTGATGTATCTTTGGCCTTATCGTGACTGCGTTAGCAGTGAAATGTATAATTGTGTTTTGAGGGGGAAAAGGTTAGGCTCACTTAAATCCCCTTCAGGCCTCTGTTCTTTGATGTATCTTAGGCCTTTTTATGACTGCGTTAGCAGTGAAGTGCATAATTGTGTTTTGAGGGAGACAAAATTGAAGATTCAGGGATTTATAAACATTTGATAAAACTGAAAAATGTCCACATTTGCTTAAAAAAATAGAAATAGTTTTCAAAAACATTTTCTGAAAACGTGTTTTTTTGAAAATTCAATAACAAAGATGGGTCGTGCCCGTAGAACAGGGTTTTGTCGTCTCCTTATGAACAAATTCTTATAATTGATCATCATTCCTTATATAGATGAGGATTACAAGAAAGACAAATAAATTTGGTCAACGGCATGTGAAAACGTTATCACTAATGTATTCTGGATATGAATGATGTTATTCAAGACACATAGGAGCATAGAACCATATGTGCCAATGATCAGATTAAGATTTCAAATCCCTGCATCCCCCTCAATTGGAAGATATTACCTATAATGAAATGGTATAAACTGGCCAAAGTATGTAAATCTACTATAGTATACAAATTGTACATCAATTGTTTAAAGGTTTATTACTTGTTCAGCTTAATTTTCATATTCAACTATTGCTATGTGTAAGGTTCTACTTATTAATTTGACTGTATTTGAATGTTTGTACGACATTATCGTTAAAGATGGCAATTGAAATATCGTAAAAAGCCGAATGCTTCGCTGGCACCTACATGTATAATGACTGTCGTGTGGACAAGAGCGGTGATTAGGAGAAGCCTTTGCAGCAGCAGCATGAATGTCTTGCATGATGTGACTGTTCTGAAACATAAACAACGTTTCGCAATATGCGACCTTGTCGTGTGAAACTGTGTAAATACTGAAAATACATTCTGAGCACATTTAATTACATTATTCACCGTGAAGATGGGTGTTAACATTAATTAACATTTCCAAATATGTTTAAGTTTCACCATTACGTTATCAGGTGTGTACTAATGTAAATAGTAGTTAGAAGTATGTCAGTGTCATGAACTAGTTTATGTAAAAAGTTTGTTTCAAAAACAATACAATTTTTTTTTTTTTATTGTTTTAGACTTGTTTATTGTTAATCAAATTATTTAAAAAGTTTCTCACGTTTCGCTACCTTACTGCCTATGTTCATGGAATTGGGCGCAAAGAAAATAAACACAATCATAACAATTGTGTCTATTCGAGCCTTCAAACTATCACCATTAACCAAAAGCACAACAAATCAACTAACTCAGATCATGTTACGGATACAAGCATAATCATAAACAAGGGAAAATGTTACACCGAGAAAAAGACAAGATCAGTAGATGATCTGTGAATAAGTGGATTCCCACTTGAAGGCGGAAAAGAACAATGGTAAGGACGCTGATAGCCACGTTAGTCATAAAAATGACCATTTGATCCAGGGAATTCAAAAACACTAGTTTTTAAATACATCTGAAACACCCTCATGCACTCTTTATATCAATCAAAAATATGCAACTAGGAAGTAAGGTTGTGAAATGTCACTTACAAAATGTGAGTATTCTGTATTATTAAATATTGAACTTGTTAATATTGACATCAGCATTAAAGTACTGTATTGTAAAGTAAGTGGAGGTATTAAAACGTTTCTAGGATGCAATATAACAATATATCAAACGTAGTTGGAGAAAACAATCCTTGAGAATGGCCTCAACATATAAATGTGATTGGAATAACAACTAACGTTATAATGTACCCTTAATATATACTTAAAGTGCTTAAGTGGACAAGATCTGAAAAATTGCATGCATGATAGAGCAGTGTGGAAGCTCACAAAAGTCCGACCTTTTGAGTCGCCATAAGCAAGTAAGCAATATACTTAAATGATCTTTGGGATTTCTGAGCAATTTGTTTGAGTATACAGGGTGTCCCAGAATGATTTATACCGAGTTTGAAAAAGAAATGAATAAAATATGAAAACAACATTGCAATCCAAGTCTAATGCCTGCGATATAATGGGGAACATGTTTCCTACTTACTTTGTTAATTTCATCAAAATATATGTAGCCATTTCGATATGGCATGACATTATAGAAAATCTATGAAAATCTGTTCTTCACTTTCCAATTAATAAAGCTCACACCAATTGATATCTATTAATGTTGTAGAGGAGATCAAAATTGGACAGATACAATTACATGTATATCATTTGAATTGAGCTTTGTGCCGAACATGGTCAATTATTTATGAGTTTCAAAAAGATGATTTTGGTCAAACTTGGAATTTACAATTTTTACAAAAGAGTCCATATTTTCTGTCTTTTAAATTCAAAATTCCTCAGAAAGTTAAATATATGTAGATGTTATAATCACTTTGAACGATAACAATGGCATTCATGGCTAAATAAATCCCCTTTCCCGGTATAAATCATTCTGGGACACCCTGTATACTGTAGATACAAGATTCATTTAACTCAAAGATTAAATTGCTAAAATCGTTTGCAAATAAAATTAAGTCAAGGGGAAGATAACAACAGAGACACAACATCATGTTTACAAGCTGCACTGAGCGGTGACTAAAACCGGGGGAGGGGGGGGGGGGGGGCACTCATGTATAAAGGTTGTAATCATCCGTGTGAATCCAGCATAAAAAATTACCCTTAACACGGATTCCCAAAAGAAGGAAAAAGTGTCCCTTAACAAGGATTATAGCTCGACGAATCATACTCATAGCAAAGGATATACGGTAGGTCCTCAAGACAGAGTTTAGAATGGAAAAACGTATGATGATATTACTATGAAGTAATTGTGTGTCAGATTTGTTAGTAAATTTGTATTAAAGGCCTAACCATCTTCGGCTATTTTTAACACGATTACACATGACCATCGGCCCAAACAACCCTTAGCTCGTATTCAGGTTGAAAAAGACACAATTATTCTCTCAAATGGGCGATTGTCAGGGTGGGTGCATGATTATGATACCAGTAGCATGGGTCTGCGCGGGCCCGCGTTGTGGTCGTAAAAAGCACTTTTGACTTGTAAAATCTCCTTTAGGTGCTTTGGACAAGAACACTACCAATTCATGCACATTAATTTTTTTTCAATCAGAGAAAAATTACTTGGCCTCGAGTATGTAGCCTATTAAAAATAGGTAGTGATAATTTGTCGGAAAACTTCATTGTTGTACAAATAATGTGATTGAAAAGTAAACATGATATTGAAAAGAGGAAACTTTGTGTGGGTAGCCAAGCTTTCCCCATTTCATGAGTCGAGTGTTTCAATCTCTCAGAACGTCTAATGCTGTGTGCTAACAAACTTTTAAAGTATCTTGAAAAGTGTCACCCTTTCTTTTAAACATCATTTTGTGGAAATGTGACTATTGTGGGGAAAGTAAACATGATATTGAAAAAAGGAAAACATTCTATGGGTAGCCAAGTGTTTCTCCTTTCCAAAATGTTTCAATCTCTTAAAACGGCTAATTGTGTGTGGAGTTGTGTAAACAGACGTGATCTAATTTTAAGGGGAGGGGGGCTTACTTCTTTTGAAACCATTATTAGTATATAAATGCCATAATGTGTGCCTTATTTCAGCAAAGCAAAAACCCTCAATTGCGCCGAGATGAACACAAATTGTGCATTACCTTGGGAATACTACTTTTTGCTTCTTAATTGTGAAAAGCAATTGCGCACTGAAAATATGATAATTTGAACATATAAAATATAGTCATGGTTTCTTTAATGGATTGTTTTTATTTCGTAGGATAACAACAGAATTGATTGGTTTTACAAGGACATAGCTTTTTAATTTGGTAAACTAATTACGCAGATGGAAATATGGCATCTCAATCGTAAACATATAAATATCCATATTATTTCTTTAATGGATTGTTTTGCTGGAAAACAATCACTCAAGTATTGATATTCTTACAAATACCACGATGCACTGCGGTATATCTTGAACAAAAGAGGAAGAGGAAACACAACGCGATCGAGCGCGTTAACGAAATCTCTATTAGTCTATTTCTATTCAACTTTACAATAGATCCGACATTCCTGTGTACCCTCTGTGAGCAATCTAAACTGCGCCAATAAAGTATCTAAACACTTACAAATAGTCAGATTTATCGGAACCTGAAATAGTGTGCCAAAAAATAATTAATTAAATCGATTCACAGTTATCTTCTGCGCATTTTGACACCTCTTTTGTTGCGCTACGACGTTGTTTGGGCACTTGAGCGGCTTAAGGTTGAATTCAAAAGTTGCAAAAGCCCCTATTCAAGCAACGAATAAGATCAGCATTATTTTTTCCCGCCTTTTTAAAATGATTTGTATGTCGCGTCTTGGATAAATCGATTGTGATAAATATCAGCATTAATTTTTAATAACAAAACAAAAGGGTCAGAGATGGGAGGCATAACTCAATAATTAATCAATCATTTAATGTCATGGTTAAGTAAACAGAACAAATTAGTGTCTTTTGTCTTGATTTTGTCTGTGTGTGATGCTTGTGTAAGTTCCCTTCTGGAATTGGGGGTGAATAGGAGCTTTTGCAACTTTTGAATTCGACCTTAAGCCACTCAAGTGCCCATAAATCCGCCAAACAACATCGTAGCGCAACAACAGAGGTGTCAAAATGCGCAGAAGATAACTGTGAATCGAATTGATTAATTATTTTTTGACATACTATTTTAGGTTTCGATAAATCTGACCATTTGTAAATGTTTATATACTTTATTGGCGCAGTTTATTTGCCGCTGATATAACCGACTGGAGGGTCTTGCATACATTTTGCTTCATACATTTCTATCGGAAACAAATGCCCTAAATATTACGAGACTCCCTGAAGCACTGTTGATTGAAAGCGCAATTTGTTAATTATCAATGAATATGTGGAAACATGTGTAGTTCCTATGAATAATAAAGTCTTGATAATATTAACCTATTTTGACAAATTAAATATAATGGCATTGCATTGAGTATCAAAACTCAATATTCCGGTTATATGCTGAGACTAATATACCTTAGGTATATTAGTCTCAGGTTATATGCGGGTAATCAAAGTGTTCACAAATTGTAGCTAAATAAAGATAAGTCACGACCCCATGTTCAAGTTGAGTGCCTCGGCCTGCTCCTTCCTATAGTGCATCAAAGACAATGACATTTTATAAGCAAATCATACTCTGCCACAATCAATCAATCGGCCAATATACTTTAGTTTAACACGGTATGTCTTTTCATTGTATAGCAATGAGCGAGTAGAAACTCATCACGATACTATTCCCATACCATATCACAATTCCACAACGCAAGAAATTCCACAACGCTATAGCGTTGATTCACCTAATGTATTCAAAAGTCCCGCGAACATACGCACTTCGACAGGTGATGCATTATGTTGTTGGCTTTTGTGGTCTAGGGGTCGGCAAACTGATTGCTCAAAAGATTCGATACCGTAGCGCTTCCTTGTCTCTTTATTCCAAGGGTATTCTATAGCAAACCTTAGCACTTTGATAAAAATAATTATGTTAATGTCAACACTACAATACTTTTTTTCATTTCAGAAAAATGGGATATTAAATTAATTGGGTTTGCGATTAGTTGTTTTATTTTTTATTTATTTATTTATTTATTTATTTATTTAATTGAAAAACTTTCATCCTTCAACGTTCAAAAAGAGTTCATATTCATAAAATGCAAACAACGCCACGCCCTCCTCTGTCACTGTCAGACGAAGCCATCCACAATTTAAAATTCGTATTTTGTTCCACGTAAAAAATAATTTCAAATAACCAATTCTGAATGTTTCGTGTCATATAAGAACTAAATTCTGCTATCATCAAAGCAAATCAGTTCTACTCTAAATCACAATCAGCTTTTTTTTACCATTGATGTACTATTTCTGTGCCACAAATCATGTTTTGAGCCGATAAAATCCACCACGTCTTAGGTCGTCTGGTTTGCTAAGACCATGATTGTGCGCCCCCTATAAAACCTTCACCCGTGAATTTGCGCATAGTAGACGGGGAACTTTGCCTTCGAGATACTTGTCCCATAGGGCCATAGTTATATAATTTCTGGCAACTTCCACACTATTAAAGTGGTATTGCGCCCTCTTGCAGTCAAGTGAGTTCGACAGCCCGAGAAGGATGTATGTTGGGAAGATAAACACTTAATGGGTACCTCTTGGGTATAGTAACAAAACAAAAGGTGAGACCAAAGTGGTTCTTGACATTGATGGTGAAACTTGCTTTGATTCCAACAAAGTTGCAAATTATATCAATCAATTTTATACTTCTGTTGCTTCAACATTGGTTAACAAATTGCCACCTGCCAGTAATAGTTTTGACACTGGGTCTGATGCATTTAAAAACTACTACAAAAGTGAGAATGTCTCCCCAAAGGGTTTAAGCTATCGCCTGTTACCATTGACTTTGTGTACAAAGAGCTACTCAAGTTGAAGCCCAATAAAAGTACCGGTCTAGATCGTATACCAGCGAAATTCTTAAAAGACGGTGCAGCGGTAATTAAAGATCACATGGCTTTCATCGTTAACTTGTCTATCACCAGCAACACCGTTCCCACTGATATGAAATTTGCTAGAGTAAGGCCTTTATTCAAGAAGAACAGTAGATCCGATGTTGGCAATTTAATAGACCGGTTAGCATATTGTCCATTGTCTCAAAAATTCTTGAGAAAGCAGTGTATAACCAACTTGAAATGTACCTCTCTGATAATAATTTGATTTATAGCCTGCAATCTGGTTTCAGAGGCTCATACTCTACTGATACATGCCTTATTTACCTCATCGATTATATTAGATCCCGGATGGCTGCTGGTAAATACACAGGTATGGTGCTCTTAGATTTACAGAAGGCATTCGATACAGTAGACCATGACATACTTTGTAACAAATTGCAAGCTATGGGTATTCACATTGACTCTGTTAAATGGTTCAAATCATACTTATCTGACAGAAAACAGATTGTTAATGTAAATCAGGTTGAATCCAAACCCATGAATTTATCATGTGGCGTTCCACAGGGTAGTATTTTAGGGCCCCTGCTCTTCTTGTGTTATGTTAACGATATGTCATCAAGCGTTAACTGTAATATTTTGTTATATGCTGACGATAGTGCCCTTTTCACATCAGATAAAGACCCAAAAGTAATTTCTGACACTTTAAGTAGAGAACTTGAGTCGTGTAGACAATGGCTGATCGACAACAAATTGTCATTACACCTTGGCAAAACAGAGTCTATTCTTTTTGGATCTAAACCTAGACTGAGCAGGGTGGACAAGTTTGAAGTTTCTTGTGACGGAAAAATTATAAATCCTACCAAATCTGTCAAATACCTTGGGATTACTCTCGATGAAAATCTCAGTGGTGAAACTGTTGCAAAATCAGTTGTCAAAAAATCTTGTGGTAGATTAAGTTTCTTATACAGACAAGGTCATTTTTTGAATGAAAGATCTCGTAAGACCCTTTGCACCGCCCTTATACAATGCCATTTTGATTATTGTTGCTCTTCATGGTTTTCTTCACTTTCTGCTAAGTTGAAAAATAAGCTGCAAGTTGTGCAAATAAGTTGATTCGCTTTATTTTGAAGCTGGAGCCCAGGTCCCACATTGGTGATGTAGAATTTAAGAAGCTGGGAATGCTGAAAGTTGAAGACAGAGTTAAACAACTTAAACTCAATCATGTTTTTAAAATATATAATGAAATAGCACCTGAGTACTTGAATTCTCATTTTACCAAATTGTCCAACACTCACAGATACAATACCAGGGGCAGTGCAACAAATTTTCTGGTTCCCAAAGCTAAAGGTCAGCAGTGCAATACATTTTTCTTTACTGGTATTCGGGAATGGAACTTGCTACCAACTCAGGTTAAAACATCCAAAACCCACGGGCAGTTCAAAAAGACAGTAAAGAGTCACTTTCTATCTTGATTTTTCATCCATTTTTTATATGCAGTTGTTTCATAAAAAAAGTGCAATATTATTTTGTGTGCAAATATATATATGATGTTTTTATAATGTGCTGTTTTAATAAGGACCCCAATGGAAATAAGCCCTTTTTAGAGCTTTCTTGGGCTATCCTTGGCATTATATGTTTTCTTGTATTAATATGTTGTTTTAATTGTTGTAAGTTTTTAAGATTTGTATATTTGATCTGATGTATTGTATCTCTGTGTCTTGATATGCCAAATAAAACTAAACTAAACTAAACTAAACTATGGGGTCGCCATTGTTGCATGTTGATTGATTGTAAGTTACTAGTGAAGTCGGAGGATTCAGAACAGAATAAAGAAGGCATGATTGAGAAAGTTATACCTCTCGTATTTGATAGGTCGTGAGTACTGAGTATCAATAGGATCCCACAGACGAACAAACACAACATATGGTGGAGAATAAGTCTATACCCTCAGAAGGTCCATGTCAATAGGTTAAAGCATGCTGAGTGCAGATACACTGTTCCACCTGATCATGCGGGTAGAACTAGTGGCACTGAACCCGTAAACAGAGATAGAGAGCTCCCTGATAAAGTTGATGAAGTCACATCCATAAAGAATGGGACTATGGAAATGAAGGATCCACTTCATACAGAGTCAATTGCCCCTGTATATAGACCTAATGGTGCACAGCACGGCTGTTTGACTGTCCGAGCACTGAGGTATTTTATGAACATTATGTTCCCATCCCTTAACACTTTTGGACCGGTGATTTTGACATTTCGCCGGTAATAAATCATCTAAGATTTTGTCAATCTCTGACTATGTGGTCCATTTTCAGGGTTATGAAAGTTAGTTTATGCCCTTGGGGCCTAATGATGTCCTTTGCAGTGTTTTAATTGGACCACATAGTGGGAAATAGACACATCCTTAGAAGATTTATTACCGACGAAATGTCAAATCACCGGTCAAAAAGTGTTAAGGAAGTGAGAACATAATGAAATAGAGAAGATCCTGTACAAGAAAAATGTTAGAGGGAAATGGATGTACGTACAGGGTCAAATGGTTATCATTCCCTTCTAGCACTAATTCCTATGTACCATTTGAGGACTTAAGTCCTGCATGTCAAAAACATGTTAAAAGTACAAGTGATGAAATTCCCACTTACAAAAAATGACTGTAATTATAAAATATGGAAATTGAAGACTATGAGATATTTTGAACGATATTTATAGTTTATACATGAATGCAACTTTTCTTTTCAACTCTAGATGTAAAGTAACTTTTGGCAAAGTTGGAGCATTTATTTTTCTTCAGTTTTGGACATGATAAGACAGCATGATTTCCATGAATAACATGTTGAGGTCTGAATAGATGTCTTCAGTACATGTCACATTTTCATTTTTAATTAATAGTTTTTAATAGTGACACGAATACATGTATGACTACTGCATAAAGAACATTGAAATGTAGCATATTAATATCACAATAATACATTATAGTATAGCCAATTGCGGGGTCAAGTATCAATAGGATCCCACGGACGAACAAACATAACACTACTCATGACCAATTCTTCCTTCACCAGTAATAAGAACATGAAAATAATACACTTTATTTTGGAATTGTTTTTAATATTCTACACAAACTGTATTCCAATATACATAGAATTAGGCAACAATCATGAAATATTTAGTACTATACAATACAAACATGTATATATACGCTCTTGAATAAAAGTATTCTCGTCTATAAAACTTAACATCAAACGTTGTACAAACCACCTCTTATCACGTTTATTTCAGGTATAAAATTCATATAAATTGCACCGTAACAGTCTATAGTTGATTTGAACGTAATCTTTAATAAATGGTCCAATCAGGTTTACTTAACTACGCGTGTTTATCAAAGGTCAAAAAGCCAAATGAACAAGGGCTTTATGTTTACAAATTATATCATTTGCTTTTAATAACCCGCGTTTGCCTACAAATAATCCATTTTTTCACAAAATAAACCGTTTTCACTTTCACGTAAAGCTGTGTATATGAAACTGAGTTTGCCTTTCATCAAACAGCGCTTGCTCCCTAAGACCAAATCATATTTGCCCTACTGGTTGATATATTAACCGAATTTGCTTACATCCAAACCGTATTCGCTGTCTAATACACGGAATTTGCTCACATTTAAACCGCGTAGGCCTTTCTTTACCATGTTTACATATAAAGCCACATTTTGCTTTAAGACTTTGCATACCAATAAACTCGATGTTAAACTTTCCAATAAACTGATACACTGCTTGCCTGTTCTTATAAATAAACAGTATTTCCTTTGCTGGAAAACGTGTTCTTTAGGTCCCAGATTCTGAAGTGTACTAGTATCGTCCGATACTGGAACACCCATAGTTCGATACTGGTACAAAGTCAGTGTTCAAGTATCGGACGATACTGGGACATATAAAATGTACCAGTATCGCCCTGACTTTGTACCAGTATCGTTCAATACTGGGACAAATTACCCTGGTAACATGTGTACCCGTATCGCCCACTACTGGAACATAAAAACGTTCCATAAAACGTCCCAGTATCGCTCGATACTGGAACACAATTTGGTGTTCTAGTATCGACCGATACTGGAACAGTATAATCACTTTCACGTAAAGCTGTGCATATGAAACTGAGTTTGCCTTTCATCAAACAGCGCTTGCTCCCTAAGACCAAATCACATTTGCCTACTTGATATATTGACCGAATTTGCTTACATCTAAACCGTATTTGCTGTAAACCAAATGTGCTAACAGTTAAACCGCGTAGGCCTATATTTACATATAAGCCACATTTTGCGTTAAGACTTTGAATACAAACTAAAAATACAAACGTATTGTTAAACTTTCCAAATAAACTGATAAACTGCTTGCTTGTTCTTATAAATAAACAGTATTTCCTTTGCTGGAAAACGTGTACTTTTGGTCCCAGATTCTGAAGTGTACTAATATCGTCCGATACTGGAACACCCAGTACAGTTCGATACTGGTACAAAGTCAGAATCGGACGATACATGGTGTTCTAGTATCGACCGATACTGGAACAATATAATCGTACCAGTATCGAGCGATACTGACAACTTTTATGTTCCATTATTGAAAGATACTAAATCAGTATCTGTGACCTAAAGAACACTTTTTCATAGCATCGATGTTAATGATAGTTTGGTTTATTGTAAAGCATTCACGGTTTATAGAACAATATGTCGTGTTTGTTGCAAAGCGTGTATGGTTTATTACCCGGGTGATTAAAATAGCTTGTATGGTTTATCATAAACGCATAATCTCATGATTTGCATTTTGTTTCAAGCGTCAAGATTATTTTTAAGAATCTCACCAAACTGTTCAATCATATAAAACTGTCCAAAGTTAAAGGTAAATGACCCGATCACATTTTCGTAACACAGAATTATTTCAAACATACGGAGATTTTCATATCATATGAAAGCTCGTATTTTTCTCATCATCATACTGAAATTTGACGGCTTAAATCGGTATAATTACGGAGAAATCGATGAAATAACGTCGAATTACCGCGAATGGTGGTAACCACCGATATAGTTTGTGTACTACTCAATGGGTACAAGTTCACAGCATCTTGTGCGTATAAAATAAGAACCATTAGAGCTATGCGACTCAAACTTTGGAACACGACTTTTTTAAGGATGACCTTTCATGTAGAATACAAAACTTCAAGTTGAAAATCGGAACATCTACCTTTAAACTCTCCATTCCAGGAATGTATTCACATTAAAGCATAATTTGAGGGAGTTTGTTTTATAAATTTCTAATTAAGATATCAGTTGATAAAAATAAAAATAATAAACCTCTAAATATTATATAAAATTGAGTATTTACCCTGGAATTGGTAGTACGGCAATTTTATTTTAAGGATGACACTATGATGACTATGACCTAATTAGCAGGAGTTATATGCCAACTGTTTTAAAGGTTTGGATTTTTGCTTTTATTTCGCCCCCAAAAAGTACATATATTTGAATTAACACATTTCGTTGCGCTCTAATTTAATATAGTGTTATTAATGCTATCCGTGCCAAGTTTACATTTTGTGATATTTTGATACTTCTTTCATTACCAAAAAGTTCAGTCTGTAAATAACGAATAATGGACCGGCCGTGTTGAAATTGGAACTGGATCTGATATGCAACATCTCATTAACTCTCAAACCAACGCGCCCGTGTGGTAAGAATGTCCTAAACTGGCCCATTTCTCGCGGGAAATAGTAGGCCTAATTGGACTACTAAAAATATTAATAATAACTAGAGCAATATGAACAAATAAATTATGAATTATGCAGAAATTTTCTTCATCTCATTGATTATCATTGTCAAAGCATCATTGTCATAATCGACAGGCGGATAAGAATATTGCAAAAATGGCGCCATCTGCACCAAGCGCTTCTGTAATTCCTTTATTCTATAGCTTGGAATATCTTTCAGTCTTTCAATAACTCGAACGTTACCAGATAGTACGTCGTCCAATGGTATATTATAGGTAAATCTCCCATAATCTAGTTCGCCTTGAAAAGGATACTTCACGATGCCTTTTCTAGGTTTAAAAGTTACCGGGATACAACCGGCCATCATGGCGTCATAAAATGACTTCCGGGTTGGGGAATCACCAGGAGGTTGTAAACAGAATATGGAATGACGCATCCAATCCACTATTGGCAGCTCAATGTTTTTACGACACTCGGGCGTGTTATACCAAACGGCAGTTTTCTGTTTTTTCGATGCCGTTGATGTAAAAGTGGAGTATCTTTGAGATGTGCCGTTCATTTGACGTTTGAGTATCACACGGATGTCGTGTGCTTTCCGGCTGCTTGCCGCCATAAATATCCGAATATCTCGTGTAGTCTGACTGACATCTTCCGGAAAAACTGCCCGTTTTCCATCTATTAAAGATTTAGTATAACTTGAATCAAAATGGCCGAAACTAGGGTAAGGTGCAACTATGATAGGCTTACCTTCCCTATTAAAGTACTTTCTAAGATCATTGTTTATTTCTCTTTCAACACCTATAAACGTTATTCCATTAGTTCTATCGGAGTCTCTCAGCAACGGGCAATTGCTCGACCAATGGTCACGCTCTATTGTACCTAAGCTCATAAAATGTGGTCGTAGAGGGTGTCCTGCTTTTGAAAAATATGGCATACTGGATAAATAACTCCAGAGATCAGTATGGAGTTCCTTTAAGTTGATGTTTTCGTACACTTTGCAGGTACACGCTATAGCCGGATAAAACGGTATGTAGAAAGCATCGGCTTCTTCCGGGTTCAGAGTTCTGTACTCAGATTGCAACATTTTATGATGAAGGATAACTTCTAAAGAATGTTGATGGGTGTCACGATATGCAATGTGATCTGATTGCCGAAGTTCAGGACCCATACCGTACTGGTTCAGTTGATAACAATCGTCAGCTTGCTGCACGCATCGTGTTAGATTACTGTTAAATCTATCCGGGAGATCGTAGATGTAAATTTTAAATGAAGGTTTTTGGCGCGCAGTTTGTATCTGTCGATTAGTTTTAGTGTTTCGGTTGTCGTCTGCTATCTGGTGCTGCAGGTCAAGTTGAGGGTTAAATATGATTGGTCGAGAGTACTGGTCACGTGCTGAAGATTTCAGGTAATTATCCGGAAGCGCTTGTAGTCGTTTCCTGTAAGAGTTTGAAAAATGAAAATGAGAGCAACATTGATTAACGTATGTGTTACATATTTTGAAACTCATCTTTGTAATAAGGTTTTTTCCAGTCCAGGAACGATAGTTGGGATATTTCTTTCCCAAACACAACTCATTTTCTGAAATTTGCTTGAATAGAAACAACAATCGTTTTTACCTTAATGTAAGCGTCCTAACACGTGTCTAATAGTTCAGTTAAGATTTCCCGCCAATTTCCTGGTATGTAAATATCCAAATTGTATTGGGATTTTCGATTTTCGAACCCATTTGGTGCGATTTGGTGTGTACTTTTGACCAATATTTCACTAGTCATTTCCAATCAGTATAGGCTTACTATCAATATCATTACAAATTGGATTTGATCCCTTCATTCAATTTTGCAAAAGCACACGGTGTATATTTGAAATTCGCATAAATTAAAAATGATTCGCGCGGAGAGTGAAAATATTAGCTTTTGTAAAAAGAACGGTTTTAAAAACTGTTCCTGAATCCATGTTGTTAAGCTTGAATTATGATTAAACGGTGAAACTAATTTGCGCGTCTTCGCAAAAAATGTCTATTTTAACACTAAAAAGGTTTGAAAACGTTTCTGAAGCCATCTTGTTCCAATTGAATAACAAAGTAGTAAAAATAATTCGCGTAGAGCGCGTAAAAATTTGCTATTGTAAACAGAAAGGTTTAGAAAAACGTTCCTGAAGCCATCTTGTTAAGCTTGAATAATAAATAAATAAATAGTGAAATAATTCGCCTGATCACGCAAAATATATATATGTTAACACTAAAAAGGTCCAGAAATAGTTTATGAAGCCATCTCGTTGAAATTGAATAACACAAAATTCAAAATAATTCCCGCGAAGCGCGAACATATTGGCTAAAAATAAATGTTTAGAAAAACGTACCTGAAGCCAGCTTGAATAATTAATAATCAGTGAAACTAATTCACGCGTAGCGCCCCAAAAATGTATATTTTAACAATAAAAAAGACCAGAAAACGTTTCTGAAGCCATCTTGTTCAAATTGAATAACAAAATATTTAAAAAAAAATGGTTATTGTAAAAAGAAAGGTTTAGAAAAACGTTCCTGAAGCCACCTTGTTAAGCTTAAATAATAAATAAAAAGTGAAACTAATGTCTATTTTAAACTAAAAAGGTCCAGAAAACGTTCCTGAGGCCATCTTGTTAAGCTTGAATAATAAATTATCGGGGACGTTGCCGGGGATTCAGAGGGCCGAACTGTTGGGTTTTAACTTGCCTGGATGACCTTCAACTCTCCTTGCTATCAATATTTACTTTTGTTATAAAACACCCAGATGGTTCAGAGACGGAGAGATAAAAGTGAGAGACACTAATAAAAGCTCCCGGCCTCTCCTTTTCCCTCCCCTCATCCTCCCCCTCCCTTCCTCCTCTCCCTTTCCCTCCTCCCCTCCTCCTCCCCCTCCCTTCTCTTCCCTTTTTTATTTTTCCCCTCTGGGATCCGGGGGCTTGAGCCCAAAGCACCCCCCCCCCCCTAGGCACGCTTCTGATCTCCGTGACCCTATAGTTATGTCAATGTATGTGTTAGATAGCTTCAAAAGTATGGCCACATACATTTTGTAAATCACAGCTTCGTAATAATCATTTACAATAATCCGTTACTGATTGGCCATTAAAATGCCAATTATTCCTGTCTACTCATCATATAGGGAAATGCATGGAATAATTATGGCATTCCGCCGTCTGCATCTTCTCACGGCCCGTGCTATAACCCTCAATGCTCAAATATAGTCCTACATGTCCCATTCAGCTAATAACGGTAAATTACCCTTTGCTTATATCACCAACAATCGTAAATCTCTCCGCCGAGGTAAATATCACAGTAAAAGAGCTCTTTATCACAGTAATCAAAATATTTTCAAATATTATGAGGTACAATGTTACAAATGTTGTCAATAGCAGTGGATATGCTCTGCCGTTATGACTCATAAGAACATGGAATGCCCCGAGACATCACATATGAATTCTAAAAATACCAAGACATGGAAACTAAAATAAGGAAAGCAGACAATCGTGTTTTTACAGATATTTAAGGGCGAAAATAGACTTCGAACTTTGATTGCCCCGGTGTTGCATAATTATTTTGGTTATCCCCGGCAGCATGACGTAAAATGAACGGGAAACATGTCTCAGCTGTTTGTTGCTTTCTACAAAGTAAGAATAACATAGGTCTATTTGTTACTCTGAATGTTAACGTTACTGTTCCTAAATAACCTCATTCATCATCCATACTCAATTACGTTTGTTGGAAATTATAGGAAATTAATATCACGCGTTGCTCTACACGTATGTTACCGGCCTATTTCTGAGTAACTTAAAATAGCAAGTGTTTATTTGACATCTGAAATCAATGAAGGAATCCCTCTCATATTCATTTAACAGTTTTGTCCCCTTAGTCAGTATGTCGTCATATTAACGCTACATATTAACGCCACGCGACAGGCGTCTGCAGACGACTTTCTAAAACTTCAGTAAGCCTTGAGATATACCTTGAAAGTTCAAGTGGGAGAGGTTTCTGTCAAATTTGTTTTATCATGGTAAAACCTAGCCGCGTGGAAAGTGTTTAAAAGGCAAGGCAAATAATTACGTTTCAGATAAGAATAATTTTTTAAACTACAACTAGTGCTCAAATCACGTAAGTTCTGGATTCCATGAGTACACCACCAGCATTCTGGCGCTATAAAATATACCGAGTACCATGGGCACAAGAGTTATCATTTATCAAGCTACAGACAAATCAGATATCTAGCATACATTTCGAGACGTCTGAATAATTATTATTATATCAATACAATCGATGAAATTAGCCTACCATGACCGTTAAAATAGCTCATGAGCAAAGTTTTCGGTGTTCAAGAAAATTCTCTACTCATAATGTATAGTGCATGGAAGAAGCATACATGTAAAGCGCTCAAATGTCTCAAAGACAGCAAGGTACATGCAATATTGTCGAGCCCAAGAATACTTTCATAAACTTCTGATTAACAATAACAATAAAAGTATAACATATTGAGGGTAGTGAGTGCAGTTATTCGAAAGTATTTTGTGAACATATTTTCTTTTAAAAGTGTATCTAAAATATGAATTATTATGAATTAATCTTTGATTAAAATGAGAATTTCCATACGTTAAGAGTAAAAGTGTATCTAAAATATGAATTATTATGAATTAATCTTTGATTAAAATGAGAATTTCCATACGTAGCCTACCTCATTTTTGACATTTTGTGATAGCGATAAAGAATGACAAGAGAAAGCTATACTTTTCTGATTGACCCGTTCTTTTATTCTCCCTAGGGATATAGTCTGACACCCTGTCATTAATATTGTTCGCTCTAATTAATCATGGTACACATACAATTACACACTATTCAAATTCGGACTTAGTTCCACAATATAGGTCCAGAGACTCATAGATAAAAATGAAGCCTTCATTTCACTAGGAATTCAAGTCCACCCTTTACAGTCAGAGGAAAGCACAGTATAAACCATACGCACCCAATCACCGTACATGAAGTATTTACAAATCCAGTTGTCAACATTGGGCTTTCTCCAGGGGATGGGTGCATGATGTTGGCCAAATTAAACTTGTGCTTATGACGATAGTACCTCGAAGCAGTGACAGTTCCCGAAGTGATTTTTTGCATTTAAAATATGGAGACAACGAGACTTTTGTTCACCATGAATATACAACATGTTTGTCTTGCCGAGAAACTTTCGTGGTATTTTGAGTTCACAGTTTTCTCTTGAAACTGCTTACGCAATACCAATTTGTTGAGGTGAAATCAAAACTAATTGAAATTGCCAACGGCACTAAGTTGCCAGTTGTTAATTCCTGGCTCGCGCGGGTTTTCCACTTGGCTAGATCGCGACAATAGGTCAGCTGTTACATTCTTCGGAACCCTCCCCGCGCGTCTGGGTCGGCCCGATCACCCTTTTTGTGTATCACAATCCTCCGGGTTTTTCTACGACGAGGTATATTCTCTATGTTGTTCTTGATCCAAAATTTTCTCACCGTTCGTGATCAACAAGGTTGTTGGTGTAGATACTAAAATCCTGGTTTCTGTTCTACGACCTGCGGTTTCACCTGAGTTGCCTGGGTCGGATTGCTAGGAGATAAACCTTCTGTAAATGGTACTACCAGAGAGATGTACTAATTCGGTGAGAAATTTTAGTTTTGTCTTGTTATTTTTATTTTATTTGTTATTATAAAGTATTCTTGGGGGTATTTTAAGTGTCGTCTTTGCTATTCTCGGCTCCCCCCTCAATATTTACAGATTTTCGTTTACATAGGCATATTCACTTGATAAATATAATACAATATTATAAGTATAATTATAATTATAATACATAGTCATAGGTCTCTCTTCACTCGACGGCGGTTACTTACATGGTACTGTCCTTAAAGGGGCGTGTACATCTCAAGTGTTTTTCCTGGACAAAAATCACATGACTCCCTACGTATCTGAGTCTCCGGATTCCCATGTAATAATACCCATGGTGCAATAGATTTGCCGCGAATTTTAATCGACAAAAGGTAATGTTGAAATTATTGTACGAACGAACTGTGTCTAGAATAGTTTCAAAAAGAAGTGCAATGCATAATAATGAAATCAGAATTACAATCTCCTTCAGCATATAATCAACTTTTGGGCGATAACCTTTGATAAAAACGCACAACAATCGAAATATAAAGCATTTTACCCTCCGATTTCAGTGATATTTGTATTTTAAACTCTATCTAATTTTATTTTAAAACTGTTTTATGCATAGTTTTCATTAGCTCAAATGGTAGAGCGCTGGCTTCACAATCATGAGGTCAGTGGTTCGAATCTTGTAAATGTCTTTTTCTTTTTGTTATTACACTCTTTTTTTTTTAATAACAGGATTGCTTATAATCGTTCGCTATATTTATTGAATGTTGAATAATACTTTTTTCATTTGCAATTTCACTATGATAAAGAATGTCCTGTAAATATAATTGTGTTGATTGAACCATATGAAATATGGAGTCCCTAGCACGTCTATAATGGACATGGTCTGCAAAGACCAATTGTTAAATAAATAAGAAGCCAGTCGGCTTATATCCTTGAATCGATTTTTTTAGTTCCTTCAACACAGATATTTGTAATTTGCTCCAATCTTCAAAAAAGAGAGTTGTATCTTCAAAAATACATTACGCAGTTCACGGCTTACGCGGCCTGGTATGGGCGACAGTATTTTGGCGTAGATTTGATACCGTGCTGAACTCATCATGCTCATCGCTGCAAGAGCGCAATTATAAAATGCTGTCCGCTGTCCTAAATCTCTCTCGTCTTGACTCCCGGTCCTGAGCACATCATAACCCAATATTTGTATTGTGCCACTATGAGACTACAGGGCCGTAAGACACTTTTTTCAAAGGGGGGGGGGGGGGGGGGGGGCGTTTTCAAAAACAAAAAAAATCACCGGAAGATTTTTATGAGTCAATTATGCGCGTGTAGCGTGCGAAAATTTTCGAATTTGCACCTATTTTGTGCACGATCGAGGTACATGTTGGCTCTAAACAAGCTTGTAGCAAAGAATATTGCATTTTGGGAAGACAAATGCGCGCGAAATTTTTTCATCTGTGTACACATTTTCCGGGGAAGATTTTCAAAGGGGGGGGGGGGGCGATCGCCACCATCGCCCCCATCGCCCCCCCTTCTTACGGGCCTGGACTAAATAAGTGGGTATGCCGACTATAGTTTTATGTCAAATCTCAACATAATTGAGGCTACCGACGTAACGGATGCGCCAAAAAGTGGCTCTGTAAGTTGTAAAATAAGCTAAAACCATCTAAAAATGCTCATTTATTGTTTTGTTCATATAATTATACAAAGACCGTTTGAACCAATATATCGTTCCATTAATATATCCATCTATCTATATATCTAAACACGTTCTTTTGATACCCTTTTAAACTTCAGTGAAATAATTCAAAAAAATAAAAAAAATATCTGAGGCCCCATGGCCATATGAGCTAAAATGTTTGATCGCATAACTTAAATAAGACACATCGATTCAACATGGTAAACACGTGCTGATAATTTTTCAGATTTCATTTTTTATATTCATGCGGCTTTTGCAAAAACAAATTGTCAACAAAACTTCAGTTTTATGCTAACATTAAATACAATTGAGACGTACTCCAAAGTGTTCAAAATCTTCAGTTGTATGCTAATACTAAATAAATGAAACGTATTCAGAGAACATTTCAATGTCAAATGCGCAAATTGTCCAATTTCCAATTTGGTGCATTTATTCATATACAGGCTGTCCCAAAATGATATAGTAGGCTGCGCCTACCCATCGATGCCCATCATTAAAATCAATGAGATTCAGGTCCAGGTTTTTTCATCATCTTTGACATAACCATTTCATTAAAATGTTACGATCACGAATATCGGAATTATTTCACCTCTTTGGCAAAGTACAAAAGGGTGGGAGTGTGTGTGTTAACACTTTCCACGCGGCAGGCGTCTATGAACCGAACAAAATGTTTCAAAAATGTCAAAATGATTGAATTTCCATCACCATATTTGGAATCACCACAAGAAATACATTAAAATAAGTACAAATATACCTTGTATTGATTCACTAATTCTTGAGATTACTTGAAATTTCGGAAAGGCTTTTGAAACATCTGTTTTGTGTGGTAAAACTAAAATAGCCGCGTGAAAAGTTTTAAACTTGTTTGAAAGAAACATAAATAGTCTCTCAATGCCTTGTCTGCTATTGTTCCCGTCTGTTATAAACTGTTGTTCGTTATGGTTGTAATCATTAACATCCTTTAATTTGAAGAGTAAAAATGGATCGTCACACATCACTTAAGTGTGACGAACTTCTTTATGTGTTAGGGTGTACTTTGTTTTACTTTGATTTCATTGCAATATTGTAGATTCTTTACCATGTTTACAGTGGGTGTGGTTTTGGATGTCACTGGACTGTGATTGGTGTTTTATTGCTGATTTTCATCCGATACGCAATATAAACTGCTCACAAAAAGTATCGAAACACTTAGAAATGATCCAATAGATAACGGCTCGAAAGGGTATGCATTAATCGAAGCAAATAAACAGTGCATAATTTTGTTCTGCGTATTTTGACACCTCGATCGTTGAGATACGATGTTGCGGGGCGGAGTTATTGTCATTTCAATGATCGTGGGTCCACTTTCCAAAGTGACACTCATCCCTATTGAAAATCACGAATTTGATCATTCCAAACAGTAATGCAAACCTCTTTCTATAGGATGATTGTCACTTTTAAAACTGGACCCACGGCCATCGAAATGACAATAACTCCGCTCCGCAACATCGTATCTCATCGATCGAGGTGTCAAAATACACAGAACAATATTATACACTTGGTTTTTGCTTCGATTAATGCATACCCTTTCGAGCCGCTATATATTGGATCATTTCTAAGTGTTTCGATACTTTTTGTGAGCAGTTTATATTATGAGACATTTAGGGCGGGGCTTGATTCGTTTGAATAATGATACATTCAGTGCGCATGATCATTGCGTTAGCGCCCCCTACACAAAGTCGCCGGCGTATGCGTTGTGCGTGTAACCCAGCGTTGCCATATGCGCGTGTGCTAAAGAACGCAATTAATTCGAAGCAAGAAGTTGGTAAACAGCTCGATGGATTCGCCGATTTTATAAAGGGGGAAAGTTGTTGTACGTTTAGAGAATAAAACATAGTTCTTAGCTGTTTTGCTATAGACGATGGTCTTATAGTGTATAGGCTGTACCATATTTGGAGTCGTGTATGGTCGCCGCAGGCGTCTATACACGACGACACAAATATGGTACAGCCTATACATTATAAGACCATCGTCTATAGCAAAACAGCTAAGAACTATGTTTTATTCTCATTCTAATATTTAGTTTATTAGTTATTAGTTATTTTGATCTTTTATCATAAAATAACGCAGTTTGTTAGATTAATTTTAAACAAACAACAACAAATTTCCCCCTTTATAAAATCGGCGAATCCAGCTGTTTTCCAACATCCTGCTTCAAATTAATCGCGTTATTTAGCACACACGCACCTGTCATCGCTGCGTTATACCCACAACGCATACGGCGACGACTTTGTGTAGGGGACGCTAACGCGATGACGCCAGTGGCGTAGCTCAGGGGGGGGGGGGGGGAAATGCCCCCCCTGACAGAAAAAAACCATTTGTGCCCCCGCCCCCAGCCCCTCTAAAAAAAATAAAAAGGAGGAAAAAAATGAAAAATCGGAAAATAACGATAAAAGACCGAGATGGCGGGCGGTTATATATTGGTATATTCAGCCCAAATAGTCAAAAAAAGGCAAAATAGTACATGTACTGTGCGATTTTTTTTGACCGTGCGAAATTTTTTGAACCTCATATATAATAATGTTGTTTGATTATTATTTTTGTTGTTAAAATAAATCTAACAAACTGATTAAAGACCAAAATAACCAATAATCTAAATATGAATGAGAATCAAACATAGTTCTTAGCTGTTTTGCTATATACGACTCCATGGTACAGCCTTTACATTATAAAACCATCGTATATAGTATTAGAACTATATTTTATTCTCTAAATACAAATCTGATGTTGGTTTGTATACAGGGTGAGTCAAATATTCAGGTCCCGTTTTTAGAAAATCACGACAAATACTTTTGTTAAAAATTAACCAATGTCTTCATTGCATATATGGGTACACTAGCTACTTCTTTATACTTGAATTTATACATGAAAGTGTTCCAAATATACCCCATTGTCCATTGTAGGCATTGTTAATACCAACACGCCATTGATTGACATTTCAAAATGCGTGAGTTAAACTTTTGCATTCATAGAGGTACCTTGGAAAAGTGCACATATCTCCCGTTTGAAATGACCAATTTGAATTAAATGAAATTCAAGTTATAGCTGACAATGCGTTCGGTGCATATTAATAAATTATATTATTTTTATGCATATTAGCTGGTTTAAAATATCGGTTGGGCCCGCTGATACTAGGGGAGAGCCTTGTTTTTATTTTGAAATAGGATTGCGTACAAGTAGCGTATAGTCAGTGTCATGCTATGGTCAACTCCATTCTATGCGTGCGAACTTGTGTGCATTCGTATGTGCGTAAACCCAGAGGTGCGTACCGGGCACATTCAAAAAATGACCGCGCGTCAATCGTGATATCGTCACGCACGTTAGTTAGCACATTTCATGCATCTGGACGCAGCTCCGCGAACAACGACGAAACATGCTCGTGTGAAATAGCTTGAATTTAGTAATATATCATTATACCATTATGACAGTGATTATAGACAGTGAAGCTAGCAGTTAGCATTTGCGCAAACGCGACACGCAACGCGATACCACGGTATGATTACGCGGCAGTACGCGCAACGCACAATGTTGTTTAATTCTAGTGGCATTTATGAGCCAAATCTGAGAGGTAATTTGCTGTTTTTGGAGCAAATTGTTAACCAATTTCACTGGAATAAACTTTCTATCTATCTATCTATCTATCCCGTAGTCTTGTCGACCGTTGGGGCGCCACAGATGCCCTGACCACCAGCTCTCTCCATCCTTGTCGGTTCTCTGCCAATCTTAAGGTATCACTAAGCTTCAGGCCAGTCCATTCAGATATGTTGTCTTCCCACCTTCTTCTTGGCCGACCTCTTTTTCGCCCTCCTGGCACCGTGCCTTGCATTACCGTTTTGGCAAGTCCTGTTGATCGTGACACATGTCCATACCACTGTAGCTTGCGTCTTTTCACTGTGGTTAGGAGGTCTTTATAAGCGCCGAAGGCTGCAACAATTCTTCTTCTGACTTCAACGTTGGTGATGTGGTCTTTGTAGGAAATACCAAGGAGTTTGCGAAGGCACCTCATCTCAGCAGCCTGGATTCTCCTCTCTAAGTCCGCTGTTAGGGTCCAAGATTCGCACGCATATAGGAATATTGTGGTAACCAAGGAGTGCATCAGTCTGATCTTTGACTTAAGTGAGATGTTTTTATCACTCCAGATGACCTTCAGTTTAGTCAGAGATGCTACTGTCTGTGCGATCCTGGATACAATTTCAGGTTTGGAACCCTGGTCTGTGATGATTGACCCTAGGTACTTGAAGCTTTTGACTGTTTCCAGCTTCTCGCCGTTGGCTTTGATGTCAGTGCTGATGCCGTTGGTGCTGTTGGTCATCAGTTTAGTTTTCCCTGCACTAATCTCCATGCCGTAGGCTATAGAGGTCCTGTCCAAACGTTCGACGAGCTTTGCTAATTCTCCCTCTGACCCGGCTAGTCCATCGATATCATCGGCGAAGCGCAGATTGGTGATTATTCTGCCTCCGATGCTGACCGATCCTTGATGGTCTTCCAAAGCGTCAGTCATTATTCTCTCCAAATAGATGTTGAAAAGAGTAGGTGAGAGCACTTTAACTTTAACACACCGTTATTTCCTCAATATTGCATGCAAATTATGCGCCACTTTGATCAAAACTAACGGAGACATAAGGATAACAAACACACACCCCACACAGATTTATAGTAAGATGCTCGCAGCAGCAATGAACATGATGAGTTCAGCACTCAGTCAGTGGCGTACCCAGCTTTTGGAAACTGGGGGTGGGGGGGGGGGGGGGGGGGGATAGTTACGAAAGTCATGATGTACCGACAAAAAAATCGCAAAAATGACCCAATTTTCTTCTTCTTGTCAGTAGCTGAAATATTGAAAAGTGGGGGTAGCGATGGCATTGTCAACAATAGCTGAAAAAATCGCCTGGTAGAAATCGCAAATCTACCCAGTCAGAAGTCAAGGCATGATAATACCGTCTATGTTCGCCCAGGCCGCCAGTGAAGTGAGATTTTAAAAAAAAACCAAATAAAAATCGGATCATTTACAACTCGCGATTGTGAAGGATTGCCTCCATCAATTTTTGATCATCTTAGGCTCATTTTAAAGGGGAAGTCCTATTTATGTAAGATGTCATTTCCGATTTAATAAAAAACACGATTTTTGTTACTATCTTTGAGTCGATAAAGATGCATTTTCAATGCGATCGTAAACATCGTATTTTTGATGATTTTTAGACGTCATAGCAAAAACTTTATGCACAAGAAATGTTCCTAACGTATTAAACTTGATCAAAAATATATTTATTTGTAATACATTTTTGGACAGGGGTCAGGGCCACGACTTTTATTCACCTACGGTAAAAATATACGCCATTTTCCAAACACACAGAGACTAAATTGTTTTTTCTAAAAAAGGTATTCAGCAGGATTCGAACCGAGGAGGGGAGAATCTATTAGATTACTAGTCCATATTCGTAACCGCTCGGCCATAACTACTTACTGACATGTCTATGTGTTCTCTATAATAATGAACTAGTGGTGAACTATTGAGTATTCGACGAAATGTAGCCAAATTGAACCCAGTTTCTAAATTGTATTTTAAATGTGAAAACGGTGTCGCTGCAAGCTAGGTTTGGATTCAATGTAAAGAGCAATAAATTGATGATCGTGGAAGGTTATTAATTTAAAGCTTTTAATGAGACAGGGGTCAGCGCCACGGGAAATATCCCCCTAGTCACATGACGTTGAACCACATTTAAATGCCTTAATGTTGTCATTGTATAAGGCTGATATTTTGGCATAAATTGAATTGCACGATATCGACATCCGCTTTTCAAGGGGAAAATAAATTCTCTTCGTATACAATAGACTCACTCAACGTTGGCATCTGACTGTACCGACGGAAGCTCAAGTTTACCGACGGGGATATTTCAGGGGGGCACCGGCCCCTGAACCCCTGGGTTCGCCACTGAGCACGGTATCAAATCCACGCCAAAATACAGTCGCTCACACCAGGCCGTGAAAGCCGTGAACCGCGTAACGTATTTTTGAAGGTACCACTCTCTTTTTTTTAAAGTTTGGAGCAAATCATCAAATACAAATATCGGTCGTATAGGAAATAAGAAAATCGATTCAAGGACATATTAGCCGATTGGCTTCTTATTAACATAACAAATGGCCTTTGCAAATCATGTTCATTGATAGACTAGCTAGGGTCTCCATAGTTCAATTGAACGGAATAGTCAACACAATATATTTATAGTGTATTCTTTATCGCAGTGAAATTGCAAAAGAAGAAAAAAATATCATTCAACATTCAATAAAAATTGCGAACGATATTCAATCCTGTCAATTTCTAAAAATAAAGTGTAAATAACAAACAGAAAAATGTATAACAATCCTAGGATTCGAACCACTGACCTCATGATTATGAAGCCGGCGCTTTGCCGACTGAGCTAATGAAGACTACACATAGATATTTAGAAAATAAAATACATAAAGTTCAAAATACGAATATCACATGAATCGGGGCAAAAATGCGGGCTAAAATGCTTTATATTTCGATTGTTGTGCGTTTTTAACATAGGATTATCGTCCAAAAGTTGATTATATGCTGAAGGAGATTGTAATTCTGATTTCATTATAATGCATAACACTACTTTTCGAAACGATTCTAGACACCTTAGTATTTCGTTCGTACATAAAATGTTGGCCATTACGTTTTTTCGATTGGAATTCGGCGCGGCAAATCTATTGCACCATGGGTATTATTACATGGAAACACGGAGACTCAGATACGTAGGGAGTCATGTGATTTTTGTCCAGGACAAACACTTGAGATGTACACGCCCCTTTAAGTCCACGCATTTTACATCATAGCTGTTTGTGTTTAGTTGGGGTAGTAGATAGCCCCTTTTTGATAAGTAGGCTTATGCTTGACATGGGCTTCCTGTTTCCTTGATTGTCCGCCTTTCACCTAAATCATTTATAAGTCACGTTAAATGGGGTAGTTGGTTATTCTGGTTGGCCTTTCTCTTATTAATTATGTCTAATGTGTTTGCGCCGTAACTAGTATTGTTAATAATTGCAGGCTGCATTGGCTTTTATTTAATCGGCATGCCGTTTTACAACATGTAGCTAGGTACAATGGGCAGCGTTAATCTTCTTCCGCTTTGCACCATTCAAATCATGACATCACTGCCACTTTACAGCGCTACTTAAATCGATTGTCCCTGTCTCAATATAGGTTGCATGATACCGTGTACTGATGACACACGTTCGATATTTTAGTCCTGGCTGGGTGACCTCAGTGTATGGATCCTATGTATGGTCACGCGTGCCTCCCTCAGTTACGTTTCTAAATCTTTTCTCTCTCCTTGCTTACATTTATTATTTATTGTTATTTTTGTTTTAAATGGGTTGGTCTTTGCACCTAATAATAATAGTAATATTCTGTATTTATATAAACATACATTAAGCCTTATATAAAATGCGACGCTCCCCTCTTATGCATTCGTTGGTTCTGTTTTCGTATCGTATCCATTGATTGGTGGTATTAGTATTATATGTGGGTATTGATTGTTTAAACTTTGGCTCCCATTTGCTTGTTACATCATAATTGTTCGTGCTCGTTCGTTGATCTGTTCAATCTGGTACTCATCGTTTTTATATTAGTTTCTATGCACGCTCCATCGAGTAGTGGAGTGCTCTGTGTATAGTGTTCAATAATTAAATAATTTATAATTAATTACTGGCTCTCACATAATAGCTTACAGGTGTCTGGTGATCGCACTAGCGTGATTTTGGTTATTTATATTTCGTATGTTATGTTATGTATGGGTATGTTCAAATATTAGTATATTAATAATATTCTCATAAATAGATAATTAAATAAATACTTAAATAATAAATAAATACCGGTATACTCAGAATGGCCTGCAGTTGTCTGTTGGTCGCATACGCGTGATTCTCGGGGCTGCTACCTTGCCTTGGTTTGACCCCGGGTTTGACATTGTAATTAGGTCTCGGTTCCCAATTACATAATTTTAGTTAAGGCTGCGTTTAATGTCGAGCTTTGCAAGTATTCGTGTTTACTGTCCCTTTGGTTTCGCGACGATGGCTCCATGATCGTCGCTTCCACGTGTATCTGTTCGTAGTTGGTGCCTTAATTTATATTCCGTAATCCGTGCATGATTTAATAGTTGTATAATGTACGTTCTTTGCTCTAGTGACAGGTGTACCTTTGCACATTGATTTGTGTTCAGCCCTCCAAGCAGTCTGAAGTGGGTTTTTGGCCGTTTCAAATGTTTCTGCGGTTTGTATCCGATTATAATATCACACATGATGTTATCGATCCATAACAATTACATGTCATTCGGTTCATATTACTCAGACACTTTCACTACATTTTCAATCATCCGCCCGGTTTTTAATATTAATGAAAATGGACGATCGTTGGCATAAATACTAAAGGTATTGACTGGTTGTTACAATGCTGGGCCATCAACTATATGGACTCACATACGTTTAGGCTATGATTGCTCATGCTGTGTTCATCCGTATCGTATTCGTATCATTGTTACGTCATTCGTAATGAGATATTCCACTCACTCAATTAGGTGTTCCTTTCTTCTGGGTTTGCAGCTGTCGTACGGGCTGGGTTATCCTGGATGTTTTATTTTTTTATTTTTTAAATCCTCTTTTACCATTAGTTTTAGTTGCATTATCAATCATGGTTATTGGCCCCCTAGGGTGTAGTTATTTGTCAATGTGGGCTTTGAATTTGGTTGGAGTGGCTTTCACCTTTGCCCCTTCACATTCATTTTTGTGTTTTTTTTTGTGTTTTTTTTTTGCCGGGTCACTATTGTCTAGGGCCCGGTCGCCTGGCCTATCGCTCTTTTTGAAACATTTTGGTTGTACAATTAGGTTGTTCTGTACCTCTACTGCCAGTTCAAGAATCTGATCCGTTTTCTTGCATTATTGCTTTCAGATATGACAGGTAGCGTGCATGTGGTTGCGTATGATGGATGATGCGAGACAGGCAGAGTGCGCGGACTGGTTGGTCTGTTCAAAGGCATGTAACGAGTGGTAATTTGTGAACCCTTACTTTCACCAGGCGCAATCAGAGCGTCGAAATATCTAATACATGCTTAGCCGTAGCCGTGCCAGAATCATCATCGGCGAAATGGTTGAACACAGATGGCTCAGAATATTTCGAGCTGCCGCGAATTAGTTGTGTTATTACTATTATGTCCAGCCCAGTTCTTTACCAAATGTATACCCAAGTCATCAGACAAATGATCAACGTGACACTTAACGAATCGTAACATAACTCACCGTCGGAACACTTCCGACATCTGGAAAAGGAGCGCAAGACGACTATAGAAACTATCCGTGTCTATGCAACAACACTTCCCGCATCATTTGTGGGGAAAACAATGTTCTTTCTCTTATTCGGGATCGACCGTCAGTACCACGACGAGAGTGTCAGCTCCAAGCCCAGTAAAATATCTGTATCCATTACGGTGGCTGTGTGAAATGGCCGAACTGCAAGTTCCATCTTATTTGGACGTCAGCTACTTGCGAAATAATTGATGTTTTAACGGTTATTACGTCATTCTTACCGCCGATTGGTTTTTCACTGTTTTACAGTAGTTCAATCATTCGTGAATAAGGTCTGGAATACTACTGGTGAAAATCATGCGGAAATTATACCGCCCTGTGTGGCTCCGTTGGTCGTCCAGCTCGAACGTATCGGATTTACGAATTGACACATCAGTCGGTTGAATACCACAGCCTTTGACTTCCAAGTGAGTAGCATTATGAGATTGTAACGATAACATGTCTTAACATACGTCGATAATGCGCTTCACATATTAACCAAACTTATCATCTTTGAATAGTTTCGACGATTAACTTGTGGGAACCGTGATTTACCCAACATATCCAACACAGCCCTATTTATAGATACCGGACGTCTATTTCATGGCAACCATATATATAGCTAATGGTCGTCTAGCCATACTGTTTCCTATACGTTGTAAATAAGTGATGTTTTTAACATACGTCGATAATGTGCTTCACATATTAACAAAACTTGTCATCATTGAAGAGTTCCGACGATTCACTTGTGGAAACCGGGATTTTTCCAACGCAACCATATTTATAGATACCGGACGTCTATTTCAATGCAACCCTATATATATAATGGTCGTCTTGCTATTGTGTTCCCCATACATTGTATACAAGCTTGCCATTTTTGTCCATTCTGGAAAACTAATATAATAAGGCTATGAACAATAATAGTTGATTTCATTCATTGCAACCTTATATGTGTCTAATTATTTGATATTTCTCATGGACCGGTTAGGATTCAACACCGTATTGGCACGCGATAGTTTAGCGGGGCTATGAAGTGTTTTGCGTTTTGTGCTATCCACTCCATTGAACCAGGGGCCAAATTCTACGTTTCTCGTTTTTCGCTTCAAGCGTTTTTTCCGAGTTTTTCGCAGCCGGCTACTATCACGTTGAATGGTTAACTATAGGTTAAATACAAATAATTTTTGCATGTCAATATCTGGATATCCGTCTATTCCATATTTTACTATTAAGCTTTGGCGCTCCAATGGTTATTTGTCTTACTTCGTACCGAGCTTGTTCAGCTGGTCGGGCGATTTAGATTAGGCCATGGTTATTGTGATTTCAATCGATGATATTACAATAAGTCGTTACATTTATATGTCGATGGGTAAAAAGGTCGCCCCCTCCCTCCATGTTACGTCACTATGGACCGTACCATTATTTTCGCTCCTTGATTGAACGTGACAACAACAACAGCAACAAAAAAAGGGGGGGGGGGTTGGCAAGTTTTCCCCTTTTGGCCTGCCAATGTCATTCCAACATGTCAAACTTGTTTGGCATTGTTCTTTTTCGTTTCTAAAAAATTTGACCAAATTATTAGTCAGTACAAGTGATACTGAATTGCGTCATGCGTCTTTTGGATTAAAAATGCTATTATATTTATAAATACAAATATGTACATGTACGGTTCACAGATTACAGGTTAATGTGTCTTGTAATTATTATTTCACGTACAAAATTACAAAATTAAATTGTTCAATCAATACATTTTTAGTGATTACCTCCTTCAGTGCTCGCGGCCTTGGGAGTAGGGGCCTTGTCTCTCTGCAGTCCCCATGTAAGGTCATGATATATGACAATATGATTTGCGATATTATTTTGAAGGTGATTGCCTCCGTGACGGCCAGTGAACGGCGCCGGAGTGGGGGACTTGCTCTCGGCAGTCTCCAGTCGAATCAAAAACCGATTGATTCTCTATGCGAACTTTGAGTTCAAATAATTATACGTTGACAAATTATGTTAAATTGGTTATGTTGTAATCAGATTGATTCGGTTTTACACAAAATTATGTTAAATTCCTTGCGATTTTTGGTTTCACTTTTGTGAATAAATCTATGATTTACCTCTCGTATGCTCCGAGGCATTAGCACACACATCTTCTCTTTGCGTTTCTCTTAACTTAAGTGTCCGAAGTGATTTTTTGCATTTCAAATATGGAGACAACGAGACTTTTGTTCACCATGATTATACAACATGTTTGTCTTGCCGAGAAACTTTCGTGGTATTTTGAGTTCACAGTTTTCTCTTGAAACTGCTTACGCAACTAACTAATTATATGATGCCAGTAAGAATGTTTCGTCGGTCTAATAATTGTAGTTTGCATCAAATAAATTAGATTAATTGGGTAAGTTTTAAATACAATAAAAACTATTTGAAAGAACATCAGATTAAATTTATTTTGCTCGGTTTTATCTTTAGTTTCACGAATGCCTAGTTGCATTTGTGTAAGATGCTATAATAGCCTACGAGAACACGTAAATCCCCGGCTTTGTTTTGACTGGGAGAAGATTCGGCATAATTCTGTTATACCCTACACACCAACATCGGTACATGTAGTATGCGTCGTTCTTAAAAATCATGCACTATGAATACCTCTGTGAAGGGTATGACAGAATTACTCCGGAGATTCGAGTAGCCTTAATATGGATTTCAATTTGTATCCAGGAGTTTCATGTGTTTAAAAACGAACGGGCAAAGCAACCGAATTATTTCAAGAATTAAGAACGGGGTATTTTAAGTCCCCCAGCCGGCCTTGTACAGTCGTAAGCCTGCACGAATATTGTCAGAATAACATTTTCTTTTATTAGTCCCTACATAATACGTTACAGTGCATTTCAAAATTGATCTCTGACAGGGCTAGAAGTTTAAAGCCTTGACTGGACTAAATTCTTTTCGAATGCGGGAAAACGAGAATTCAAATTTGTTAAAATTATCATTACAATAAGCCTAATAGCTGATTAGCTGTGTTAGCCCCTAAATTTCAGATATAATCATCCCTTTGACATTCAGAGATTCGATAGCTCCCAAAGACGCTAAGGAAACTTTTGTTTGATGAATCAGAATTTGTGTTTAAGCAATCGATTTACGAAGAATAAATTACAAACTAAATTCTTATACAGTATAATCATGATCATAGGCCTATATTCAAATCTGATCGCTTGTATTTTTATAAGCCGGTTTTATATAAAGTATCAATTTCAAAACTCTGTAACATAACACTGATACAAGATTCCGTAGGGTGTATGTGAATGCCATTTATTAAATTAGAATATTGCTATTTCATTTGCCCATAGCGTTTATCGTGAAATCTCTGGCTTTAATTTAAGGCTGTATAGACATCAAAGGCACGCAGGTATTAATAGTAATAATGCATATATTGAAAGAAAAGGTCCCTTAAGGATTGAAGGTATTAAACACAAGGTTAATGTACAACATGGATCGTGAACTTGAAACCCGTATAGAATGACACGTTTGTTTTATTTCCATCTAAATAAATGCCACGGGCAAGGCTCAAGGTATGAACACTGAAAGCATACGACAGAAAGGCTAACCGGGTTAACCCACTCTAATAATCCCTGGCTTAACATGCCTGATACATGATAAGGGCCATGTTGATGGTATGTGCACTTTTAGGTTATACAAAAACCCGAGCGTATGAAACATGCAAAATATGTGTTTTGAATTGTTCACTGCAATTTATAATGAAAATGACTACGTGCATTCTTTAAAGCAGTGCTGTAGCTAGGTTTTTCATATTTGGAGGGGTGAGACGTACAGTTAAGCCCACAATTATTCATACCCCTTGAAAAATATGAGTTTTTTGAGTTTTTCTCATATCTATACCAGCTGGAGTGGTGGAACCTTCGCTTTACACTAAAGACAATCAGTTTGCAAGTAAAAATCAATATATTTGGGCTCAAGAATTGTGTTTTTATGCCTGTCCAAAATTATTCATACCCCATACCAAGTCTCAGGATTGAGGCTACTTTTTGTGATAATACACATGTTTTTGACATTACAAACATTCTTTATATTGTGTGATAGGCTTTTATATTGTTATGCAATTATTCCATGATGTGTGCATACAATGTGGATGCATTACAAATGTGTCCTATTGAATGTACAGCGAGGGATATTACAGGACAACACTCTAGCTATTTGACAGCATGGCGAAGGAGATCAAATAACTCAGCGAGGACCTTTTTTGTGCATTGTGAATGCTCACAAAGAGGGGAAAGACTACAAAGCATTTCGAAGCAATTTCAAGTGCCAGATTCCACCATATAAAGCATGATTAGGAAGAACAAAGACAGTTCAAATCAGTTCAAATCAATTAAAAACCCTGAAGAACACGGTCGGAAGCCAATAGTGTCCCCTTGTTTGACAAGAAAAGTATGGTGAAAGGCCAACAACAATCCACATATCACCGTCAATGCTCTCCTGAACGACCTTGGTGAGTCTTGGACCAAGATATTAAGGCAGGCACTCCAGCAGACATAGTACACAAGAGTTTTCCATGGACTCTGACCAAGAAAGACTCTACTCCTGAAAAGAGACAATGAGAAACTCATCTAGCATTTGCAAGAGCACTTCTGGACAAAGATCCAAGGTTTTGGTCTTCAGTGTTGGGGTTGTTTAAGATGCAAGACAAGTTTCTCTCTGTCTCTTTTAAGGAGTAGAGTCTTTCTTGGTCGGTCTCCATGGAGACCTCTCATGTGCCATATATGATGGAGTGTCTGCCATGATATCTTGGTCCAATAATTGCCAAGGTTGTTCAGGAGAGCATTGATGGTGATCTGTGGATTGTTGTTGGCCTTTCGCAATACTTTTCTTGCCAAACAAGGGGACACTGCTGGCTTCTGACTGCATCCTTCAATGTTTTTTAGTGAGTTGAACGTCTTGTTCTTCCTAATTATGCTTTGTATGGTGGATTCTTGCACTTGAATTATTTCGAAATAGCTCTGTAGCCTCTTTCCCCTCTTTGTGAGCATTCACAATACGCACAAAAAAGTTATTTGATCTTCTTCGCCATGCCGTCAAAGAGCTAGAGTGTTGTCCTATAATATCTTTACTGTACATTCAATAGGACACATTTGTAATGCATCCACATTGTATGCACACATCATGGAATAATTACATAACAATATAAAAGCCTATCACACGATATAAAGAATGTTTGGAATGTCAAAAACATGTGTATTATCACAAAAAGTGGCCTCAATCCTGAGACTTGGTATGGGGTATGAATAATTTTGGACAGGCATAAAAACACAATTCTTGTTCAATTCTATTGTTATGCAAAAAATGTTGAGCCCAAATATATTGATTTGTACTTGCAAACTAATTGTCTTTAGTGTAAAGTGAAAGTTCCACCATTCCAGCTGGTATAGATATGAGAAAAACACACAAAACTCATATTTTCCAAGGGGTATGAATAATTGTGGGCTTAACTGTAAATGTGAACAGACAAGACTTTACCGACTAAATAAATGCGCGCGTAGCTCAAGAAAATGTTCGCTTTTACACCGTATGTTGCCATAATTGATGTACAATTTGGGTCTATTTGGCTCTCAACGAGCAAATGCACGGGTTCGAAAAATTGCTATCTTTGAACTAATTTGACCGTCATTATGTCATAATTCCATGATTCCCCTTGTCAAATGAACCGACAGTTCCAATCTCAACCGACAGACTCAAAATATTGGTGAGACGATCGCCCCGTCGCCCCACCCCTCTGACTACGTCACTGCTTTAAAGGTCGATCTCATGTTTAAAAAGACCGGGTAGAAGAAGTAAAGAAAAAACTGTAAACAATGTTGAAACTGTGTTAAATATCTGATAAAATGTGTTTGTCATTTTGTTCTCTGATCTTTATTCTTTGTTTTATAATACGTTAATTGAGGAACGAGTAAGTGATTTTCTCATCACATACCCGTTTGTAATTTGTCATCGTTTCAAATTTTACTTTAAACGTCAATGGTTGGTCAGTTCTAAAAACTGATAATTGTAACAATAGTTTTAACACTTCCACGCGGCTATTGGTTTTACCAAATACAAAACAGATTTTTCAGAAACCTTCCCAATTTTCTATCTCACGGATATACTGACCCTATACTAGGCATGTTTGATCTTATTTCAATGATTTCTCGTGGTGATATGGTAATGAAATTCAATAATTCTGACATTTTTGAAACATTTTGTGATTTTGGAATGTCGTCTGCAGAGGCCTGCCGCGTGGAAAGTGTTAACAATGTTTAAAGAACTGCTTGAACTTTCTCAAATATGCCGGTTTCGCATAACTTACATTCAACATGTTCACTAGATATTATACTGGAAACTATTTGAAGGACGTTAATTTTGAGAGGATCTATTAATTACTAGATAGAATACAGAATGGTGGAAGGTTAAAAAGCATAATGGGATATACGGTACGTGATAACTTTCATTCCACTTAAAGGTTTCTGCGTAAACAATTTTTATGTTGACATTTTGACGACCTAAAAACAATAAAAATAATGGCGCTTCATAATGGATGGTGTCAGTATAAATAGATAAATCTGAGAGCCAGAGTGCGTTGGAAAGTCAGAGAGCTTTAATTTGGCATCAAATATTTATCGTGTGTTCGATTGCAATTATTGTATGTTTAAAGGAATCGTATAGGGGTTCTAATATATTTATTTTAACACTTATCACGCAGCTATAGATTTACCATACAAAACAGATTTGTTATGAATATTCACAACGTTAAAGTCTTATCTCACAAATTATTGAACCCAAACTAGGCATGTTTGTACTTATCTTAATCCATTTCTCATAGTGATTCTAAATATGGTAATGTTTACATTTTTTAAACATTTTGTGAAATTTTGGATCTGCCGTCTGCAGACGATGCATACAAAAGGAAATATTGGCGATTTTAAATGGAAGGTGACAGTAGATAAATGCCGTTGGAATTCAAGAGAACATATTAGAGCTAATGAAAGACTGATTGTGCTTTCAATTGCAACAGTCTGCTTAAATAAGCTTAACCCTAACACTTCCCCCCACTTTTTTCAGAATTTTTTCTTCAACGCGGAAAATCGACCAAAATATCCCCCCGATCCCCCCCCCCCCCCCCCCCGGGATTTGATCCAGGGACCTCTCGCACCAGAGGCGAGGGATTCCACACTTCACCACGGCTGTCAAGCACAGTTCTGGGCAGTGTATTGCCCTTGGCCCAGACTGTATGTATTGGGTCCATTTTTTCATCAAAAAACTTCCACGCCGGGTGGTACCAACGTGCCCAGTCGTGGTATTTTGGGGTATATGGTAGTGTTAGGGTTATGGGATCTGACAAAGATATCTTTTCTTAAAGGTTCTAAATAAACAGCAATTTTCTGCCTCAAAAATGTGCGCTTTAAAATGGATGGTGACAGTTAGTAGACAAAGGCCGTTGAACTTGAAGTGGAAAGTCAAAGAGCTTTAGGTTGGCATCAAATCATAGATTTATCGTGTGCTCAATTGCAATTGTCTGTCTTAATGAGCCTAAGGGCTTAAAGATTGTTTCACTAGGTTTCTATAGTAAAAATAACTATATTAAGGACGTCGTGTGTGAAACAGTAAGAAATAATTGGACGTATTTGAGGAAGTGCTTGAACAATAAAGACGTGTCTAAAACAATATAATTATACGAAATCATTGGACTTCAATCAAAGGAAAAACCCCGATTCAGGGTGTGTCAGTAAAATATTGACACCTTAGAATAGGGCTTATTTTTGCCAATGGAATATCAAACATTTCATATGTGGACAGTGAGTTTGTAGATATACGGTTTCGGTTTCGCGGGTGTGAGGTGGAAATACAAAAATGAAAATATTTCGACCGGCCATAATTTGTTGACTCCTTATTAAATGCTATGTACCTCAAATGCATCAAGTTAAAGGGCCACTGAGAGATGCGTATGGGAGTGTGTCCTCAATTTTCCTGGAAATCAGGTTTATATATATGCACTTGCGTAATACTCAGGCATACTAACTACCATCTGAAACCGTTTACCTTAATTATTTGACCCCAACCAATAAATGATATCTATATTGTCATAATTTCAAATGGCTTTACAAATTGCTTCCAGAAAAGATAAGCAATTGTCATGTCAACATCAGTAATTTGTCCACAAACTGTTAGCATTTCCCCCTAAAATGTTAGCAATTTTACCGAAAATGTCTACGAAGGCAAGCGATTTCCCTCTAAAATGTTAGCAAATAGCGAAATAATACAATGTTCTTAAAAAGTTAGCAATTCCCATCCATCCTTTATAACACGATAACCATGGTGCAATTGAATACTTGCTTCTTGCATTTCTTAACTTTTTCCACGCGGCAGGCGTCTGCAGACGACATTACAAAATGTCACAAAATGTTTCAAAAATGTCACAATTATTGAATTTCATTACCATATTTGGAATCACCATGAGAAATTCATTGAAATAAGTATAAACATGCCTTGTATTGGTTCTGTAACGCTTGAGATAAGCTTTAAAAGTTGTGAAAGGTTTCTAAAAATCTGTTTTGTACAAGATAAAACTAATAGCCGCGTGGAAAGTGTTTTAAGGTACAACTAAGAGATATAGCTTAGGGTTTTTCGTCATCATGTTCATTGTTTAATGTGATCTGATCGAAATGCCATCAGCAATGGGTTAATTGCACTCTGTTTGCTTGACATTGATGTGGGATGGTAGAGACACTAGCCGGCAGATATATGGAGCGAAATGGATATCCGTTAGTTTGTAAGTGAAGTTCTAATATTGTATGACAGCCTCAACCCACCAATACGTGACCAGCTTTGATGACCTGAATTAATGTCATCGTATACAAGTTTAACTGTCAAGTGTCATGGTATTGTTAATTAAATCCAACCAGAGCCCATTTAGTAGCCATAATTTAATTCCATTTGATTTTTACACGTCGACTCGACTTTCGTGGAGTTTTGAATAGAGTTAGTTATATTTTTGTTAAGACTGTGTATTAAAGGGCCACCGAGAGATTTTCCTGAAAATCAGTTTTTTTTGCACCTACGTAAATGTAACGGCATACCGAGGAAATAACTAACTACCATCTGAAACCGTTTACTTTAATTCGTCGTCTATCATGTACAATTTCACGATTTGGTAATTTCGATATAGATCACATTGAATTATCAGCCCCTCTCACCACATAAATTGTGTCAACCGAATTTGTATCTATAGTTAGTACAATCATTCAACCGTTTTCCCATACATTATATTACACTTCAGGAAGTTCAGGGTTTCTATAGGCCTACGTACCTTATATTATCTGTAAAACAATTAATTTTTCCAAATTTCATTTTTCTCGGGAATCTCTCAATGCCCCTCGGATGCAATAATATAACCTGTCATTGTATGTGGGACATGCGTTGTACCGGGTCAATGCACTTATTGTGCTATGGGGGCATGTTTGCCCATAGGAATTTACATGATTATGATTTTGTGTATTTTCAAAATTGTAATTTTTCTCCTATAGCATATTTGTAATTATAAAAATAGTTATCTGGAATGGAGTAGCACTAATACGACGTATAATAGAAGAATTAAAATGTGGTACTGGAAAATAGGACATTTTCGCGCTACATTTATTTCGCGCTTTTCGTGCTAAAATTATCAAGCGCGAAAATCAAAACGCACGAACATATATTCATGAAGGTCTATCATGTAGGCCCTATGAAAGCTCAAAATCACAACAACAAAATAAAACAAGCACAATTGTTCCATTTTACAGTATTTCTTATTATTTAAAAATTCTAAACAGTATATTCCACAAAAATTCCCCGATCTTGATATTTTGTACCCCGAAATTTAATTTTGAGAGAAAATCACAACTCATATTACTTTTGTATTATGTAACCTAATTCTTTGCCATCATTTCGTATATGTTTAAACAATTTGGTTGGCAAGTTTACACATTTTCTTTTTGTATAAAGAGCAAATGTGAACAATTAGCCCAACAAACATAAGGTTAATGAACTGAGTGGTTAGAAACTCTCAACAAAGAGCTCTGATGGGCCAATCAATTGACTCAGAAAACATGCTTTATACAAGAAACTTAAATGGGCAGGGTAAGAAATGCCAATTAAAGTGACACAAGAATAAGATAAAAGCCCAAACATAATAGAACATCATCAAAATAGAAATAAAAGAAAATTAATAAATATCGAGAACAAAAACAACAAACTCGGGAACTATTCTATACAATTCTAACGTCACCAGCCTAGCTGGCAACATGCTTTACAGGAAAATCCACCATCTCCCAACCAAGCATTAACCTACACCATGCAAATGTAAAGTCAGATGTTGAAAGGACTTGAAGCGTCATGCACTTTAATCTATCATCTAAACACACACTAATAAAACCGCCCACAAAAAGTCCCAAAATGGAATGTGACCGAAGGTATATTTAAGCTACTCCGATATCTCTCCCCTAGGATCTTTGCTAACCTTAAATGTCACTTTGATACAAAACGAAAAGTTAATGGCCCATTATCATGACAAATTGGTTTTTTTACAAAACATCAACTCTCTTTAATCATGTTAACATGGTTAATAATACTATCCAAACTATAAATGAACTGTGTTTCGGAATGTGTTTTTTTATTTAGTTTTTATTAGTTTCCAAGGAAACTGTTCGTTTAGCTTTAACATGTTTAATATGGCGGATCATAAGTTCATTGGTGAATATCTTTAAGGCGACAATAGGTAGATTTGAACGAGTTTGAAAATGCCGTTTACCATGTTTACCTCTATCAATATATTGTGGTATTCATCACAACTTTATTATGTATTTCAGGAATGGATAATCTGACTATCAGGATCATGATCTACATTTTGGTGTCAAGTCGAAGCTTATGATGATTAGCGACTGTATATATGACTTAATTTTCAAGACCATAATAGTTATCTCAGATAATAAAAAAATAGGGGGAGGGGTGGGGGGTAACACTCAAATACAATACAAGGCTCTTATCTCACGTGCTTAAGCCAACTTAAACCCAAGTTTAAAAAGAATTGTATTATGAAGTGTCGGCTCTTTTGGTTATCCTCAAACAGTTAAAACAAGACCACCATTTAATTGTTACCTCAAGCATAAAGTGATACGTTCTGTGGTAATTTATAGTATAACCGAAACCTTTAATTGAAATTATAATGCATATACTTGAAATCCTCGCTACCCCTTTCATTCAAGTCTACTGCAAACTATCGCCAATGCTCTTATATTAGTATAACCTTTAAAATAAATGCAATTGTACTGGGGCAATTTACCCGTTAAGTGGAAACGTGATGCGTCCTATGGTCATCCACTTCAGGGATAACGACCCAATTACTACTGTACAATGTTTAAGCCTTGAGAATATCATGGCATTAAAACATAAATGTTCGAGTTGTCTGTAACTTTGTTTATAATCAGATAATGATATCTTATATTGGATAAAAAATTGTTTAAGAAATGATATCAATATTAATTAATGACTGAATAATGTGAGTCAATGAATGTAAGGAGGGAAGATAAGAAATAGTCCTTCGTCAGCTTTCTCATACATGACATTAGGCCAACCAAAAAAGATGTTGGATTGCCCTTTCTCGACCGACCGTAAAAATCGGGAAAAGTAGATTTGTTAACTTCTTTTTTTTTAGACATTACAAATTTGTCACCTAAATGACATCAATTGACCCCTATGTGACCCCACTCTGAAATATTTATTATCCCTGCCACCAGACTTTGTCTTTTTAATATCAAAATTTAGTTAAATTATGACCCTCAGTGTATTCCAGTGTGATTTGGTCATGCTTTGGAATCTAAAAAAAGAAGAAGAGATAATCGACCTACCGACCTCCCAAAAAAGTTGCAAGAGGTGAAAGGGCAATCTAACTCGCAAACTTTGTAATTTAGTTGTGTTATACAGGGTTGCCTGCCTACAGGGTGTCCAAAAAGTTTCGATACCTTTAGATTTATATCTCCGATAACATAATTCGTAGTATAAAACTGAAAACATACATCGTACATGTGTATTTCGATAGAGAAAACTTGCAGAATTATGTTGATGCTAAACTTGTCACCTTTTCTGAGGCCCTTTTTATATAAAACAAACTGAAAGTTTTATTGACATAACTCACAATTTCCATAAAATGTTGCACTTTGCAGGACACCAAATATACGTATAGCTGTAAATATGGTAAACATGCCACGTATTGTTCCCAAGAAAACACCTTGTTAACAGGTATTCTTTGGGTCTATTCAATTGATATAATGTGGTAATGTGTTAAAGTTCATAATAAGGATAACTCTTAAACCCCCTCTCTTCTCTCCATTTTATTCATTACATAAGCATGATAAGCGCACTGTTATGTGTTGAATGAAAGTGCAGTTTTACAATTCGGAAAACTTTTGTTTGAATTTTGGCAACACAATTGTAATTGGTTTTCAAAATAATTCTACAAGTATTCTCTATCCAAATATGTATTCAGTTTTACACTTGCGGATTGCTTAATTAATACCGGATATAAAGCTTTAAAAAGTAATCGAAAATTTTGGGACACCCTGTAATGGGAAATGATGTGTGCAATATGTGGGTAATGTGCTAATATCTAAACCAAATAAAAAGTAGGCCTTGCTGTTTGCCAGGTAATCATCGGTATTCAAGGTTAATATATTACTGACCTTATCATAATCGGGGCAATTAGTTAATTAATTAGCAGCTTTTATACTTTACACAGCCTTTATGTTATGTTTGAGTTAAAAAATAAGCTGTTTGATATACAAACCTTTTCGCCCCGTTGTGTATTAATCCCATGTTCATGATATTTAGCATTTTGCCTTCTTGTTGTTGTACATCTAGTGTTTCCCCATCTCTCTCCATATGATCACCATCTTTCCGCCTATCCATATGATATAACATAACTTGCAGTCCTATGATTCCTAAACACAGACCCAGTATACTCCATCGCTGTCTTCTGCGTATCCAACGTAATAATCCCATTGTGGACGAAGATGTGTTAATTGCTAGTCTCGTCTTCTTCCTGATTCAAGACACTTCTACCTACACGTTTCTATCTATTACAATAGAGACGATTCTGTACTGATATTACTATTAGATCCCGGTTATATATCCTGCGCCAGTGCATAGCAATCAACTTTCAACCATAAAACACATTTCGAAGTATTCACCAAACAGAACAGTGATGGTGATTTTTATAACGAGTTCTGATCGTAGCAAATTGTCATTTTTGCAGACTGGTGGAGTTACCCAGTGAATTTGTTACTCAGGACCAGTCGGTGTCGTTGTCACAATTATAATGTACCACTCACATCCAATTGTATTTATAAGGAAATCTTAGCATCTGACTGCCAACAGTGCTATAAATGAAGCAAATATTTCACAGCACGTCTTATCATCTACATCAGTTGAAATGTTGTGCCCAATAGATGAAATGCAAAAACTAAGTGTGCCGATTATTATGAAGTAGGAATCTAGCATCTAGTATGTATCATGTAAGCTGAGAGCAGCAGCACGTTTCAGGCTGCTGGCTAGATAGCATTCTCCTACTCGTTGTAAATGAATAAGCAAAACGGAGGGAGTTGTGACTGGTGCGCTCGCTGTCGACTCGGCTAATGACCTGCCACTTGCTGTTGAAAGAAATCAAAATATATACAGATTTGGATCAGTAATTTGTTTGGACTTCAAAAACGATTGATAGTTTTGTGATAAAATAAGGTCAGGCACACCTGGGTCAGGGTAGTTAGGTATACATTCTCGGCACCGTGTTTCTCAATACGAAATTAAGCTATTATTGATCATATGCACATTTTATATAGTAATTTTATGGAAACAAACAATACAATTAAAATCAGTCATCACACTTTTTTCAGCTTCTGATTATTCAATGTTTTATGTTCACACCATTTCGATTAGTAGAAACGTTTTCCAATTTTAAAACGCCATTAAATAATAGTTGTAATATGCATCAATGAGGAGATCCTCTTAACTAAGGGGCATCTAAGACGCGAATAGCAAGGTCAAGAGTAAAAATAAAAAACTCGATGGTTCATGATGAAAAGCGATATTCAAATCAATTTATCAGTTTCGAGCCACCTTTATGAACATGCATTCTATGAGCTAATGGAAGAACTTTAAAGTAACCAAAAATAGAAAGTCTTAATATAGACAAATATGTGTGACGAATCATTAGTATTATTATGAAGACTTATCTATACACTAATTAAGAAAAGACTGATAGAGAACTATACTATGCTGGGATATTTTACCGAGCTTTTTATATACGAAGGGGTATCAAAAAGTTCTTGACATCACCCAGAAGAGAAGGAGTCAGAATTTTTGTTTTGTTATGTTACCCTTCAGACATCGAAAAAGTCCCTGTGCAAAGTCACACATTTCTCCCATTATTTATTGCCTGTCCACAGACCGCCATTGTAGAGCTCCTCAGATTGACCAACATTGATTGATCCTCAGATTGGCTCAGATTGCGTTCTTCCCAAAACAGTAATAAATAGTTTAAAGTGTTGACAGAAAGGGGTCAAAGGTCATGTAGGGGTCATTAGAGGTCAATCTGTGTACATCTCATGTTACCCTTAAGATTATTGTCACCAAGCTTGTTTGTAATGACCTTTGACCCATTTCTATTAACACTTTAAACTATTTATTGCTGTTTTGGGAATAATGCAATCTGAGGATCAATCAATGGCGGTCAATCTGAGGATCTCTATAATGGCGGTCTGTGGACAGGTAATAAATAATGGGAGAAATGTGTGACTTTGCACAGGGACTTTTTAAAGATGTCTTAAGGGTCACATAACAAAAAAAGGTTTCTGACTCCTTCACTTCTGGGTGATGTCAAGAACTTTTTGATACCCCCTCGTATATACGTGATAGACTATTTAAATCATATAAAATTCCCTTTTTACTTCGCCTATACACGAAGATAGCTACATGGCCTATACATGTAAACATGCAATATTCATATCGATATGTCCTTGTTGATTCGGGATATTAACACTTTCCACACGGCTATTATTAGTGTTACCTTATTATACAAAACAGACTTGTCAGAAACCTTTTCCAACATTCAAAGTCTTATTTCAATAATTACTGAACCAATACTAGGCATGTTTGTACTTATTTCAATGAATGTCTCATGGATGGTGACTCCAAATATGGTCATGAAATTATTATTTTTGTGGCTTTTTTGAGAAAAAAATGGAGAGATTTTGGAACAGGCGTCTGCGTGGAAAGTGTTTACATATAAATAGGCCCTAAATAGATGATTTATGATCAACTGAAGATTCACATCAAGACAAGTCAAAATAATATTTGTTGATGTGCTACGACAACACAGTGAAATCGGCTTAGTTGTATTATTGTGTTTGGATTACTATAAGAATGTTGTAATTTTAAATGGTAGGATAAGACTTTTATATAAAGATTAGATTATGATTAGATTCAAACATGGGATCAGTCTTATAATGATGGGACTAGATTAAGAATAATAGACAGGGATTTTACTGAAATTGATAGGATTAGACAGGAATTCAAAATGTTACTTTTCCCAATCTTTTTCCACGAAAATGGGTAGTTCTTGAAATTTTTCGAAAGAGGGGTATGAATGTGTAATAGCAACACCACTTAGTAGTCTACTACCAACGGTGCTAAATGGAATATTTACTAGCAATGTCATAATAATGCTGTTCTCACTACCTGACACACATGACACTCGGTGCAAAGGGCCTTATGTCACAAAACTCTTCAATCACAGCGGGTTAAACCAAAGTGCATTAGCCCAAAAATATACGGTATAGGCGTATTGTAATAATAATATGAATTTGATCGGGAACAATTTAAACAACCAAATAAACGTGATACGATGCCACAGGTGATATACAATATTTTGACGTTAGAAATTACCTTTGTAGACGATGGAAGCAGACGTGATATTTGAGAAATAGACATTTTGCAAAATCTTAAATTGTTGACGTTTAAGCCATTTAACGTAACCATGACAACTAAGTATGATACAAAACAGAAATATAGATTAAGCTTTATTTCGTTAAGTTACAAGTTTCATCTAGGAACAAGTGGTGAATTTTAGTTGCATAAATTGTCGCAACGTCAAGTGTACATAATAGTATTTGTTATTCATATATAATTAAATAAGTGCGATAAAATCAAATGTACAATCACTTGATCTTATCATTTCCACGCGACAGGCGTCTGCAGACGACGATCCAAAATTGCACAAAATGTTTCTAAAATGTCAAAATGATTGAATTTCGTCATCATATTTGGAATCACCTTGAGAAATGCATTAGAAGAAGTATCAACATTCCTAGTATTGGTTTAGTAACCCTTGAGATATACTTTGAAAGTTGGGAAAAGATTCTGAAAAATCTATTTTGGTGTATAGTAAAAATAATAGCCGCGTGGAAAGTGTTAATATAATAGGCCCTTTTTGGAGAACGTCCTATATAGCCTCTGAACATAGTTTCAGTCAAACATGTCTGGCTTAAAAAACAGGAAATTATGTTTCATGGCAAACTTAAATTGACCTTATAATATTACCCCATGTTTCCCCCACTTTATTAATTAGGATTCCTTGATGTAATGTTTTGATTTGCCCCCTCCCTAATTTCCTATAATATGATCAGGCTCATTTCCGCAAAACATACGGGATCCCAACGGAGCTCGGTATTACAAGTATGAGGCTCTCAATTGAATCACTCTTAATGTTGTCCCTTTTAGAAACAACCTCTATAGCTTAAATCATTACTAAACGGGACGGTTCTGGGAATGGGATTGTCAGTGGTTTACATATTGGAAGTGGTTCTTGATGTTCATTGGCTCAGAAAGTATGCTCAATACAGACTGAAAATATGTAGTTTTAAATAACACATTTTCAGAGTCAACTATACTCACACTTTTTCTTCATTGTTTTAAGCTTTTTGTGTCACTTTCTTACACAAAAGTGATATTTTAACTACCACATTATGTCCAAGTTATTTTAACTACCACATATGTCCAAGTGTGTATAGGGTCAAGTGAAGGGGGCACAGCACTAAATAAGTTGGATTACACGTATAAAATAGGCACAAATCAGCCTCATTTATCTGCCCTAAGTACCCTTTCTTGGCATGTCGGGAATACTTGCAGTCAAAGATCATGCTTTAAATGTTGATAAAATCGTCAAAAAGTGTTACATCTTCCAATTAGATTTTACGATATGATCATCTGAACAGCGCCACCACTATTTTCAGCCCGAACGCTCGCCTTGTGATTGCCTCCGAGCAAGTGTATTTATCCGCATCACGTGATACATTTTCTGTTAAATCAAAAATCAACATTTTGCTATATCCGTAGCAAAGTACCTTTCATTTTATTTAAAACATCCTACCCTCACGCCCAAAACTGATACCCAGTTTTTGCCGGAACTTACAACCATTTACACAAAACGAGCAGTGATTTAGTGTTGTGCGTCCTAAAATCATCGTAGCACTTCAAGTGGCCTACTGGCCTTACAGTGAACTTACAGAACTAAGCCTGGTTGCAATTCGTATTTATACATCGGAAAGGTAGTTTTCAGACAGTGAAATGCTCGACCTTATATCAGTTCACTTCTTGTCTGTCTACCCAAAGACTGTAATTAAGAGTCACTGGTCTACATGGCAGTACTTCCATGGTCTACACTCTAAAAAAATGGTTCTAGAGTTGTCCTGCCAGGAGAGCCCTTTAAAGAACCAAAATAATTCCCCAAACATGAAACAGAACTATTTTTTGAAGCTTCTATGGAGGTTCCATAATATATAAAGAACCTCTCTCTTTAACCTTCAAGAAAGGTTCTTGAAAATTGAAGAACCAAACCATTTTTGTTCATAGAACAAAAATGGTTCATAGTTCTGTATCACTGTTCTGTTTGGGGAACTATTTTTGGTTCTTTAAAAGAACCTTTTAAGGGTTCTCCTGGCAGGACAAAAAAGGGTTCTTTAATTTCTTAGAGTGTACCAACCATGCATCTGAATCCTCATGATCTGACGCCTGAGGGCAGGTAGTAGACAGATAATCCAGATGTAGATGTATTCAATGTCTATTTCTTAGGGCTTCAATCACATATTTGGCTTCAACCAACCCGTGACAGTTATGCAACATGATGATCAATCCATCCATCATTCTGATTAGGCAGGCAGAGTCTAGCCAAGCTCTATTCTAGCACTATAGACTCGTGCCTCCCCAATAGCCCGAAACTGTGACCCTCTGAACCCTAGAGCAGCAAGTAGCGGATACCCTGCTCTAAAGTAGCAAATACTCTGCTCTATTTTGATCGCATCTCGCTATACGCTCGCAGCACGGAACTAGTGCTATACGCAGAGTAAACAAAACAAAAATAAAACTCGTTTTTCAATCTCCAAATTGATAGAATATGGATGTGGTTCCAAATAGGTCTTCTGTTTTATAAGGTTAAAAAGTTGAACAACTTAAGATCCTGAAGTCGATGATATGAGTAATAGTCGTGGATTTTAAAAATCAATATTAGATTATTGTTTGGTTGTCAACATGATAAAATGGTCTTTGAAAAGCAAATAGTGATTATAATATAATAGTTTAGGGAACAGTTCCATTTGTACGCGATAAATTTATCGCGACTGTATCGGGGCCTGATATGTTTTGGACCCGATGTTTTTCAAGTTGATACGCGATAAAATAGTCATCAGGCCCCGATAAAATAGACATCGGGGCCCGATACGAGGCCTCTGCCATACCTTGGGGTATGTTTAGCAAATAGAGCGGGACATTGTTTAGCAAATACACGAGGATAATACAATTTACGTTAAACATCCATAATCAATAACATTATCTCTAAAACATGAAATACTGAATTTGTACCTTACAATTAGAATAAATAACCCGAAGCTCTATTTACATACCGACCACTTATCTTTCGTTATATTTAAACAAGCGGTAATACGCTACTCGATAAATAATCCTTTGCTACTCGCAACTGTACGCGATAAAAATCTCATCGGGGCCTAAAAAAAAACTCATCGGGGCCCGAAACATTCTCTCAATTTTTATCGCGTACAAATGGAACTGCTCCCTTAGAGGAGCATAGTTTTGGGCTATTGAGCAGGCACGACCAGTAACGTAGCGAGTGGGGGCAGACGGGGAAAAATTGGCAAAATGGGGACGAATAAGGCGGAAAATCATGTTCAATCAGCCTTTTTTGACCTGGTTTCTTTGAAATAGGGACCGTTATGGGGATCTATGGGGATCTTGCCCCCCCCCCCCCCCCCCCCCCGAGAAAAATCCTAGCTACGCGCCTGCAGTCTAGTGCTACCCATGACCAATTCTTCCGTCACCAGTAATAAGAACATGAAAATAACACACTTTTTATTTGGAATTGTCTTTAATATTATACACAAACTGTATTCAAATATACATAGAATTAGGCCATAATCATGAAATATATAGTACTAGACAATTATACACACATGTATGTATACGTTCTTGAATGAACATATTCTCGTCTAAACTTAACATTCTTAACGTTCTACAAACCACCTTTTATCAGGTTTATTTCAGGTATAAAATTCGTATAAATTGCACCATAATAGTCTATAGTTGATTTGAACTTAATCATTAATAAATGGTTATCATGTTTGCTTATAACTACGTGTGTTTATCAAAGGTCATCAAGCCGCCTTCGATCACAATTGAACGAAAAGGGCTTTATGGTTGCAAATTATCTCATATGCTTTTAATAATCCGCGTTTTTTCACAAATAAACCGTTTTTTAATTTCAAGCTGTGTTTATGAAACTTAATTTGCCTTCCATCAAACAGCGCTTATTAACCGAATTTGCTTACATCTAAACCGTATTCGCTGTCTAATAAACCGAATTTGCTAACATTTAAACCGCGTAGGCCTATCTTTACATATAAGCCACATTTTGCTTTAAGACTTTGCATACAAATAAACTTATTGTTAAACTTTCCAATAACCTGATAAAAACTGCTTGCTTGTTCTTATAAATAAACAGTATTTCCTTTTGTGGAAAAGTCTACTTTAGGTCCCAGATTCTGGACTGTACTAGTATCGTCCGATACTGGAACACCCAGTATTGTTCGATACTGGTACAAAGTCAGTGTTCAAGTATCGGACGATACTGGGACAGTATCGCCCTGACTTTGTACCAGTATCGTTCAATACTGGGACAAATTACCCTGGTAACTTGTGTATCCGTATCGCCCGATACTGGAACATAAAAACGTTCCGTAAAAACGTTCTAGTATCGCTCGATACTGGAACACAATTTGGTGTTCTAGTATCGACCGATACTGGAACAGTATAATCGTACCAGTACATATCGAGCGATACTGGTAACCTTTTTGTTCCATTATAGAACGATACTTGTATACCAGTATCTGGTACCTGAAGTACACTTTTCCATAGTATCGATTGTAATGTTAGTTTGGTTTATTGTAAAGCATTTTTATTTAAAGGATGAAACTATGACTTGATAAGTAGCAGTTATATGCCAACTGTTTTTAAGATTTGGATTTTTGCTTTTATTTCTTCCAAAAAACCTACATGTATTTGAATTAACACATTTCTTTGCGATCTAATCTAATAAAGTGTTTTTAATGCTATCCGTGCCAAGTTGCTACATGTTATGATTTTTTGATAGTTTCTTTATTACTAAAAGGTTCCTTATTATAGATAAACGGTATGTACGGCCATGTGCTTTAGCTCTCGGATGATTTGTGAAAGTTTGGTTTATTCCGTATCGGAATAATAGTTGGAGATGGTAAACTAAAAGTGATGATTATCACTCCTAGAAGATTGACAAAATCAACCAATTGATATAAAAATATAAGGTGAACAGCTTACATTAGATATCTATTTATAGTAACAGATGCATTTTGTATAATTGATAAGTATTATAAAGAGCAAATAACGAATAATTCGACCAGCCGTGGTGAAATTGGAACTGCATCATAGTAGGCCTAATTGGACTTCTAAAAATATTAATAATAACTAGGACAATATGAAAAAATATATTATGAATTATGCAGAAATTTTCTTCATCTCATTAATTATCATTGTCAAAGCATCATTGTCATAATCGACAGGTGGATAAGAATATTGCAAAAATGGCGCCATTTGCACCAAGCGCTTCTGTAATTCCTTTATTCTATAGCTTGGAATATCTTTCAGTCTTTCAATAACTCGAACGTTACCAGATAGTACGTCGTCCAATGGTATATTATAGGTAAATCTCCCATAATCTAGTTCGCCTTGAAAAGGATACTTCACGATGCCTTTTCTAGGTTTAAAAGTTACTGGGATACAACCGGCCATCATGGCGTCATAAAATGACTTCCGGGTTGGGGAATCACCAGGAGGTTGTAAACAGAATATGGAATGACGCATCCAGTCCACTATTGGCAGCTCAATGTTTTTACGACATTCGGGCGTGTTATACCAAACGGCAGTTTTCTGTTGTTTGGACGCCGTTGATGTAAAAGTTGAGTATCTTTGAGATGTGCCGTTCATTTGACGTTTGAGTATCACACGGATGTCGTGTGCTTTCCGGCTACTTGCCGCCATAAATATCCGAATATCTCGTGTAGTCTGACTGACATCTTCCGGAAAAACTGCCCGTTTTCCATCTTCTAAAGATTTAGTATAACTTGAATCAAAATGGCCGAAACTAGGGTAAGGTGCAACTATGATAGGCTTACCTTCCCTATTAAAGTACTTTCTAAGATCATTGTTTATTTCTCTTTCAACACCTATAAACGTTATTCCATTAGTTCTATCGGAGTCTCTCAGCAAAGGGCAATTGCTCGACCAATGATCACGCTCTATTGTACCTAAGCTCATAAAATGTGGTCGTAGAGGATGTCCTGCTTTTGAAAAATATGGCATACTGGATAAATAACTCCAGAGATCAGTATGGAGTTCCTTTAAGTTGATGTTTTCGTAAACTCTGCAGGTGCACGCTATAGCCGGATAAAACGGTATGTAGAAAGCATCGGCTTCTTCCGGGTTCAGAGTTCTGTACTCAGATTGCAACATTTTATGATGAAGGATAACTTCTAAAGAATGTTGATGGGTGTCACGATATGCAATGTGATCGGATTGCCGAAGTTCAGGACCCATACCGTACTGGTTCAGTTGATAACAATCGTCAGCTTGCTGCACGCATCGTGTTAGATTACTGTTAAATCTATCCGGGAGATCGTAGATGTAAATTTTAAAGGAAGGTTTTTGGCGCGCAGTTTGTTTCTGTCGATTATTTTGACTGTTTCGGTTGTCGTCCCCTATCTGGTGCTGCAGGTCAAGCTGAGGGTTGGATATGATTGGTCGAGAGTACTGATCACGTGCTGAAGATTTCAGGTCATTATCCGGAAGTGCTTGTAGTCGTTTCCTGTAAGAGTTTGAAAAATGAAAATGAGAGCAACATTGATTAACGTACGTGTTACATACTCATCATTTGTACTAAGGTTTTTTTCCAGTCAAGGAACGATATAGTTGGGACATTTCTTTCTAAAACACAACTCATTTTCTGAAATTTGCTGGAATAGAAACAACAATCGTTTTTACCTTAATGTAATCTTCCTAACACGTGTCTACTATACCGTAGTTGTAGTTCAGTTAAGATTTACCGCCTATTTCCTGGTTGTAAATATCCAAATTTTATTGAGTTTTTGTCGATTTTCGAACCCATTTGATGCGATTTGGAGTGTACTTTTATACAATATTTTATTGAAAAAACCTTCACTTCATTTCCAATCAGTATTGGCTTACTATCAATATCATTAAAAATTGGATTTTATCCCTTCAATTTTGCAAAAGCACACGGCGTAAGTGTTTGAAAATTGAAAATATTAGCTTTTGTAAAAAGAACGGTTTAAAAAAATATTCCTGAAGCCATGTTGTTAAGCTTGACTGATAATTAAACAGTGAAACTAATTTGCGCGTAGCACGCAAAACATGTCTAATTAAAACACTAAAGAGGTTCAGAAAACGTTTCTGAAGCCATCGTGTTCCAATTGAATAACAAAGTAGTAAAAATAATTCGCGTAGAGCGCGTAAAAATTTGCTATTGTAAACAGAAAGGTATAGAAAAACGTTCCTGACACCATCTTGTTAAGCTTGAATAATAAATAAATAGTGTAACTTATTCGCGTGTATAGCGAGCAAAAAATGTATATGTTAACACTAAAAAGGTCCATAAAACGTTTATGAAGCAACCTTTTGAGATTGAATAACATAAACTTAAAAATAATTCCCGCAAAGCGCGAAAATATTGCTATTGTAAAAATAAATGTTTAGAAAAACGTTTCCGAAGCCATCTTGTTAAGCTTGAATATTGAATAATCAGTGAAATAATTCGCGCGTAGCGCACCCAAAATGTATTTTTTAACAATAAAAAGGTCCAGAAAACGTTTCTGAAGCCATCTTGTTAAAATTGAATAACAAAATATTTTTAAAAAAATGGCTATTGTAAAAAGAAATGTTTAGAAAAACGTTTCTGAAGCCATCTTGTTAAGCTTAATTGAATAATGAATAAAAAGTGAAACTAATGTCTATTTTAAAACTTAAAAGGTCCAGAAAACGTTCCTGAAGCCATCTTGTTAAGCTTGAATAATAAATAATCTGGAACGTTGCTGGGGATTCAGAGGGCCGAGCTGTTGGGTTTTAACTTGCCTGGATGACCTAAAACTCTCCTTGCTATCGATATTTACTTTTGTTATAAAACACTCACATGGTTCAGAGACGGAGAGATAAAAGTGAGAGATAGTAAAAGCTTCCCGTACCTACTTTTCCCTCCCCTCATCCCCCTCCCTTCCTCCTCTCCCCTCCCCTCCATCTCCCCCTCCCCTCTCTTCCCTCTTTTTATTTTTTCCCCTCTGGACCCGGGGGAGGGGAGGCTTGAGCCCCCAAAGCTCCCCTGGGCACGCGCCTGATCTCCGGGACCCTATAGTGATGTCAAGGTATGTGTTAGATAGCTTCAAACGTATGGCCACATCAATTTTGTAAATCACAGCTTATAAACAAACTGAGATTCGTAATAATCATTTACAATAATCCGTTACTGATTGGCCATTAAAATGCCAATTATTCCTGTCTATTCATCATGTGGGAAATGTGTGGAATAATTATGGCATTCCGCCGTCTGCATCTTCTCACGGCCAGTGCTATAACCCTCAATGCTCAAATATAGGCCTACATGTCCCATTCAGCTAATAACGGTAAATTACCCTTTGCTTTTATCACCAACAATCGTAAATCCCTCCGCCGAGGGAAATATCACAGTATAAGAACTCTTTATCACAGTAATCAAAATATTTTCAAATATGTATAAATGAGGTACAATGTTACATATGTCGTCAATAGCAGTCGATATGCTCTGCCGTTATGACTCATAAGAACATGGAATGCCCCGAGACATCACATATGAATTCTAAAAATACCACGACATGGAAACTAAAATAAGGAAAGCAGACAATCGTGTTTTTACAGATATTTAAGCGAAAATAGACTTCGAACTTTGCTTGTCCCGGGGTTTCATGATTATTTTGGTTGTCCCCGGCCCCGGCAGCATGACGGGAAATGATCGGAAAACATGTCTCAGCTGTTTGTTGTTTCCTAAGTAAATAGGTCTATTTGTTACCCTGAATGTTAACGTTATTGTTCATAAATAACCGCATTCATCATCCATACTCAATTACGTTTGTTGGAAATTATAGGAAATTAATATCACGCGTTGCTCTACACGTAAGCTTATGTTACCGACCTATTTCTGAGTAACTAAAAATAGCAAGTGTTTATTTGACATCTGAAATCAATGAAGGAATCTCTCTCATATAAATTTAACAGTTTTGTCAGTATGCCGTCATATTAACACTCCACGCGACAGGCGTCTGCAGACGACTTTCCAAAATTTCACAAAATGTGTAAACATTTCTTAATTATTGAATTTAATTACCATATCGGTAATCACAGTGAAATATGTATTAAAATAAATACAAACATGCTTAGTATTGGTTCAGTAAGCCTTGAGATAGACCTTGAAAGTTGGGAAAGGTTTCTGACAAATTTGTTTTATATTTGTTAAAACCAATAACCGCGTGGAAAGTGTTTAAAAGGCATAAGGCAAATCAGTACGTTTCAGATAAGAATAATTGATGATATACAGTGCTCAACTCACGTAAGTTCTGGATTCCATCGAGCACACCACCAGCATTCGGGCGCCATAAAATATAAAGGGATGCACGGCTTCGACTGCGAGTACCATGGGCACAAGAGTTATCATTTATCAAGCTACAGACGAATCAGATATCTAGCATACATTTCGAGACTTCGGAATAATTATTATTATATCAATACAATCGATGAAATTAGCATACCATGACCGTTAAAATATTTCATGAGCAATGTTTCGGTGTTCAAGAAAATTCTCTCCTCATAATGTAGTGCATGGAAGAAGCATACATTTAGAACTTTCCTTAAATTTAAAGCGCTCAAATGTCTCAGTCTCATAGTCAGGCAGGCACATACAATATGGTCGAGCCCAAGAATACTTCCATAAACATCTGATTAACAATAACAATAGTTATTCGACAGTATTGTGATCATATTTTCTTTATCAAAAGTGTATCTAAAATATGAATTATTATGAATTAATCTTGAGAATGTCTATACGTAAAGAGTAGCCTAATACCTTAAATTCTCTATTTTTTCCATACAATAATGTTTGACATTTCGTGATAGCGATGACGAATGACAAGAGAAAGCTATAATTTTCTGATTGACCCGGGGATTGACCCGTTCTTTTATTCTTCCTAAGTTTATAGTCTGACAACCTGTCATTGATATTGTACGCTCTAATTAATCATGGTACACATACAATTACACACTATTCAAATTCGGACTTAGTTCCACAATATAGGTCCAGAGACTCATAGATGAAAATAAAGCCTTCATTTCACTAGGAATTCAAGTCCACCCTTTACAGTCAGAAAAAGCACAGTATATAACCATACGCACCCAATCACCGTACATGAAGTATTTACAAATCCACATTTGTCAACATTTGAGCTTTCTCCAGGGGGTGGGTGCATAATGTTGGCCATTAAACTTGTGCTTATGACGATGGTACCTCGAAGCAGTGACAGTTTCCGAAGTGATTTTTGCATTTCAAATATGGAGACAACGAGACTTTTGTTAAAGTTAACCATGAATATACATTTTTCTCGTGAAAAGAAATCAATTAAAATGTTCGTCTTGCCGAGAAACTTTCGAGGTATTTTGAGTTCACATGATAATTTCTCTTTCAAACTGCTTAATACGCAACTATAAATAATTATATATGATGCCAGAAAGAATGTTCATCGGTCTATAATTGTATTTTGCATTAAATAAAATAGATTATTTGGGTATAAGTTTAAAATGAGAACAAAACAAAATAATTATTAATCATCAATGCACTACCATACTGAATTTGAAAGAACATCAGATTACCTAGCCTAGTATAAAAGCCTACGAGAACACGCACATCCCTTTGTTAAGGGGGGGGGGGGGGGGGGGCGGGGGGTAATTTGGTCGTAATTGGGTCGGTTCCTGGTTACCATGGCAACCGTATAAAGAATCTGGCTTCATTAATTTGTGCGCATTGTTCCCATACACCATCTACCAAAGTATGGTGAACATGCAACATTTAGTTTTCTAGATATCTTTGTACCAGTGTTTAGCCAATCAGAGGCCTTGTCTGGTTATCATAGCAACCAGATCAAAATAACGCGCATTTTCTAAAACGCTGTTACCTAAGCTTCAATTTGATATATGACTCTAAGGGGTACACCCACGGTAACATTGAGAAAATCTGTTTCCAAAATTGGTGAAAATAACATAGACCCCCCCCCCCCCCCTTAAGACGGGGAGAAGATACGAGTAGCCTTAGGTATTTTAATTTGTATCCAGGGGTTTCATGTGTTTAAAAACACATACAAGCAGTTCCGTTGTTTTTATCAAATCACGAACGAGCGGGAAAAGCAACCGAATTATTTTAAGAATTAAGAATATTTTCAGTCCCCAAGCCAGCCTCGTACAATCGTAAGTCGGTACGAATATTGTCATTTTCTTTTATTATTAGTCCCCACATACGTTTTACAGTGTATTTCAAAATATCTGACTGGAAGTTGAGCCTTTACTGGACTAGATTATTTGTGAATACGGGTAATTAATTCTAATAGAGGAGAACACACACTTGTTAATTTAGTATTACAATAGGCCTTAAATAGCTGTGTTAGCCCCTAAATTCCAGAAATAGCCATCCCTTTGACATTCAGAAGATTCGATAGCTCCCCAAGACGCTATAATAAACTTTTGTTTGATGAATCAGAATTTTTGTTTAAGCAATCGATTTACGCAGAATAAATTATATTACAAACTATTTTTTTATACAGTAGCCTAGGCTTATCTATAATAGGCCTATATATATGCCTATATTCAAATCTGATCACTTGTATTTTTATAAGCCGTTTTTTTATATTATCAATTTCAAAACTTGGATATTATTATTAAGATCATTTTTGAGACACTCTGTAACATAACACTGATACAAGATTCCGTAGGGTGTATGTGAATGCCATTTATTAAATTAGAATATTGCTATTTCATTTGCTCGTAGTGTTTATCGTGAAATCTCTGGCTTTAATTTAAGGCTTTATAGACATCAAAGGCACGTGGGTATTAATAATAATGCATATATTGAAAGAAAATGTCCCTTAAGGATTGAAGGTATTAAACACAAGGTTAATGTACAACATGGAACGTGAACTTGAAACCCGTATAGAATAACACGTTTGTTTTATTTCCATCTAAATAAATGCCACGGGCAAAGCTCAAGGTATGAACACTGAAAGCATACGACAGAAAGGCTAACCGGGTTAACCCACTCTAATAATCCCTGGCTTAACATGCCTGATACATGATAAGGGCCATGTTGATGGTATGTGCACTTTCTTTTAGGTTATAAAAAAAACCCCGAGCGTATGAAACATGCAAAATATGTGTTTTGAATTGTTCACTACAATTTATAATGAAAATGACTACGTGCATTCTTTAAAGCAGTGCTGTAGCTAGGTTTTTCATATTGGAGGGGTGAGAAGTAAATGTGAACAGACAAGACTTTACCGACTAAATAAATGCGCGCGTAGCTCAAGAAAATGTTCGCTTTTACACCGTATGTTGCCATAATTGATGTACAATTTGGGTCTATTTGGCTCTCAACGAGCAGATGTACGGGTGCGAAAAATTGCTATCTTTGAACTTATTTGACCGTCATAATGTCATAATTCCATGATTCCCCTTGTCAAATGACAGTGCCATTCTCAACCGACGGACTCAAAATATTGGTGAGACGATCGCCCCTCGCCCCACCCCTCTGGCTACGTCACTGCTTTACTGAGGTCGATCTCATGCTTAAAAAGACCGGTTGAAAGAAGTAAAGAAAAAACTTTAAACAATGTTGATTGAAACTGTGTTAAATACGAATTGAGGAACGAGTTAAGTGATTTCCTCATTAAAAAAGAAGGGAAAAAAGTGATTTTCTCATTACAAATCAGTTTGTGATTCTTCATCATTTAAAGTTGTTTTACTTTAAACGTCAATGGTTGCTCAGTTCTCAAACTGTTAATTCGTCGCTGTTCTGACACAACGACACATCACGACGTAAAGTGATGTGTCGTTATGTCAGTACAGCGACGAATTGTAACACTAGTTTTAACAATGTTTAAAGAACTGCTTGAACTTTCTCAAATATGCCGGTTTCGCATAACTTACTTTCAACATGTTCGCTATATACTGGAAACTATTTGAAGGACGTTAATTTTGAGAGGATCCATTAATTAGTAGATAGAATATAGAATGGTGGAAGGGAAATTACAGGTGACAGATTTGTCAAAGGGTGGTCTATACGTTGATTGAAAGCACAAATAACAGTTCCTTATACATGTAGTTAAAGAAAGTTTAAATTCAAGATTGGCATACATGTATACCATTGTTACAGTTTGGGTCATTCGTTTGCTTGAAAGTGGGCTGTTTTTACAAACCACTGAGTACGCCATGCCTCCTCTAATTCCAACCCCACACCATCTGAAGCGATCGTTTCAATTCTTATAAACTATGTGGTTTTAAAATATCTCAGAATTTGAACAATAATTTATATCCATATTGCCATAATTTCAAATAGCTTTACAAATTGCCTTCCAAAAAAAAAAACAGTTTGTCAAATTAACATAAATAACTTTTCCACAAACTGTTAGCATTTTCTCCCAAAATGTTAGCAATTTTACCGAAAATGTCCCCGAAGGACAAGCGATTTCCCGCGACAATTAATCCCAAATGTATGTATCCCCCCCTAAAAAGCACAACAAAAATGGCTCACAAAGTGAACAATTCCAACCCATCCTACTCTAAACAAATGACACTGGTTCTGACTGGGTTGTGACAATTGCATACTTGTTTCCTGCAAATCTTAACGCGCTTTCCATGCGGCAGGCTTTCGCAGACGACAGTTCCAAATTTTCACAAAATGATTAAAAAATTTCACAATTATTGAATGTCATCACCGTATTTGGAATCACAATGAGAAATACATTGCAAACATGCCTATTTAGTTCAGTAATCCTTGAGATAGACATTGGGAAAGGTTTCAGAAAAAAAAGGTTTTGTATATGGTAAAACTAATAGCCGCGCGGAAAGTGTTACGGTAAAATTAAAAGATAAAGCTCAGGGTTCTCCTTCATTATTTAATGTGATCTGATCAAAATGCCATCAGAAATGGGTTAATTGCACGCTGCTTGCTTGACGCGATGGATGTGGGGTGGTAGAGAGACTAGCCGGCAGATATGGAGCGAAATGGATATCAGTTTAGTTTGTAAATGAAGTTGTAATATTGTATTACAACCTCAAACCCCCAATACGTGATTAGCTTTGATGACCTAAATTAAGGTCATCGTATTCAAGTTTAACTTCTACTAAGTGTCATGGTAAATCCAGCCAGAGCCCATTTTGTAGCCATAATTTAACTCCCTTTGATTTTTACACGTCGAATTTCGTGGAGTTTTGAATGGGGTTAGTGCTATTCTTGGTTAAGACTGTATAATACAGGTCGGGTCGGGGGGGGGGGGGGGGGGGGCGTCACTCAAGATACTTATTTGGTAGGGATGTGCCGCTAGCAAAATGATAATTGATCCAAATATTTACCAATTGTTTACAGGTCAGCAATGCAGGTCTGTGATAAAAATGAATGGTGACAGAAGACGGACAGTGTCGAACTTGAACGTAATTAGTGGAAATTCAGAGAGTAACTCGTTGGCACCAACGATTTATTGTATGTTATTGAAATAGTCTGGTTCAAAAGCATAATGGGATATATATGATAACTTTCATTCCACTTAAAGGTTTCTGCGTAAACATTTTTATGTTGACATTTTGACGACCTAAAAACAATAAAAATAATTGCGCTTCAAAATGGATGGTGTCAGTATAAATAGATAAATCAGAGAGCCAGGGAGCTTTGGAAAGTCAGAGAGCTTTTAAATGATGTATCAAATATTTATAGTGTGTTCAATTGCAATTATGGTCTGTTTAAAGGAATCTTATATATAAGGGTTCAAATAAAGATCATTATTTTCTGTTAGAGGTTTAAGAATAGACATAATTTTTGTTTATTTTAATACTTTCCACGCGGCTATTGATTTAGTCTTGGTTCAAGGCGACTCTATCCTCCCCCACCTCCATCCTACCCCACCTACCCTCCCCCACCTACCCTCCCCCATCCCCATCCCAACACACCCCATATCACATCACCTTACCAACAACAACCACCGCGACTGGTGGGACATGTGCACGGTCCGGCGACTATAGCTCTATACACACACAGGCAGCCGACTGATAGCTCTATTCTACACACAGACCCGTTGTGGTTCGAGTGGTTTGTGTAGGCGTGTAATACTAATAGTCACGGTGAGATCGCGCGCGACTAAACATTGGATTGACATACAATACAGGTAGGCCCGCTGTACTGGTATCAAATGAATAGTGGTAGAGAGGGTGTGTGTGGTGGGGAGAAAATAAGGACTTGATTTCAAGTCTACTATTGATTTTACCATACAAAAAAGATTTTTCATGAACCTTGCCAACTTTTAAAGTCTTATCTCACAAATTACTGAACCCAAACTAGGCATGTTTGTACTTATCTTAATCCAATTCTCATAGTGATTCTAAATATGGTAATTTTTACATTTTTGAAACATTTTGTGAAATTTTGGATCTGTCGTCTGCAGACGATGCTTACAACAGGAAATATTTGCGATTTTGATTAAAAGTCAATTTGGTTTGTTTTCAAGGACCTTGTGCTTCTAAAAACAAAGTATGCGCTTTAAAATGGATGGAGACAGTAGACAAATGCCGTTGAATTCAAGAGAACATTTTGAGAGCTAATGAAAGAATGATTGTGCTTTCAATTGCAACAGTCTGCTTAAAATAAGCTTGAGGGGATCTGACAAAGATAACTTTTCTTAAAGCTTCTAAATAAACAGCAGTTTTCTGCCTAAAAATGTGCGCTTTAAAATGGATGGTGACAGTAGACAAAGGCCGTTGAACTTGAAGTGGAAAGTCAAAGAGCTTTAGGTTGGCATCAAATCATAGATTTATCGTGTGATCAATTGCAATTGTCTGTCTTAATGAGCCTAAGGCTTAAAGATCGTTTCACTAGGTTTCTATATTTTATTTATTTATTTATTTATTTGGACATACACTTTTGAAACAGTGGCATGAGTCTTCTCGACTGATGCGTCCTTAAAACATATTACACAATATTATCACATGTATAAATAAAAAGGCAGAATATATACAAATATTTACATGATAACATAGAATCATACAAGTTGAATGCTACGTGCGGTCCATGCACGTTTTAAGTAGGATTTGCAGAACACATCAAATATTTGGAGTACGGGTAAATCATCACCATGATCACATACAGTAAGAACATCATTTGAAAGACCTAGCATAAGACACATTTTAATAGTTAAATTACCAGATATAAATATTCTCCAAAACTCTTCTAAATTATGGAGTGATAGTTGATTTTCAAGTTTAAGGAATTCATCAACTCTGATATGATTTAACGCACTACAAATAAATAAGAAATGTCTAAGATCCTCAATATCTTTATCACATAATGGGCAGTAGTAAAATAAGTATATTAAGGACGTCGTGTGTTTAACAGTAAGAAATAATTGGACGTATTTAAAGTGCTTGAACAATATTAAAAGACGTGTAACAATATAAAATTATACGAAACCATTGGACTTCAAAGGAAAAACCACGATTCAGGGTGTGTCAGTAAAACATTACCACCTTAGAATAGGGCTTTTTTGGCAATGGAAAATCAAACATTTCATGTGGAAAGTGTGTTTGTAGATCGGTTTCGCGGGTGTGAGGTGGAAATACAAAAACGGAAGTGTTTCGGCCTGCCATATTTTGTTGACTCCTACCTGCTATGTACCTCAAATGCATCAAGTTAAAGGGCCACTGAGAGATGCGTATGGGAGTGCGTCCTCACTTTTCCTGGAAATCAGGTTTGTATATGCATTTGCGTAATACTCAGGCATACTAACTACCATCTGAAACCTTTTACCTTAATTATTTGACTCCAACCAATAAATTATATCTATACTGTCATAATTTCAAATGGCTTTATAAATTGCTTCCAGGAAAGGCAAGCAATTGTCTAGTCAACATTAGTAATTTGTCCACAAACTATTAGCATTTCCCCTAAAATGTTAGCAATTTTACCGACAATGTCTACGAAGGCAAGCGATTTCCCTCGAAAATGTTAGCAAATAGCGAAATAATACAATGTTCTTAAAAAGTTAGCAATTACAATCCATCCTTTATAACACGATAACCCTGGTGCAATTGAATACTTGCTTCTTGCATTTCTTAAGGTACAACTTAGAGATATAGCTTAGGGTATTTCGTCATCATGTTCATTGTTTAATGTGACCTGATCGAAATGCCATCAGCAATGGGTTAATTGCACTTTGCGTTGCTTGACGTTGTTGATGTGGGATGGTAGAGAGACTAGCCGGCAGATATGGAGCGAAATGGATATCCGTTTAGTTTGTAAGTGAAGTTCTAATATTGTATGACAGCCTCGACCCCACCAATACGTGATCAGCTTTGATGACCTGAATCATCGTATGCAAGTTTAACTTCTACTAAGTGTCATGGTATTGTTAATTAAATCCAGCCAGAGCCCATTTTGTAGCCATAATTCAACTCCCTTAGATGTTTACACGTCGACTTTCGTGGAGTTTTGAATAGCGTTAGTGATAATTATTTTGATTTAAACTGTGTATTAAAGTGCCACTGAGAGATACGTGTGGGAGTGCGCCATCAATTTCCCTGGAAATCAGTTTTTTCGCACCTACGTAAAAGTAACGTAATACTTACGAAATAACTAACCACCATCTGAAACCAACCATTTACTTTAATTCGTCGTCTATCATGTAAAATTTCACGATTTGGTAATTGCGAATAGATCACATTGAATTATCAGCACCTCTCAACACATAAATTGTTTCAACCGAATTTCTATCTAGTTAGTCCATCATTCAACCGTTTTCCCATACATTATTACACTTCAGGGTTCCTATAGGCCTACGTACCTTATATTATCTGTAAAACAAATAATTTTTCCAAATTTCATTTTTCTCGGAAATCTCTCAATGCCCCTTTAAAGGTTAGTTAGGTCTGTAGTCAAAATGAATGGTGACAGAAGACGGAGAGTGTCGATACTGTCGAACCTGAACGTAATTAGTGGAAATTCAGAGAGCTATACTCTGGCATTGAAGATTTATTATCATGTGTTCAATTGAAATAGTCTGGTTAAAAAGCATTATGGGATGTGATAACTTTCATTTCACCTAGAGGTTCTGCGTACACATTTTTATGTTGACATTATGACGAACTAAATCAATGAGAAACTAGAGCGGTTCTCGGGCTTCGCGGTTCGCATTTTTATTTATTTTTATGTTGACATTATGACGACCTAAATCAATGAGAAATAATCGCGCTTCATAATGGATGGATTGGTGATAGTGTAGACAAAGGCCGTTGAACTTGACGTGGCATGTCAGAGAGCTTTATTTGGCATCAGATATTTATCGTGCGTTCAATTGCAATTAATGTCTGTCTGTTTAAAGGAACCTTATAAGGAGCCTAATTAAGATTTGTCTTTTAAAAGGTTTCTGGAAAAACACAATATTGTTTGTTTTAAAAAAGCTTGTGTTTAAAACAAAAAGAAATATTGACGCTTTAAATTGATGGAGACAATAAATAAAGGCCGTTGGAATTTAAGAAGGAAATTTAAAGAGCTCCAAGTTGACATAGAATACTGATTGTGCTTTCAATTGCAACAGTCTACTTAAATAATAAAGATCACTTTTCTTAGAGGATAGGTTCTGAATAAATCAATTTGGTCTGTTTTCCTTGTGCTTCAATAAACTTATGCGCTTTAAAATGGATGGAGACAGTAGACAAATGCCGTTGGAATTCAAGAGGACATTGAGAGAGCTCAATGAAAGACTGATTGTGCTTTCAATTGCAACATTCTGCTTAAATATAAGATTAAAGACAAAGGCCGTTGAACTTGAAGTGGAAAGTCAAAGAGCTTCAGGTTGATTGGCAACAAACCAAAGATTTATCGTGTGTTCAACTGAGATGTCTGTCTTAACACTTTTCATGCGGCAGGCATCTGCAGACGACATTTCAAAATTTCACCTAAACAAAATCAAAAATTTCAAAACTATTGAGTGTCATTACCATATTTAGAATCAGCATGAGAAATGCATTAAAATAAGTATAAACGTGCCTAATATTGGTTTAGTAATCCTTGAGATAGACCTTGAAAGTTGGGAAAGGTTTCTGAAAAATATGATTTGCGTGATTAAGTGTGTATTGTTTGCCGACTTCGATTTCTCCTCTTGTGTTAAACAGTAAGAAATAATCTGATAATTGGATATTTTGCTTGAAACAATAAAGACGTTGTGTCTAAACTCTAAACAAAACAGTAAGAAAGTATTGGACTTTAAGACAAAAACACAATTAAGGGTGTGTCAGTAAAAGAATGCCACCTTGGAGTATTATTTGGCAATGAAAAATCACAAATAATTCATGTGAGATGAAAATACCGTGAAACATGGAAGCATTAGTATTGACTACTTAAATGCTACCTCAAATGCATTAAGTTAGACGGCAAGTACAATCTGCATAATGCATAATGCCGAAAACTGGATTGTGTACTGCATTATTGCCGAGAAAACTGGATTGCATATACATTATGCATTATGCAGATTGTACTACAATCCAGTTTCTGCATTATGCATTATGCAGATTTTACTTGCCTTTAAGAGTTAGGTATTATTCATGTCAGCTATAGATAGCCGCAAAGGGAGTTTGTTTCAATCAACCCTCTCAAAAGGTCTACGGTGACTATTTACATGACCCTGTTCCATTACATATATTAAAGTGACACTAATGTTAGCTAATGTTGTTGATAGATTCCATAGTAACAGTAATTTGTATCTCCTGCAATACACGTGTTGTAAGTGTTCAGATGATCATCATGCAATGCAGGGATATCGCGTTAATATCATGACATTTGAATGTCAGAAGTGTAAGTCATCTTGAAGGCTATTTTTATCACGAAAATGTATGTGGGTGGTGTGTGTGTCAATGTCTTATTCTGTAACACGTGACGTCATTTATTTCATGTACATTTTACATAAACAGTCATACAACTTTCAACACTTTGGTCAATAAATAAGTTCAGTAAAGGGTGTTTGCTCCAACACATGTAGGGGAGAGTGGGGCGTTAACGCCCTCGGGACAGGTTCGCCCACCACGTGATTCTCATCATTGTGGCCACTGGTTGCATTTGGAAAACATGCAATAGATACAGTAGTATATTGCAAGCTTCTCACTTTACCGTGACAGATCACCGTATAATATTTGTCACATTATCTTAAAAAACATAGTTTTGCAATACAAAAGTGAATTTTCTTCCATTTGTCATACTGATTTTTGTAAAGATATTCGTAATGAAGATTTTAATCTGAATCCTCATAAGAAGGTATGTGATTGGTTAAGAATCTGATGCAATTATATATCTGTCATTGTATGTGACCGGGTCAATGCACTTTTTGCGCTATGGGGCACATTCGCCCTATGATGATGGGGCATGTTTGCCCGTAGGAATTTACATGATTATGATTTTGTGTATTTTCAAAATTGTAATATTCCTCCTATAGCATATTTGAAATTATAAATGTTATCTAGTAGTAGTAGAACTAATATCATAGAAGAATTAAAATGTGGTACTGGAAAATAGAAAATTTTCGCGCTACATTTATTTCGCGCTTTTCGTGCTAATTCATCAAGCGCGAAAATAAAAACGCACGAACATGTATTCATGTAGGTCTATGTATGAAAACTCAAAATCAAAAACAAAAAACAACCACAATTGTTCCACTTTACAGTATTTCTTATTATTTAAAAACTCTAAACGAGTATATTCCACAAAAATTCCCCCATCTTGATATTTTGTACCCCGAAATTTAATTTTTGAAAGAAAATCAAAACTCATAATACTTTTGTATTATGCTTTATGTAACCTAATTCTTTGCCATCATTTCGTATATTATGTTTAAACAGTTTGGTTGGCAATTTTACACATTTTCTTTTTGTATATAAAGGGCAAATGTGAACAATAAGCCCAACAAACATAAGGTTAATGAACTGAGTGGTTAGAAATCAAATTGGTAACTCTCAATAAAGAGCTCTGATAGGCCAATCCAATGATCCACTGCTGCAACTCAGAAAACATGCATTATACATTACAAGAAACTTAAATGGGCACTGGGCAGGGGTCAAAAATGCCAATTAAAGTGACCTAGGAATAAGATAAAAGCCCAAACATAGATCAACATCAAAATATAAATAAATACTGATAATATCGAGAACAAAAACATCAAACTCGGGAACTATTCTACCATTATATAACGTCACCAGCCTAGCTGGCTACATGCTTTACAGGAAAATCCACCATCTCCCAAACCAGCATTAACCTACACCATGCTTATGTAAAGTCAGATGTTGAAAGGACATGAAGCGTCATGCAATTGCATCTATATCATCCATAGACACACAAAAAGTGAAATATGTGACGGAAGGTATATTTTAGCTACTCCGATGTCTCTCCCCTAGGATCTTTGCTTACCTTAAATGTCACTTTACCTTAAATGTCACTTTGATACAAAACGAAAAGTTAACGTGATAAATTGGGTTTTTTTTACAAAACATCAACTCTCTTTAATCATGTTAACATGGTTAATACTATCCAAACTATAAATGAACTGTGTTTCGGAATGTGTTTTTTTATTTAGTTTTTATTAGTTGCCATGGAAACTGTTCGTTTAGCTTTATGGCGGATCATAAGTTCATTGGTGAATATCTTTAAGGCGACAATGGATAGATTTGAACGAGTTTGAAAAAGCCGTTTACCTCTATTAACATAATGTGGTAGTCATCACAACTTTATTATGTATATATTTCATGCATGGATAATCTGACTATCAGGATCCTGATCTTCATTTTTGGTGTCAAGTCGAAGATTATGATGATTAGCGACTGACCGACTGTATGACTTTTAATTTTCAAGACCATAATAGTTATCTCAGATAAAAAAAATAGGGGGGAGTGGGGGGGGGGGGGGGGGGGGGGTTACCCTCAAATACAATACAAAGCTCTTATCTCGCGTGCTTCAGCCAACTTAAACCCAAGTTTAAAAAGAATTGTATTATGAAGTGTCGGCTCTTTTGGTTATCCTCAAACAGTCAAAACAAGACCACCATTTAAATGTTACCTCAAGCATAAAGTGATACATTTTGTGGCATTTTAATAATATAACCGAAACCTTTCGTTGAAATGATAAAACATACATGTACTTGAAATCCTCGCTACCCCTTTCATTCAAGTCTAAAGGCAAGCTATCGCCAATGCTCTTATTAGTATAACCTTTAAAATAAATGCAATTGTACTGGGGCAATTTACCCGTTAAGTGGAAACGTGATGCGTCCTATGGTCAGGGATAACGACCCAATTACTACTGTACAATGTTTAAGCCGTGAGAATATCATGGCATTAAACATTAATGCTCGAGTTGTCTGTAACTTTGTTTATAATCAGATAATTATATCTAAAAGTGGATAAAAAAATTGTTTAAGAAATGACATATCAATATTAATTAATGACTGAATAATGTGAGTCAATGAAGGAGGAAAGATAAGAAATAGTCCTTCGCCGGCTGCCTTCATACATGACATTAGGCCAATAAAAAATGATGTTGGATTGCCCTTTCCCGACCGACCGTAAAAATCGGGAAAAGTCAGATTCTTTTCTTCTTTTTTCTTTTTTGAAAAATTAAAAATTAAAAAAGGAGATTTTTTAAACTTCTTTTTTAGACATTACAACTTTGTCACCTAAATGACATTAATGGACACCTATGTGACCACACTCTGAATTCATTATTCCTGCCACCAGACTTTGTCTTTTTGATATCAAAATTTAGTTAAATTATAACCCTCAGTGTATTCCAGTGTGATTTGGTCATGCTTTGGAATCTAAAAATAAGAAAAGAAAAGGAATAATCGACCTGCCGACCACAAAAAAAGTTGAGGTGAAAGGGCAATCCAACTCGCAAACTTCAGAAGTTAGTTGCGTCACACAGGGTCGCCTGCCTACAGGGTGTCATAAAAGTGTCGATACCTTAATATGTTTATCTCCGATAACATAATTCGTAATATAAAACTGAAAACATACATCATACAATACATGTGTATTTCGATAGAGAAAACTTGCAGAATTATGTTGATACTAAACTTGTCCCCTTTTCTGAGGCCCTTTTTTTATACAACAAACTGAAAGTTTTATTGACATATAACTCACTATTCCATAAAATGTTGAACTTTGCAGGACACCAAAAATACGTATAGCTGTAAATATGGTAAATACGCCACGTGAACACCTTGTTAACAGCTATTCTTTGGGTCTATTCAATTGATATAATGTGGTAATGTGTTAAAGTTCATAATAAGGATAACTCTTAAACCCCCTCTCTTCTCTCCATTTTATTCATTACATAAGCATGATAAGCGCACTGTTATGTGTTGAATGAAAGTGCAGTTTTACAATTCGGAAAACTTTTGTTTGAATTTTGGCAACACAATTGTAATTGGTTTTCAAAATAATTCTACAAGTATTCTCTATCCAAATATGTATTCAGTTTTACACTTGCGGATTGCTTAATTAATACCGGATATAAAGCTTTAAAAAGAAATCGAAAATTTTGGGACACCCTGTAATGGGAAATGATGTGTGCAATATGTGGGTAATGTGCTAATATCTAAACCAAATAAAAAGTAGGCCTTGCTATTTGCCAGGTAATCATCGGTATTCAAGGTTAATATATTACTGACCTTATCATAATCGGGGCAATTAGTTAATTAATTAGCAGCTTTTATACTTTACACAGCCTTTATGTTATGTTTGAGTTAAAAAATAAGCTGTTTGATATACAAACCTTTTCGCCCCGTTGTGTATTAATCCCATGTTCATGATATTTAGCATTTTGCCTTCTTGTTGTTGTACATCTAGTGTTTCCCCATCTCTCTCCATATGATCACCATCTTTCCGCCTATCCATATGATATAACATAACTTGCAGTCCTATGATTCCTAAACACAGACCCAGTATACTCCATCGCTGTCTTCTGCGTATCCAACGTAATAATCCCATTGTGGACGAAGATGTGTTAATTGCTAGTCTCGTCTTCTTCCTGATTCAAGACACTTCTACCTACACGTTTCTATCTATTACAATAGAGACGATTCTGTACTGATATTACTATTAGATCCCGGTTATATATCCTGCGCCAGTGCATAGCAATCAACTTTCAACCATAAAACACATTTCGAAGTATTCACCAAACAGAACAGTGATGGTGATTTTTATAACGAGTTCTGATCGTAGCAAATTGTCATTTTTGCAGACTGGTGGAGTTACCCAGTGAATTTGTTACTCAGGACCAGTCGGTGTCGTTGTCACAATTATAATGTACCACTCACATCCAATTGTATTTATAAGGAAATCTTAGCATCTGACTGCCAACAGTGCTTTAAAATGAAGCAAATATTTCACAGCACGTCTTATCATCTACATCAGTTGAAATGTTGTGCCCAATAGATGAAATGCAAAAAACTAAGTGTGCCGATTATTATGAAGTAGGAATCTAGCATCTAGTATGTATCATGTAAGCTGAGAGCAGCAGCACGTTTCAGGCTGCTGGCTAGATAGCATTCTCCTACTCGTTGTAAATGAATAAGCAAAACGGAGGGAGTTGTGACTGGTGCGCTCGCTGTCGACTCGGCTAATGACCTGCCACTTGCTGTTGAAAGAAATCAAAATATATACAGATTTGGATCAGTAACTTGTATTTGCTTTATGTTTGGACTTCAAAAACGATTGATAGTTTTGTGATAAAATAAGGTCAGGCACACCTGGGTCAGGGTAGCTAGGTATACATTCTCGGCACCGTGTTTCTCAATACGAAATTAAGCTATTATTGATCATATGCACATTTTATATAGTAATTTTATGGAAACAAACAATACAATTAAAATCAGTCATCACACTTTTTTCAGCTTCTGATTATTCAATGTTTTATGTTCACACCATTTCGATTAGTAGAAACGTTTTCCAATTTTAAAACGCCATTAAATAATAGTTGTAATATGCATCAATGAGGAGATCCTCTTAACTAAGGGGCATCTAAGACGCGAATAGCAAGGTCAAGAGTAAAAATAAAAAACTCGATGGTTCATGATGAAAAGCGATATTCAAATCAATTTATCAGTTTCGAGCCACCTTTATGAACATGCATTCTATGAGCTAATGGAAGAACTTTAAAGTAACCAAAAATAGAAAGTCTTAATATAGACAAATATGTGTGACGAATCATTAGTATTATTATGAAGACTTATCTATACACTACTTAAGAAAAGACTGATAGAGAACTATACTATGCTGGGATATTTTACCGAGCTTTTTATATACGAGGGGGTATCAAAAAGTTCTTGACATCACCCAGAAGAGAAGGAGTCAGAATTTTTGTTTTGTTATGTTACCCTTCAGACATCGAAAAAGTCCCTGTGCAAAGTCACACATTTCTCTCATTATTTATTGCCTGTCCACAGACCGCCATTGTAGAGCTCCTCAGATTGACCAACATTGATTGATCCTCAGATTGGCTCAGATTGCGTTCTTCCCAAAACAGCAATAAATAGTTTAAAGTGTTGACAGAAAGGGGTCAAAGGTCATGTAGGGGTCATTAGAGGTCAATCTGTGTACATCTCATGTTACCCTTAAGATTATTGTCACCAAGCTTGTTTGTAATGACCTTTGACCCATTTCTATTAACACTTTAAACTATTTATTGCTGTTTTGGGAATAATGCAATCTGAGGATCAATCAATGGCGGTCAATCTGAGGATCTCTATAATGGCGGTCTGTGGACAGGTAATAAATAATGGGAGAAATGTGTGACTTTGCACAGGGACTTTTTAAAGATGTCTTAAGGGTCACATAACAAAAAAAAAGGTTTCTGACTCCTTCACTTCTGGGTGATGTCAAGAACTTTTTGATACCCCCTCGTATATACGTGATAGACTATTTAAATCATATAAAAATCCCTTTTTACTTCGCCTATACACGAAGATAGCTACATGGTCTATACATGTAAACATGCAATACTCATATCGATATGTCCTTGTTGATTCGGGATATTAACACTTTCCACACGGCTATTATTAATTTTACCATATTATACAAAACAGACTTGTCAGAAACCTTTTCCAATATTCAAATTCGTATCTCAAGAATTACTGAACCAATACTAGGCATGTTTGTACTTATTTTAATGCATGTCTCATGGATGGTGACTCCAAATAATGGTCATGAAATTATTATTTTGTGGCCTTTTTTGAGAAAAATTGAGAGATTTTGGAACAGGCGTCTATGCTGCGTGGAAAGTGTTTACAAATAAATAGGCCCTAAATACATGATTTATGACCAACTGAAGATTCACATCAAGACAAGTCAAAATAATATTTGTTGATGTGCTACGACAACACAGTGACCTCGGCTTAGTTGTATTATTGTGTTTTGATTAACTATAATAATGTTGTAATTTTAAATGGTAGGATAATACTTTTTATATAAAGATTAGATTATGATTAGATTCAAACATGGGATCAGTCTTATAATGATGGGACTAGATTAAGAATAATAGACAGGGATTTTACTGAAATTGATAGAATTAGACAGGAATTCAAAATGTTACTTTTTCCAATCTTTTTCCACGAAAATGGGTAGTTTTTGATTGAAATTTTTCGAAAGAGGGGTATGAATGTGTAATAGCAACACCACTTAGTAGTCTGCTACCAACGGGGCTAAATTGAATATTTACTAGCAATGCCATAATAATGCTGTTCTCACTACCTGATACACATGACACTCGGTGCAAAGGGCCTTATGTCACAAAACTCTTCAATCACAGCGGGTTAAACCAAAGTGCATTAGCCCAAAAATATACGGTATATACAGGCGTATTGTAATAATAATATGAATTTGATCTAAAACAATTTAAACACTCAAATAAACGTGATACGATGCCACAGGTGATATGTACAATATTTTGACGTTAGAAATTACCTTCGGGGACGATGAAAGCAGACGTGATATTTGAGAAATAGACATTTTGCAAAATCTTAAATTGTTGACGTTTAAGCCATTTAACGTAACCATGACAACTAAGTATGATACAAAACAGAAACATAGATTAAGCTTTATTTCGTTAAGTTACAAGTTTTATCTAGGAACAAGTGGTGAATTTTAGTTGCATAAATTGTCGCAACGTCAAGTGTACATAATAGTATTTGTTATTCATATATAATTAAATAAGTGCGATAAAATCAAATGTACAATCACTTGATCTTATCATTTCCACGCGACAGGCGTCTGCAGACGACGATCCAAAATTGCACAAAATGTTTCAAAAATGTCAAAATGATTGAATTTCGTCATCATATTTGGAATCACCTTGAGAAATGCATTAGAAGAAGTATCAACATTACTAGTATTGGTGTAGTAACCCTTGAGATATACTTTGAAAGTTGGGAAAGGATTCTGACAAATCTATTTCGTGTATAGTAAAAATGATAGCCGCGTGGGAAGTGTTAATATAATAGGCCCTACTATTGATGAACGTCCTATATAGCCTCTGAACATAGTATCAGTCAAACATGTCTGGCTTAAAAACAGGAAATTATGTTTCATGGCAACCTTAAATTGACCTTATAATATTACCCAATGTTTTATTAATTAGGATTCCTTGATGTAATGTTTTGATTTGCCCCTCCCTAATTTCCTATTTGATCAGGCTCATTTCCGCAAACATACGGGATCCCAACGGAGCTCGGTATAAGTATAAGGCTCTCAATCAATTGAATCATTTGTCACTTTTTAGAAACAACCTCTATAGCTTAGCATTACTAAACGGAAAGGTTCTGGGAATGGGATAGTCAGTGGTTTTCAGATGAGATTAGTGTGGTTCTTGATGTTCATGGGCTCAGACAGTATTATTTTCTCAATATACACATAAAATATGTAGTATTAAATAAGAAATTTTCAGTGTGAACTACATACACACACTTTTTCTATTCATTGTTTTAAGCTTTTTGTCTCCCTCCCTTCCTTACACAAAAGTGTAAGAAATGAGTAAAAGAGTAAAAATGTAACCCCTTTTCAGTTTGTGTACTGAGCTTTGACCCTGATGAAAAGGTGTTTTTATTTTTAACTACCACATTTTGAAGGTAAGGTAACTTAGGAAAGCGCATGAAGGTAACACGCGAACTGTGCATCATATGAGTGACGCGTGCGTGCGACTAAAACCCGTGCGTGTGACCATAGACTAACTACGTCGTACTTATCGTAGATTACTTTTGCGCGGAGATATACTTGAACGCAATCGCCATTTTAAAATGAAAGCGAAGCTCTCCCCTCTCATCAGCGCGCCCAACCGTGTCATGCGATGCACAACCCTGCATTAAACCACCAACGCAGTATGACGTGAAAGTGCGTGATAGTGCGTGAGGGGAGAATCTCGCTTTCATCTGTACCGTGCTATCGGTAGCGTATAGAATAACCTTTTGTACTTTAATGTTATAGGTGGATATAGGGGCATCGCTAGGGTGGATGTGAAAATTGCAAGTGGTTCAGCTTTAAAATATTGGCGAAAATGTTTCTTTGTGCTAGTTTTGTTAAACATTTCTTTATTGTAAATTCTGAAAAGATGAAAGTTGTTATTTATTTTTGACTGAAACTGAGCTTCATGATAATATAGGTAATAGTTATTTATCAAAATCTCCAAACAATTTACATTTTAAACATGTTAATGGACAAAATTGTTTTAAAATATCGAATTATTAGAAAAATCGAAAATATTGTTTACATTTATAAATTATAAGCTTCATTTGAAAATGTTTAAAGTTAGAAGTTGGATATAGCTTAAAACCTGCCTATACGAGGGGCATTCAGTAAATAATGAAAGTGATCATGGTATGGGATGCATGAGTGATTCTATTGAGGGGATAATGTGATCAATACAAAGTATGAACCTTTATCTTTCAAACAGTACAGTTTTGGATTTATAAGTGTGAACTATGACGTCATAGCATTGTCTCAAAGTAAGTACACTTGGGACACTACTTAATCAGTTATTTGGCGGGAAATTTGAATTATTTGTATGAAACATGTGATAAGAAGATTGCATAACATGACACCAGAAGCAGGTAAATCCCATTTTTTTCACGTAAGTATGATAAAAAGACAATAACTTAAATCCCTGTGTAATTTGATGTATGTAGTATATGAGTAAAAAGTAAGGAGAGGCAATCGAATAAAAAGTATACAAATATCAGTATTTCAAATAGCCAATTTTCATTGAAAAATGCCCAGTCAGCGAATCACTAATATTGCGGAAAATCAAACAATTTATGAAAAATCCAAGCAATTAACCAGTTTGGGAGATTCCATATGATAGTTAACTAATTTTCTGAACTTATTCGCATGAAACCTGCAGAAAATGTGCGCATGCCCAGACGGCAGATCATTTTGAACAGGGCCACAAATGGCTAAAATCAAGAAATTTACCAGATAAAAGCTTACTGTGCCTTCAAATTCTAATCAGAAATAATTAAAAATGCTTAAATCAATGTGTTTAAATATTGTGATAGTCAAAATAAAGATATACATGAATGTATCAATCAAAGATGGCTGCCACAACCTCTCTTATTACTGTTATCTTTAGAGCTACTATATATGTATTGTTAAAGTAATCGTCACATAATTTCAATGGTTTGAGGAAATTTTATGAACAGCTCCTTCTGAAATCCCCACTATTATTGCTTTACATCCCACACAAATTTACTAAATTATAATCCCTCCATTGTTCTTTATCCTTTGTTGTTTTCAAAGGTATATTATTGCGGATTTTGCTAAATAAAAGCGCATTTGAGATGGTCCCTTCTTATTTGCGTTAAGGAATTCAGGTCTAAAAAATAATGTCAAGCGGAGATAAGTGTGTGTTCTAACTATGTGCCAAGTGTTATCTGTTTTTATGCTTGCATTGCCGAGATATACGCAAATGTATTGATCAACCCATTTTCAACATATTACATATCCAGCCAAATAATTGACAGATTTCAGTCAGTGTCTGAAACCTATTGTGTTTATGTTAATGACATTACATAACCAAAGGTATCTAACATTCCAAAAGTGTATTGTTTGAAAGACAAAGGTTCATACTTTGTATTGATCACATTATCCCTCAATAGAATCACTCATGCATCCCATACCATGATCACTTTCATTATTTACTGAATGCCCCTCGTATATATCGCACCAGCATGTATAACAGCAGTAATTTTAAAACGCTAAGTCAATGCAAACTATTGAAGGATGACATTTTTTTTAAATGCTGGAATAAATTGGTCCAAATTTAAAGTCAGTATTTTCGCCGCACATCCCAGCCATTGTTGAGTTTTGTTGTTCTAATGACAAATGTAAATGACCAACACACTTTTTTATGCCACATTGTGGTAACAATTAGGAAGGTAATTTCTAAAAATGTACCCAAAAATGATGCAAAGTTATACGTTTTCATTATTTTCTCCACGTGTTAATTTGGAAATCATATTCAAGTTAATTTAATGTAAAATTTCCTTTTCTTTTATCTTTTCAGAATTTTCAATATAGCTAGCATAAAATAGCATTTAATCTTTTCAGAATTTACAATAAAACTAGCATAAAATAGCATTTTTTTACCATTATAACATGTATAACATAAAAATGATAGTTATCTTCTAGCTTTCAACATACCCATGGACATCATTGCTCACTGTGGGCCGGTGAGTTACTCGTTTTTCAATCTCCAAATTGATAGAATATGGATGCGTGGTTCCAAATAAGTTAGATAACTTAAGATCCTGAAGTCGATGATGATATGAGTAATAGTCGTGGAGTTTTAAAAATCAATGTTAGATTATTGTTTGGTTGTAAACATGGTAAAATGGTCTTTGAAAAGCAAATAGTAAATAGTATAATAGTTTAGAGGAGCATAGTTTTGGGCTATTGAGCAGGCACGAGTCTAGTGCTACCCAAGACCAATTCTTCCGTCACCAGTAATAAGAACATAAAAATAACACACTTTTTATTTGGAATTGTCTTTTAATATTATACACAAACTGTATTCAAATATACATAGAATTAGGCCATAATCATGAAACATATAGTACTAGACAATACACACATGTATGTATACGTTCTTGAATGAACGTATTCTCGGCTAAACTTAACAATAAACGTTATAACAAACCACCTTTTGTTTATTTCAGGTATAAAATTCGTATAAATTGCACCATAATAGTCTATAGTTGATTTGAACTTAATCATTAATAAATGGTTATCATGTTTGCTTAACTACGTGTGTTTATCAAAGTTCATCAAGCCGCCTTTGATCACAATTGAACCAAAAGGGCTTTATCTCATATGCTTTTAATAATCCGCGTTTGCCTACAAATAATCCATTTTTTCACAAATTAACCGTTTTTTAATTTCAAGTAAAGCTGTCGGTTTATGAAACTTAATTTGCCTTCCATCAAACAGCGCTTATTAACCGAATTTGCTAACATCTAAACCGTATTCGCTGTCTAATAAACCATATTTGCTAACATTTAAACCGCGTAGGCCTATCTTTACATATAAGCCACATTTTGCTTTAAGACTTTGCATACAAATAAACTTAAATTGTTAAACTTTCCAATAACCTGATAAAAACTGCTTGCTTGTTCTTATAAATGAACAGTATATTTCCTTTTGTGGAAAAGACTACTTTAGGTCCCAGATTCTGGACTGTACTAGTATCGTCCGATACTGGAACACCCAGTATTGTTCGATACTGGTACAAAGTCAGTGTTCAAGTATCGGACGATACTGGGACAGTATCGCCCTGACTTTGTACCAGTATCGTTCAATACTGGGAAAAATTACCCTGGTAACTTGTGTACCTGCATCGCCCGATACTGGAACATAAAAACGTTCCGTAAAAACGTTCTAGTATCGCTCGATACTGGAACACAATTTGTGATGCGATCTGTGAAAACCCGTCGGATGTCGCAAAATGTGAACTAGGGATTATGGGTAAAATAAAAAAAATAAAAAAATAAAATAAAAAAACCTTTTTTTTATTTTTAGATTTATTTTAAAGAAAATTAGTTTCCAATACTTTGTGTCATCATCTTTCATGAAATTTCACCTTCAAAAACTTACTTAAGTCACTTTTATTATTAACCCTATAATGTTATTATATTGAATTATGTATCTTTTTTGGCCTGTTTTCATGATTTCTTGTTTTGTAGCTTTTGATGACATCACAATCATCATTCACTCATAACTTTTTTTGTAGTAATCGTAGAAAAATGATCGAAACAGTTCTGTAATCAGCACAGTTTTAGCTTTCTTATGATATAAATATCTCTAATATGAAAAATGCCACCATGTGGCGGGTTTTCACAGATCGCATCACATTTGGTGTTCTAGTATCGACCGATACTGGAACAGTATAATCGTACCAGTATCGATCGATACTGGTAACCTTTTTGTTCCATTATTGAACGATACTGGTATACCAGTATCTATACCAGTATCTGGTACCTGAAGTACACTATTCCATAGCATCGATTGTAATGTTAGTTTGGTTTATTGTAAAGCATTTTTATTTAAAGGATGAAACTATGACTTGATAAGTAGCAGTTATATGCCAACTGTTTTTAAGGTTTTGATTTTTGATTTTATTTCTCCCAAAAAACGTACATATATTTGAATTAACACATTTCTTTGCGATCTAATCTAATATAGTGCTTTTAATGCTATCCGTGCCAAGTTGCTATATTTTATGATATTTTGATACTTCCTTTATTACCAAAAAAGTTAAGTCTGTAAATAACGAATAATTCGACCGGCCGTGTTGAAATTGGAACTGCATCTGAAATGCAACCTCTTATTAACTCGAAAACGACCAAATACAACGGGCCCGTGTTGTAAGAACGTCCTACAATGGCCCATTTCTCGCGGGAAATAGTAGGCATAATTGGATTTCTAAAAATATTAATAATAACTATATAGAACAATACGAAAAAATAAATTATGAATTATGCAGATATTTTCTTCATCTCATTAATTATCATTGTCAAAGCATCATTGTCATAATCGACAGGCGGATAAGAATATTGCAAAAATGGCGCCATCTGCACCAAGCGCTTCTGTAATTCCTTTATTCTATAGCTTGGAATATCTTTAAGTCTTTCAATAACTCGAACGTTACCAGATAGTACGTCGTCCAATGGTATATTATAGGTAAATCTCCCATAATCTAGTTCGCCTTGAAAAGGATACTTCACGATGCCTTTTCTAGGTTTAAAAGTTACCGGGATACAACCGGCCATCATGGCGTCATAAAATGACTTCCGGGTTGGGGAATCACCAGGAGGTTGTAAACAGAATATAGAATGACGCATCCAGTCCACTATTGGCAGCTCAATGTTTTTACGACATTCGGGCGTGTTATACCAAACGGCAGTTTTCTGTTGTTTGGACGCCGTTGATGTAAAAGTGGAGTATCTTTGAGATGTGCCGTTCATTTGACGTTTGAGTATCACACGGATGTCGTGTGCTTTCCGGCTGCTTGCCGCCATGAATATCCGAATATCTCGTGTAGTCTGACTGACATCTTCCGGAAAAACTGCCCGTTTCCCATCTTCTAAAGATTTAGTATAACTGGAATCAAAATGGCCGAAACTAGGGTAAGGTGCAACTATGATAGGCTTACCTTCTCTATTAAAGTATTTTCTAAGATCATTGTTTATTTCTCTTTCAACACCTATAAATGTTATTCCATTAGTTCTATCGGAGTCTCTAAGCAACGGGCAATTGCTCGACCAATGATCACGCTCTATTGTACCTAAGCTCATAAAATGTGGTCGTAGAGGGTGCCCTGCTTTTGAAAAATATGGCATACTGGATAAATAACTCCAGAGATCAGTATGGAGTTCCTTTAAGTTGATGTTTTCGTACACTTTGCAGGTGCACGCTATAGCCGGATAAAACGGTATGTAGAAAGCATCGGCTTCTTCAGGGTTCAGAGTTCTGTACTCAGATTGCAACATTTTATGATGAAGGATAACTTCTAAAGAATGTTGATGGGTGTCACGATATGCAATGTGATCTGATTGCCGAAGTTCAGGACCCATACCGTACTGGTTCAGTTGATAACAATCGTCAGCTTGCTGCACGCATCGTGTTAGATTACTGTTAAATCCATCCGGGAGATCGTAGATGTAAATTTTAAAGGAAGGTTTTTGGCGCGCAGTTTGTTTCTGTCGATTAGTTTGAGTGTTTCGGTTGTCGTCTGCTATCTGGTGCTGCAGATCAAGTTGAGGGTTGGATATGATTGGTCGAGAGTACTGATCACGTGCTGAGGATTTTAGGTCATTATCCGGAAGAGCTTGTAGTCGTTTCCTGTAAGATTTTGAAAAATGAAAATGAGAGCAACATTGATTAACGTATGTGTTACATATTTTGAAACACATCAGTTGTAATAAGGTTTTTTCCCATTTATTTCCCAAACACAACTCATTTTTTGAAATTTGCTGGAATAGAAACAGCAATCGTTTTTACCTTAATGTAAGCTTCCTAGCATGTGTAATAGTTCAGTTAAGATTTCCCGCCAATTTCCTGGTATGTAAATATCCAAATTGTATTGAGTTTTTCGATTTTCGAACCCATTTGATGCGATTTGGTGTATACTTTTGACCAATATTTCATTGAAAAGCCTTCACTTCATTTCCAATCAGATCAGTATTGGCTTACTATCAATATCATTAAAAATTGGATTTTATCCCTTCATTCAATTTTGCAAAAGCACACGGTGTAAGTATTTGATATTCGCATAAATTAAAAAGGATTCGCACGGAGTACGAAAATATTAGCTATTGTAAAAAGAACGGTTTAAAAAACCGTTCCTGAAGCCATGTTGTTTAGCTTGACTGATAATTAAATAATGAAACTAATTCGCGCGTACCACGCAAAAAGTCTATTTTAACACTAAAAAGGTCCAGAAAACGTTTCTGAAGCCATCTTGTTCTAATTGAATAACAAAGTAGTAAAAATAATTGGCGTAGAGCGCGTAAAATTTGCTATTGTAAACAGAAAGGTTTAGAAAAACGTTCCTGAAGCCATCTTTTTAAGCTTGAATAATAAATAAATAGTGAAACTAATTCCCGTGTAGCGCGCAAAAAATGTATATGTCAACACTAAAAAGGTCCAGAAAACGTTTATGAAGCCATCTTGTTAAAATTGAATTACACAAAATTAAAAACAATTCCCGCGAATCGCGAAAATATTGGCTATTGTAAAAATAAATGTTTAGAAAAACGTTCCTGAAGCCATCTTGTTAAAACTTGAATAATAAATATTCAGTTAAACTAAATTCGAGCGAAGCGCGCCAAAAAATAAATATTTTAACAATAAAAAGGTCCAGAAAACGTTTCTGAAGCCATCTTGTTCAAATTGAATAATAAACAAAAAGTAAAACTAATTCGCGCGTTAAGCGCTCAAAAAATGTCTATTTTAACGTTCCTGAAGCCATCTTGTTAAGCTTGAAAAATATATAATCGGGGACGTTGGCGGGGATTCAGAGGGCCGAGCTGTTGGGTTTTAACTTGCCTGGATGACCTAAAACTCACATTGCTATCGATATTTACTTTTTTTATAAAACACTCACATGGTTAGCTGTTGGGTTTTAAATTTAACTTGCCCGGAGGACCTAAAACTCTCTTTGCTATCGATATTTACTTTTGTTATAAAACACTCACATAGTTCAGAGACGGAGAGATATAAGTGAGAGTCACTAATAAAAGCTCCAGGCATCTCCTTTTCCCTCCCCCATCCTCCCCTCCCTTCCTCCTCGACTCTCCATTCCCCTCCTCCTCCCCTCCACTCCCTCTTTTCCATCTTTTTGATTTCCCCCCTCTGTGACCCGGGGGGGGGGGGGGGGGGGGGGGGAGGGGGGGAAGGGCCCTGGACACGCGCCTGATCTCCGTGACCCTATAGTTATGTCATTTATGTGTAAGATAGCTTCAAACGTATGGCCACATACATTTTGTAAATCACAGCTTATAAACAAACTGAGATTCGTAATAATCATTTACAATAATCCGTTACTGATTGGCCATTAAAATGCCAATTATTCCTGTCTACTCATCATATGGGGAAATGTATGGAATAATTGTGGCATTCCGCCGTCTGCATCATCTCACGGCCCGTGCTCAAATATAGACTTACATGTCCCATTCAGGTAATAACGGTAAATTACCCTTTGCTTATATCACCAATAATCGTAAATCTCTCCGTCGAGGGAAATATCACAGTATAAAGAGCTCTTTATCACAGTAATCAAAATATTTTCAAATATGTATAAATGAGGTACAATGTTACAAATGTCGTCAATAGCAGTGGATATGCTCTGCCGTTATGACTCATGAGAACATGGAATGCCCCGAGACATCACGTATGAATTCTAAAAATACCAAGACATGGAAACTAAAATAAGGAAAGCAGACAATCGAGTTTTTACAGTTATTTAAGCGCGAAAATAGACTTCGAACTTTGCTTGCCCCGGTGTTGCATGATTATTTTGGTTATCCCCGGCAGCATGACGGGAAATGATCGGGAAATATGTCTCAGCTGTTTGTTGCTTCCTAAGTAAATAGGTCTATTTGTTACCCTGAATGTTAACGTTATACTGTTCCTAAATAACCACATTCATCATCCATACTCAATTACGTTTGTTGAAAATTATAGGAAATAAATATCACGCGTTGCTCTACACGTTAAGCTTATGTTACCGGCCTATTTCTGAGTAACTAAAAATAGCAAGTGTTTATTTGACATCTGAAATCAATGAAGGAATCTCTCTCATATACATTTGACAGTTTTGTCAGTTTGTCGTCATATTAACACTCCACGCGACAGGCGTCTGCAGACGACTTTCAAAAATGTCACAAAACGTTTCAAAAAAGTCATAATTATTGAATTTAATTACCATATTGGTAATCACAGTGAAATATGTATTGAAGTAAATACAAAAATGCTTAGTATTGGTTCAGTAAGCCTTGAGATAGACCTTGAAAGTTGGGAAAGGTTTCTGACAATTTTTAAAAATATTTAGTAAAACCAATAACCGCGTGGAAAGTGTTTAAAAGGCATAGGCCTATAGGCAAATCATTACGTTTCAGATAAGAATAATTGATGATCTGCAGCTAGTGCTCAACTCACGTAAGTTCTGGATTCCATGAGTACACCACCAGCATTCGGGCGCAATAAAATATGAAGGGATGCACGGCTTCGACTGCGAGTACCATGCCATGGGCACAAGTTATCATTTATCAAGCTACAGACGAATCAGATATCTAGCATACATTTCGAGACGTCTGAATAATTATTATTATAGAATAGAATAGAATAGAATATTTTATTGACATTCACCAAACATTATGGTATAATCAAAGTAACGATACATAATAAACAAGAATAAAATACATGTAAGCACCATTCATATAATAAAGTGATATAATGCATGTGAGTAAATATTACAAATTACTCTCACGTGTTGCGAAGCATATATTAACATAGTCAATAACTATTTTGAGCACATCATAATCATTAGCACACATAATTAAAATAAACCTATTATAATCAGATAAGCTATCCAAACACAGAATTTCTTTTAAGTCTGAAAATAATTTAGTCCGATGGTCATTGTAGAGACTGCATTCCATAATAAAATGGAATTCATCTTCAATGTTATTAAGATCACATTTTGTACAAAGTCTATTTTCAAGTGGTGTTTTAGGGGAAGTATGACGGCCTTTTTCAACCATAAGGGTGTGAGAGCTAATTCTAAGTTTACTAAATGCTACTCTAAAACTACGATTAAACATAATAACATAATTTTCTTTTGCAAAACTATCTTTGAATTGACAATATGTTCTAAGTTTTGGTTGTGAATTTGTAATACTATCTTTCCACTGAGTGTTATAAATATCTTCGAGGCCAGAAGTAACAATTGTTGAAATGTTGGATTTACAGCATGTGTTTGGTTTCTCCCATATATCAGACCTCTCAATAGTATCAAGGACTTTTTTAATACCATGAGACCAAGAGAAAATATGTCTACTGTTATTATAAAGTTTCCTATTATCTACAAGGGCATCAACAACCAACATTTTTGTTTGATCTCTTATACACATATCATTGAGATGCCACCAATATTTTACAGAAAGACTGAGTAAAATAATAAGTATTGGAAAACTACCTAAATCACCTCTAACAGCATTGTTTGTAGTTTTACGATGTACACCTAAAATAAGTTTACATACTTTAACATGTAAGGTTTCTCCAGGAAGTTTATCACATAAGTGGATAAAATTCTTATCATTTAAATTCTTAAGGATGTAAGGTGCCCAAATCTCACAACCATAGCCTATAATAGGTTGAATAAGTGAACGGAATAATTTTAAACTACATTTACTAGAAGTATTGTATAGATTTTCTCTTATTTTAAAGAATGCTTTATCAATACAATCGATGAAGTTAGCCTACCATGACCGTTAAAATATCTCATGAGCAATGTTTCAGTGTTCAAGAAAATTCTCTACTCATAATGTAGTGCATGAAAGAAGCATACATTTAGAACTTTCCTTAAATTTAAAGCGCTCAAATGTCTCAGTCTCATAGTCAGGCAGGCACATACAATATGGTCGAGCCCAAGAATACCTTCATAAACTTCTGATTAACAATAACAATAGTTATTCGACAGTATTGTGATCATATTTTCTTTATCAAAAGTGTAACTAAAATATGAATTATTATGAATTAATCTTAAGAATGTCTATACGTAAAGAGTAGCCTAATACCTTAAATTCTCTATTTTTTCATACAATAATGTTTGACATTTCGTGATAGCGATGATGAATGACAAGAGAAAGCTATAATTTTCTGATTGACCCGTTCTTTTATTCTTCCTAAGGTTATAGTCTGACACCCTGTCATTGATATTGTACGCTCTAATTAATCATGGTACACATACAATTACACACTATTCAAATTCGGACTTAGTTCCACAATATAGGTCCAGAGACTCATATAGATGAAAATAAAGCCTTCATTTCACGGGCATTTCACTCGGAATTCAAGTCCACCCTTTTTAACAGTCATAGAAAAGCACAGTATAAACCATACGCACCCAATCACCGTACATGAAGTATTTACAAATCCACTTGTCAACATTTGAGCTTTCTCTAGGGTTGGGTGCATGATGTTGGCCAAATTAAACTTGTGCTTATGACGATGGTACCTTGAAGCAGTGACAGTTCCCGAAGTGATTTTTGCATTTCAAATATAGAGACAACGAGACTTTTGTTAAAGTTCACCATGAATATACATTTTTCTCAAGAAAAAAAAAATCAATCAAAATGTTCGTCTTGCCGAGAAACTTTCGTGGTATTTTGAGTTCACAATTTTCTCTTGAAATTGCTTACCCAAATAACTAATTATATGATGCCACTACACTAAGAATATTTCTTCGGTCTAATAATTGTAGTTTGCATAAAATAAATTAGATTAATTGGGTAAGTTAAAAAAAAACTATTTGAAAGAACATCAGATTACATTTATTTTGCTCGGTGTTATCTTTAGTTTCACGAATGCCTAGTTGAATTTGTGTAAAATGCTATACTAGCCTACGAGAACACGCAAATCCCCGGCTTTGTTTTGACTGGAAGAAGATTCGAGTAGCCTTAGGTATTTTAATTTGTATCCAGGCATGCCAGGGGTTTCATGTGTTTAAAAACGAACGGGCAAGGCAACCGAATTATTTCAAGAATTAAGAACGCGGTATTTTCAGTCCCCAGCCGGCTTCGTACAGTCGTAAGCCTGCACGAATATTGTCAGAATAACATTTTCCTTTATTAATAGTCCCTTCATATACGTTACAGTGCATTTCAAAATTGATCTCTGACAGGTCTAGAAGTTAAAAGCCTTCACTGGACTAAATTCTTTTCGAATGCGGGAAAACGAGAAAACAAATTTGTTAAAATTATCATTACAATAAGCCTAATAGCTGATTAGCTGTGTTAGCCCCTTAATTTCAGAAATAATCATCCCTTTGACATTCAGAAGATTCGATAGCTCCCAATGACGCTTTTGTTTGATGAATCAGAAGTTGTGTTTAAGCAATCGATTTACGAAGAATATATTACAAACTTAATTCTTATACAGTACTGTAGCCTATAGGCCTATCAATAATTATGATCATAATTATTAAAATCTGATCACTTGTATTTTTATAAGCCGGTTTTATATATTATCAATTTCAAAACTTGGATATTATTATTAAGATCATTTTTGAAACACTCTGTAACATAACACTGATATACAAAATTCCGTAGGGTGTATGTGAATGCCAGTTATTAAATTAGAATATTGCTATTTCATTTGCCCGTAGATGTAATATTTATCGTGAAATCTCTGGCTTTAATTTAAGGCTTTATAGACATCAAAGGCACGTGGGTATTAAAAGTAATGCATACATTGAAAGAAAAGGTCCCTGAAGGATTGAAGGTATTAAACATAAGGTTAATGTACAACATGGAACGTGAACTTGAAACCCGTAAAATGACACGTTTGTTTTATTTCCATATAAATAAATGCCACGGGCAAGGCTCAAGGTATGAACACTGAAAACATACGACAGAAAGGCTAACCGGGTTAACCCACTCTAATAATCCCTGGCTTAACATGCCTGATACATGATAAGCATGATACATGTGATAAGGGCCATGTTGAGGGTATGTGCACTTTTATGTTACAAAACCCGAGCGTATAAAACATGCAAAATATGTGTTTTAAATTGTTCACTACAATGTATAATAAAAATGACAGTCTTTATACGTGCATTCTTTAAAGCAGTGCTGTAGCTAGGTTTTTCATATTGGAGGGGCGAGAAGTAGGCTAAATGTGAACAGACAAAACTTTACCGACTAAACAAAATGATGCGCGCGTAGCTCGCGAAAATGTTCGCTTTTACACCGTATGTTGCCATAATTGATGTACAATTTGGGTCTATTTGGCTCTCAACGAGCAGATGTACGGGTGCGAAAAATTGCTATCTTTGAACTTATTTGACCGTCATAATGTCATAATTCCATGATTCCCCTTGTCAAATGAACCGACAGTGCCATTCTCAACCGTCAGACTCAAAATATTGGTGAGACGATCGCCCCTCGCCCCACCCCTCTGGCTACGTCACTGCTTTACTGAGGTCGATCTCATGCTTAAAAGACCGGTTGAAAGAAGTAAAGAAAAACTTTAAACAATGTTGATTGAAACTGTGTTAAATACGAATTGAGGAACGAGTTAAGTGATTTCCTCATTAAAAAGAAGGGAAAAAAGTGATTTTCTCATTACAAATCAGTTTGTGATTCTTCATCATTTAAAGTTTGTTTTAATTTAAACGTCAATGGTTGCTCAGTTCTCAAACTGTTAATTCGTCGCTGTTCTGACATAACGACACATCACAACAGAATTAAGTAAAGTGATGTGTCGTTATGTCAGTACAGCGACGAATTGTAACACTAGTTTTAATGTTTAAAGAACTCCTTGAACTTTCTCAAATATGCCGGTTTCGCATAACTTACTTTCAACATGTTCGCTATATACTGGAAACTATTTGAAGGACGTTAGTTTAGAGGGAGAGCGTGTTGGCGCAGCGGTAGATACCCTCGGTTTCCTCCTGCTTTCAAAATCTGTGACCCAATGGTATTTGGGGAGCTGCATTGAAAAATGGTGGATGTTGTTCCATGTGTGTTTATATGTCGCAACTTGGCGCTGATTTAGCTGCTGCCTGGACGTTGCATTGTTTAGTATGATTCACCAGCAGCGAAATTACAGCGCCTTGAACCTTTGGAAAAGGCGCTATATAAATACTGATTATTATTATTATTATTATTATTTAGAGAGGATCCATTAATTAGAAAATAGAATATAGAATGGTGGAAGGGAAATTACAGGTGACAGATTTGTCAAAGTGTGGTCAATACGTTGATTGAAAACACAAATAACAGTTCCTTATAGTTAAAGATAATTTAAATTCAAGATTGGCATACATGTATACCATTGTTATAGTTTGGGTCATTCGTTTGCTTGAAAGTGGGCTGTTTTACAAACCACTGAGTACGCCATGCCTCCTCTAACTCCAACCCCACACCATCTGAAGCGATCGTTTCGATTCTTATAAACTATGTGGTTTTAAAATATCTCAGAATTTGAACAATAATTTATAATAGCTTTACAAATTGCCTTCCAAAAAGGTCAAAAATTTGTCAAATTAACATTAATAACTTTTCCACAAACTGCTAGCATTTTCTCCCAAAATGTTAGCAATTTTACCGTCCGAAAATGTTCCCGAAGGACAAGCGATTTCCCGCGAATATTAGTCCCAAATTTATGTACCCCCCCCCCCCCAAAGAAAAAAGCACTGCAACAAAAAATGGCTCAAAAAGTGAACAATTCCAACCCACCCTACTCTAAACACATGACACTGGTTGTGACTGGGTTGTGACAATTGCATACTTGCTTCCTGCAAATCTTAACGCTTTCCTGAATGTCATCACCATATTTGTAATCACAATGAGAAATGCATTAAAATAAGTACAAACATGCCTAGTTAGTTCAGTAATCCTTGAGATAGACATTGGGAAAGGTTTCAGAAAGAAGAAAAAAGTTTTGTATATGGTAAAACTAATAGCCGCGCGGAAAGTGTTAAGGTAAAATTAAAAGATAAAGCTCAGGGTTCTCCTTCATTATTTAATGTGATCTGATCAAAATGCCATCAGAAATGGGTTAATTGCACGCTGCTTGCTTGACGTGATGGATGTGGGGTGGTACAGAGATTAGCCGGCAGATATCGAGCGAAATGGATATACGTTTAGTTTGTAAGTGAAGTTCTAATATTGTATTACAGCCTCAAACCCCCAATACGTGATTAGCTTTGATGACCTAAATTAAGGTCATCGTATTTAAGGAAGTGCTTGAACAATATTAAAAGACGTGTCTAAAACAATATAATTATACGAAATCATTGGACTTCAAAGGAAAAAAAGCACGATTCAGGGTGTCACTGTCAGTAAAATATTGCCCCCTTAGAATAGGGCTTATTTTGGCAATGGAAAGTGGACAGTGAGTTTGTAGATACGGTTTCGTGGGTGTGAGGTGGAAATACAAAAATGGAAGTATTTCGGCCTGCCATATTTTTTTGACTCCTTAAATGCTATGTACCTCAAATGCATCAAGTTAAAGGGCCACTGGGAGATGCGTTTGGGAGTGCGTCCTCAGTTTGTATATGCACTTGCGTAATACTCAGGCATACTAAACCATGCTAACTACCATCTGAAACCGTTTACTTTAATTATTTGACCCCATACCAATAAATGATACGAATGGCTTTACAAATTGCTTCCAGAATAGGTAAACAATTGTCAAGTCAACATTAGTAATTTGTCCACAAACTGTTAGCATTTCCCCCTAAAATGTTAGCAATTTTACCGAAAATGTCTACGAAAACAAGCGATTTCCCTCGAAAATGTTAGCAAAGAGCGAAATAATACAATGTTCTTAAAAAGTTGGCAATTCCAATCCATCCTTTATAACACGATAACCCTGGTGCAATTGAATACTTGCTTCTTGCATTTCTTAACTTTTTCCACGCGGCAGGCGTCTGCAGACGATATTGCAAAATGTCACAAAATGTTTCAAAAATGTCACAATTATTGAATTTCATTACCATATTTGGAATCACCATGAGAAATTCATTGAAATAAGTATAAACATGCCTTGTATTGGTTCTGTAACGCTTGAGATAAGCTTTGAAAGTTGTGAAAGGTTTCTAAAAATCTGTTTTGTACAAGATAAAACCAATAGCCGCGTGGAAAGTGTTTTAAGGTACAACTAAGAGATATAGGTTAGGGTTTTTCGTCATCATGTTCATTGTTTAATGTGACCTGATCGAAATGCCATCAGCAATGGGTTAATTGCACTTTGCGTTGCTTGACGTTGTTGATGTGGGATGGTAGAGAGACTAGCCGGCAGATATGGAGCGAAATGGATATCCGTTTAGTTTGTAAGTGAAGTTCTAATATTGTAGGACAGCCTCGACCCCACCAATACGTGATCAGCTTTGATGACCTGAATCATCGTATGCAAGTTTAACTTCTACTAAGTGTCATGGTATTGTTAATTAAATCCAGCCAGAGCCCATTTTGTAGCCATAATTCAACTCCCTTAGATGTTTACACGTCGACTTTCGTGGAGTTTTGAATAGCGTTAGTGATAATTATTTTGATTTAAACTGTGTATTAAAGTGCCACTGAGAGATACGTGTGGGAGTGCGCCATCAATTTCCCTGGAAATCAGTTTTTTCGCACCTACGTAAAAGTAACGTAATACTTACGAAATAACTAACCACCATCTGAAACCAACCATTTACTTTAATTCGTCGTCTATCATGTAAAATTTCACGATTTGGTAATTGCGAATAGATCACATTGAATTATCAACACCTCTCAACACATAAATTGTTTCAACCGAATTTCTATCTAGTTAGTCCATCATTCAACCGTTTTCCCATACATTATTACACTTCAGGGTTCCTATAGGCCTACGTACCTTATATTATCTGTAAAACAAATAATTTTTCCAAATTTCATTTTTCTCGGAAATCTCTCAATGCCCCTTTAAAGGTTAGTTAGGTCTGTAGTCAAAATGAATGGTGACAGAAGACGGAGAGTGTCGATACTGTCGAACCTGAACGTAATTAGTGGAAATTCAGAGAGCTATACTCTGGCATTGAAGATTTATTATCATGTGTTCAATTGAAATAGTCTGGTTAAAAAGCATTATGGGATGTGATAACTTTCATTTCACCTAGAGGTTCTGCGTACACATTTTTATGTTGACATTATGACGAACTAAATCAATGAGAAACTAGAGCGGTTCTCGGGCTTCGCGGTTCGCATTTTTATTTATTTTTACGTTGACATTATGACGACCTAAATCAATGAGAAATAATCGCGCTTCATAATGGATGGATTGGTGATAGTATAAACAAAGGCCGTTGAACTTGACGTGGCATGTCAGAGAGCTTTATTTGGCATCAGATATTTATCGTGCGTTCAATTGCAATTAATGTCTGTCTGTTTAAAGGAACCTTATAAGGAGCCTAATTAAGATTTGTCTTTTAAAAGGTTTCTGGAAAAACACAATATTGTTTGTTTTAAAAAAGCTTGTGTTTAAAACAAAAAGAAATATTGACGCTTTAAATTGATGGAGACAATAAATAAAGGCCGTTGGAATTTAAGAAGGAAATTTAAAGAGCTCCAAGTTGACATAGAATACTGATTGTGCTTTCAATTGCAACAGTCTACTTAAATAATAAAGATCCCTTTTCTTAGAGGATAGGTTCTGAATAAATCAATTTGGTCTGTTTTCCTTGTGCTTCAATAAACTTATGCGCTTTAAAATGGATGGAGACAGTAGACAAATGCCGTTGGAATTCAAGAGGACATTGAGAGAGCTCAATGAAAGACTGATTGTGCTTTCAATTGCAACATTCTGCTTAAATATAAGATTAAAGACAAAGGCCGTTGAACTTGAAGTGGAAAGTCAAAGAGCTTCAGGTTGATTGGCAACAAACCAAAGATTTATCGTGAGTTCAACTGAGATGTCTGTCTTAACACTTTTCATGCGGCAGGCGTCTGCAGACGACATTTCAAAATTTCACACAAAAAAAAAATCAAAAATTTCAAAACTATTGAATATTTAGAGTCAGCATGAGAAATGCATCAAAATAAGTATAAACGTGCCTAATATTGGTTTAGTAATATTTGAGATAGACCTTGAAAGTTGGGAAAGGTTTCGAAAGAATATAATTTGTATAAATGGTAAAATCATGATAGCCCCGTGGAAAGCGTTAATGAGCCTAAGGGCTTTGATAAAGATCGTTTCATTAGGTTTCGGGTAAAAATAAATTGAAATTAAATCATTGTGTTTTGTTTGCAGACTACGTTTTTTCCTCCTGTGTTAAACAGTAAGAAATAATCTGATAATTGGATATATTTAAAGACGATTTGCTTGAAACAATGAAGACGTTGTGTTTAAAACACTAAGATATTATTGGACAAAACACAATTCAGGATGTGTCATAAAAGAGTGCTACCTTGGAGTAGGGCTTATTTGGCAATGAAAAATCAAACATTTTTCATGTGAGGTGAAAATACAAACATGGAAGGATTTCTATTGACTACATACAAATGCTTCCTCTGAAAATGCATAATGCCGAAAACTATGCCGAAAACTGGATTGCATAATGCATTAATGCCGAAAAACGCATGGATTGCATAATAAATCATGCATTATGCAGATTGTACTACAATTCAGATTCTGCATTCTGCATTCTGCAAATTGTACTTGCCTTTAACATGTTTAAGTTAAAGGCATGAAAGGTATTATCCATGTCGGCTATAAAGGGAGTTTCAATCAACCCTCTCAAAAGGTCTACGGTGACTATTTACATTACCCATATCATGCCAAAGGGCTCTTTCCTCTGTTCCATTGCATATTAAAGTGGCACTAATGTTAGCTACATGTTGTTGATAGATTCCATAGTAACTGTAATTTGTATCTGCTGCAATGCAAGGGTTGTAAGTGTTCAGATGATGATCATCATCATGCAATGCAGGGATATCGCGTTAATATCATGACATTTGAATGTCAGAAGTATAAGTCATCTTGAAGGCTATTTTTATCACGAAAATGTATGTGGGTGGTGTGTGTGTCAATGTCTTATTCTGTAACCCGTGACGTCATTTATTTCATGTACATTTTACATAAACGGTCATACAACTTTCAACACTTTGGTCAATAAATAAGTTCAGTAAAGGGTGTTTGCTCCAGCACATGTAGGGGAGAGTGGGGCGTTTACGCCCTCGGGGCAGGTTTGCCCACCACGTGATTCTCATCATTGTGGCCACTGCCGGTTGCATTTGGCGAACACGCAATAGATAAAGCAGAATGTTGCAAGCTTCCCACATTAACGTGACAGATCACCGTATAATCTTTGTCACATTATCATAAAAAACATAGTTTTGCAATATACAAAAGTGAATTTTCTTCCATTTGTCATACTGATTTTTTGTAAAGATATTCGTAATGAAGATTATGAATTATAAACCATTCATTTTATGTGGGACATGTGCCGGGTCAATGCACTTATTGTGCTTTGGGGTGCATTCGCCCTATGATGATGGGGCATGTTTGCCCGTAGGAATTTATATGATTATGATTTTGTATATTTTCAAAATTGTAATTTTCCTCCTAGAATTCGCATTTCGTGTGTTGGACGGTTCTCGGGTTGGCCTGTTGTTTATGGGATGCGTACTCTTAACATTCAGTTATCACAGGTGCCATTAATATTCCAGATACCCCATAATACAGGACCTCATGTGCCCTTAAATCCAGGTAGGCTACCCCATGTGCATATACTATATCCTTGTAATTCAGTAGGCCTATAGCATATTTGTAATTATAAATACAGTTATCTGGAATGGAGTAGCACTAATATCATAGAAGAATGTTTTAAAACGGTGGTACTGGAAAAGAGGAAATTTTCGCGATACATTTATTTCGGGCTTTTCGTGCTAAAATAATCAAGCGCGAAAATAAAAACGCACGAACATATGATGTAGGTCTATGTATGAAAGCTCAAAATCACAAAAAATAAAAATAAGCACAATTGTTCCACTTTACAGTATTTCTTATTATTAAAAAATTCTAAACGAGTAGGGGCCTATATTCCTCAAAAATTCCCCCATCTTGATATTTTGTACCCCGAAATTAAATTTTGAGAGAAAATCACAACTCATATTACTTTTGTATTATGTAACCTAATTCTTTGCCATCATTTCGTATATGTTTAAACAATTTGGTTGGCAAGTTTACACATTTTCTTTTTGTATAAAGAGCAAATGTGAACAATTAGCCCAACAAACATAAGGTTAATGAACTGAGTGGTTAGAAACTCTCAACAAAGAGCTCTGATGGGCCAATCAATTGACTCAGAAAACATGCTTTATACAAGAAACTTAAATGGGCAGGGGTAAGAAATGCCAATTAAAGTGACACAAGAATAAGATAAAAGCCCAAACATAATAGAACATCATCAAAATAGAAATAAAAGAAAATTAACAAATATCGAGAGCAAAAACAACAAACTCGGGAACTATTCTATACAATTCTAACGTCACCAGCCTAGCTGGCAACATGCTTTACAGGAAAATCCACCATCTCCCAACCAAGCATTAACCTACACCATGCAAATGTAAAGTCAGATGTTGAAAGGACTTGAAGCGTCATGCACTTTAATCTATCATCTAAACACACACTAATATTATCAATTTCTCAAACCCATGTACAATGTAAAAAGTGGGCGGTGAACCGCCCACAAAAAGTCCCAAAATGGAAATATGTGACGGAAGGTATATTTAAGCTACTCCGGTGTCTCTCCTAGGATCTTTGCTAACCTTAAATGTCACTTTGATACAAAACGAAAAGTTAATGGCCCATTATCACGATAAATTGGTTTTTTTACAAAACATCAACTCTCTTTAATCATGTTAACATATGGTTAATAATACTGTCCAAACTATAAATGAACTGTGTTTCGGAATGTGTTTTTTTATTTAGTTTTTATTAGTTTCCAAGGAAACTGTTCGTTTAGCTTTAATATGGCGGATCATAAGTTCATTGGTGAATATCTTAAAGGCGACAATAGATAGATTTGAACGAGTTTGAAAATGCCGTTTACCATGTTTACCTCTATCAATATATTGTGGTATTCATCACAACTTTAATATGTATTTCAGGAATGGATAATCTGACTATCAGGATCATGATCTACATTTTGGTGTCAAGTCGAAGCTTAAGATGATTAGCGACTGTATATATGACTTAATTTTCAAGACCAGAATAGTTATCTCAGATAATAAAAAAATAGGGTAACCCTCAAATACAATACAAGGCTCTTATCTCACGTGCTTAAGCCAACTTAAACCCAAGTTTAAAAAGAATTGTATTATGACGTGTCGGCTCTTTTGGTTATCCTCAAACAGTTAAAACAAGACCACCATTTAATTGTTACCTCAAGCATAAAGTGATACGTTCTGTGGTAATTTATAGTATAACCGAAACCTTTAATTGAAATTATAATGCATATACTTGAAATCCTCGCTACCCCTTTCATTCAAGTCTACTGCAAACTATCGCTGATGCTCTTATTAGTATAACCTTTAAAATAAATGCAATTGTACTGGGGCAATTCACCCGTTAAGTGGAAACGTGATGCGTCCTATGGTCATCCAATTCACGGATAACGAGCCAATTACTACTGTACAATGTTTAAGCCTTGAGAATATCATGGCATTAAACATAAATGCTCGAGTTGTCTGTAACTTTGTTTATAAGCAGATAATGATCTAAAAGTGGATAACAAATTGTTTAAGAAATGATATAAATATTAATTAATGACTGAATGATGTGAGTCAATGAATGTAAGGAGGGAAGATAAGAAATAGTCCTTCGTCAGCTGCCTTCATACATGACATTATGAGTCAATGAATGTAAGGAGGGAAGATAAGAAATAGTCCTTCGTCAGCTGCCTTCATACATGACATTATGAGTCAATGAATGTAAGGAGGGAAGATAAGAAATAGTCCTTCGCCAGCTGCCTTCATACATGACATTAGGCCAACAACAACAAAATGTTGGATTGCCCTTTCCCGACCGACCGTAACAATCGGGAAAAGTCAGATGCGTTTATCTTTTTTCTTTTTTGAAATTTTTTTTTGAAAATAAAAATAAAAAAACCCCTTTTTTTTTAGAAATTACAAATTTGTCACCTAAATGACATCAATTGACCCATATGTGACCCCACTCTGAAATATTTATTATCCCTGCCACCAGACTTTTTAATATCAAAATTAAGTTAAATTATATCCCTCATCAGTGTATTCCACTGTATATCCCTCATCAGTGTGATTTGGTCATGCTTTGGAATCTAATAAAAAGAAAAGAATGAGATAATCGACCTACCGACCCCCCCAAAAAAAGGTTGAGTTGAAAGGGCAATCCAACGCGCAAACTTCAGAAGTTAGTTGCATCACACAGGGTTGCCTGCCTACAGGGTGTCCAAAAAGTGTCGATACCATAAGATTTATATCTCCGATAACATAATTCGTAATATAAAACTGAAAACATACATCATACAATACATGTGTATTTCAATGGAGAAAACTTGCAGAATTATGTTGATACTAAACTTGTCCCCTTTCTGATGCCCTTTTGATATAAAACAAACTGAAAAGTTTTATTGACATAAGTTCTCACAATTCCATAAAATGTTGAACTTTGCAGGACACCAAATATACGTATAGCTGTAAATATGGTAAACACGCCACGTGTTGTTCCAAAGAAAACACCTTGTTAACAGGTATTATTTGGGTCTATTCAATTGATATAATGTGGTAATGTGTTAAAAGTTCATAATAATGATAACACTTAAACCCCCTCTCTTCGCTCCATTTTATTCATTACATAAGCATGATAAGCGCTGCGCTGAGCGCACTGTTATGTGTTGAATGAAAGTGCAGTTTTACAATTCGGAAAACTTTTGTTTGAATTTTGGCAACACAATTGTAATTGGTTTTCAAAATAATTCTACAAGTATTCTCTATCAAAATATGTTTTCAGTTTTATACTTGCGGATTGCTTAATTAATACCGGATATAAAGCTTTAAAAAGAAATAGAAAATTTTGGGACACCCTGTAATTAGAAATGATGTGCGCAATATGTGGGTAATGTGCTAATATCTAAACCAAATAAAAAGTAGGCCTTGCTGTTTGCCTGGTAATCATCGGTATTCAATGCTAATATATTACTGACCTTATCATAATCGGGGCAATTAGTTAATTAATTAGCAGCATTTACTTCACACAGCCTTTATGTTATGTTTGAGTTTAAACAAATAAGCTGTTTGATATACAAACCTTTTCGCCCCGTTGTGTATTAATCCCATGTTCATGATATTTAGCGTTTTGCCTTCTTGTTGTTGTACATCTAGTGTTTCCCTATCTCTTCTGCTCTCCATATGATCACCATCTTTCCGCCTATCCATATGATATAACATAACTTGCAGTCCTATGACTCCTAAACACAGACCCAGTATACTCCATCGCTGTCTTCTGCGTATCCAACGTAATAATCCCATTGTGGACGAAGATGAGTTAATTGCTAGTGTCCTCTTGTTCCTGATTCAAGACACTTCTCCCTACACGTACCTGTCTATTACACTGAAGACGATTCTGTATTGATATTAGATCCCGGTTATATATCCTGCGCCAGTGCATAGCAATCAACGTTCAACCATAAGACAAGTTTCGAAGTATTCACCAAACAGAACACGGTGATTTTCATAACTATTTCTGATCGTAGCAAATTGTCATTTTTGCAGACTGGTGGAGTTACCCAGTGAAGTTGTTACTCAGGACCAGCCGGTGTCGTGGTCACAATATACCAATCACATCCAATTGTATTTATAACAAACTCTTAGCATCTGACTGCTAACAGTGCTTTAAAATGAAGCACAAATTTCACAGCACGACTTATCATCTACATCAGTTGAAACGTTCTTCCCAATAGATGAAATGCAAAAAACCAAGTGTGCCGAGTTCAGTTGAGGCATCATTATTAAGTAGGAATCTAGCATCTAGTATGTATCATGTTAGCTGCGAGCAGTAGCACGTTTCAGGCTGCTGGCTAGATAGCATTCTCCTACTCATTGCAAATGAATAAGCAAAACGGAGCGAGTTGTGACTGGTGCGCTCGCTGTCGACTCGGCTAATGACCTGCCACTTGCTGTTGAAAGAAATCAAAATATATACAGATTTGGATCAGTAACTTGTATTTGCTTATGTTTGGACTTTAAAGACGGTTGATAGTTTTGTGATAGAATAAAAGGTCAGGCATACCTGGGTCAGGGTAGCTAGCTATACATTCTCGACACCGTGTTTCTCGATACGAAATTAAGCTATTATTGGTCATACGCACATTTTATATAGTAATTTTATGGAAACAAACAATACAATTAAAATTAGTTATCTAACTTTTTTTCAGCTTCTGGTTATTCAATGTTTTATGTTAACACCATTTCGATTAGAAGAAACCTTTTCCAATTTTAAAACGCCATTAAATAATAGTTGTAATATGCATCAATGAGGAGATCCTCTTAACTAAGGGGCATCTAAGACGCGAATAGCAAGGTCGAGAGTTAAAAAAAAACCTCGATGGTTCATGATGAAAAGCGATATTCAAATCAATTTATCAGTTTTGAGCCACCTTAGAGAACATGCATTCTATGAACTTTAAAGTTACCAAAAATAGAAAGTCTTAATATAGACAAATATGTGTGACGAATCATTAGTATTATTTTGAAGATTTATCTATACACTACTTAAGAAAACCTGAGTGATAGGAGAACTAGGCTATGCTGGGATATTTTACCGAGCTTTTTATATACGTGATAGACTATATAAATCATTTAAATTCCTTTTTACTTCGCCTATACATGAAGATAGCTATATGGCCTATACATGTAAGTGTAATATTCATATCGATATTTCCTTGTTGATCAATGTTTCGGGATATTAATACTTACCACACGGCTATTATTGGTTTTACCATATTATACAACACAGATTTGTCAGAAACCTTTTCCAACATTCAAAGTCTTATCTCAAGAATAACTGAACCAATACTAGGTATGTTTGTACTTATTTTAATAATGTCTCATGGATGGTGACTCCAAATATGGTCATGAAATTATTATTTTGTGGCATTTTTGAGAAAAAATGGAGAGATTTTGGAACAGGCGTCTGCGTGGAAAGTGTTTACAAATAAATAGGCCATAAATAGATGATTTATGACCAACTGAAGATTCACATCAAGACAAGTCAAAATAATATTTGTTGATGTGCTACGACAACACAGTGACCTCGGCTTAGTTGTATTATTGTGTTTGGATTAACTATAAGAATGTTGTAATTTTAAATGGTAGGATAAGACCTTTTATATAAAGATTAGATTATGATTAGATTCAAACATGGGATCAGTCTTATAATAATGGGACTAGATTAAGAATAATAGATAGGGATTTTACTGAAATTGATAGCATTAGACAGGAATTCAAAATGTTACTTTTCCCAATCTTTTTCCACGAAAATGGGTAGTTCTTGAAATTTTTCGAAAGAGGGGTATGAATGTGTAATAGCAACACCACTTAGTAGTCTGCTACCAACGGGGCTAAATTGAATATTTACTAGCAATGTCATAATAATGCTGTTCTCACTACCTGACACACATGACACTCGGTGCAAAAGGCCTTATATCACAAAACTCTTCAATCACAACGGGTTAAACCAAAGTGCAGTAGCCCAAAAATAATACGGTATAGGCGTATTGTAATAATAATATGAATTTGATCTGGATCAATTTAAACACCCAAATAAACGTGATACGATGCCACAGGTGATATACAATATTTTGACGTTAGAAATTACCTTCGGGGACGAGCAGACGTGATATTTGAGAAATATACATTTTCGCAAAATCTTAAATTGTTGACGTCTAAGGCATTTAACGTAACCATGACAACTAAGTATGATAAAAAACATAAATATAGATTAAGCATAACCCTAACACTACCATATACCCCAACATACCACGACTGGGCACGTTGGTACCACCCGGCGTGGAAGTTTTTTGATGAAAAAATGGACCCAATACATACAGTCTGGGCTATACACTGCCCAGAACTGTGTGCCAGAGCCGTGGTGAAGTGTGGAATCCCTCGCCTGTGGTGCGAGAGGTCCCTGGATCAAATCCCGGGGGGATCGGGGGGGATATTTTGGTCGATTTTCCGCGTTGAAGAAAAAATTCTGAAAAAAGTGGGGGGAAGTGTTAGGGTTAACGAGCAATTTTTTTGAAATTTTTTTTTCTTCAAAAATTTTCTAAGTTTCGTTAATATAACCCTAACACTACCATATACCCCACAATACCACGACTGGGCACGTTGGTACCACCCGGCGTGGAAGTTTTTTGATGAAAAAATGGACCCAATACATACAGTCTGGGCTATACACTGCCCAGAACTGTGTGCCAGAGCCGTGGTGAAGTGTGGAATCCCTCGTCTGGGGTGCGAGAGGTCCCTGGATCAAATCCCGGGGGGATCGGGGGGGATATTTTGGTCGATTTTCCGCGTTGAAGAAAAAATTCTGAAAAAAGTGGGGGGAAGTGTTAGGGTTAAGAAACAAGTGGTAAAATTTAGTTGCATAAATTGTCACAACGTTAAGTGTACATAATAGTATTTGTTATTCATTTATAATTAAATAAGTGCGATTAAATCAAATGTACAATCACTTGATCTTATCACTTCCACACGACAGGCGTCTGCAGACGACGATCCAAAATTGCACAAAATGTTTCAAAAATGTCAAAATTATTGAATTTCGTCATCATATTTGGAATCACCTTGAGAAAGGCATGAGAAAAAGTATCAACATTCCTAGTATTGGTTTAGTAACCCTTGAGATATACTTTGAAAGTTGGGAAAGGATTCTGAAAAATCTATTTTGTGTATGGTATAAGTAATAGCCGCGTGGAAAGTGTTTATATAATAGGCCCTATTATATTATTGATGAACGTCCTATATCCTCTGAACATAAATAAATTAACCTTATAATAATTAATATTACCCCATGTTTCCCCCACTTTATTAATTAGGATTCCTTGATGTAATGTTTTGATTTGCCCCCTCCCTAATTTCCTATCTGATCAGGCTCATTTCCGCAAAACATAGGGGATCCCAAAGGAGCTCGGTATTACAAGTATGAGGCTCTCAATCGAATCACTCTTATAATGTTGTCACTTTTTAGAAACAACCTCTATAGCTTAGCATTTACTAAACGGGACGGTTCTGGGAATGGGATTGTCAGTGGTTTACAGATTAGAAGTGGTTCTTGATGTTCATGGGCTCAGACAGTATACTCAATAAACACTTAAAATATGTAGTTTTAAATAACACATTTTCAGGGTCAACTATCACACACTTTTTCTATTCATTGTTTTAAGCTTTTCGTGTCACTTCCTTACACAAAAGTGTAAGAAATGACTATATACTAGAATAAAAATGTGACCCCTTTTGAAAAGGTGTTATTTTAACTACCACATATGTTTAAGTGTGTATTGTCCAGTAAAGGGGGCACAGCACTTAAATAAGTTGGATAATCACGTATAAATTAGGCACAACTCAGCCTCATATTTATCTGCCCTAAGTACCCTTTTTTGGCATGTCGGGAATACTGCAGTCAAAGATCATGCTTTGAATTTGGATAAGATCGTCAAAAAGGGTTACGTCTTCCAATTAGATTTTACGATATGATCATCTTAACAGCCCCACCACTATTTTCAGCTCGAACGCTCGCCTTGTGATCGCCTCCGAAAGTACTCCGAGCAAGTGTATTCACCCGCGTCACGTGATACATTTTCTGTAAAATCAAAATCAAAATTTTGCAATATTCTGAGCAAAGTACAAGAGATTATTTTTCATTTTATTTATGACTTCCTACCCTTACGCCAAACTGATTCCCAAAGGACCACAATTTATTTTAAAAAATCGGTTTTTGTTTTTGCAGGAACTTACAACCATTACACAAAACGAGGAGTTATTTAGTGCTGTGCGTCCTAAAATCATGGTTTGTTGTTTGTTTGTTTGTTTGTTGTTTGTTAGGCAAAACGACAATAAACAAAACACAACATACACAAAATGCTATGATACAAAAGATATACATATAATCAAAAACACAGACACCAAAATGCCGAGATACCAGGATAACCCATAAAGTCTGCTAAAAAAGCAAACTTATTTCCAATGGGGTCCCACAAAAAGAACAAAATGTAGACAAAAGACGTCAAATAGCTTGATTTTAACAACATTTCAAGCAAAATAAAACGGGAGACAACACAGCCTCGTTCCAGGCAAAACATATCACTTCAAGTGGCCTACTGGCCTTACAGTGAACTTACAGAACTAACCCCGGTTGCAATTCGTATTAACATCGGGAAGGTATAGTAATTTCAGACAGTGAAATGCTTGACCTTAAATATCAGTTAACTTCTATTTGTCTGTCTACCCAAAGACTGTAATTGAGAGACAGTCTTTGGTCTACATGGAAGTACTTTCATGGTCTACACAAAAAAGTGGTTCTAGAGTTGTCCTGCCATGAGAGCCCTTTAAAGATTATTTAGAGAACCACAAATAATTCCCCAAACATGAAACAGAACTATTTCCGGTTCTCCAATTTTCAAGAACATTTTTTGAAGGTTCCATAATATATAAAGAACCTCTCTCTTTAACCTTCAAAAAAGGTTCTTGAAAATTGAAGAACCAAACAAATTTTGTTCATAGAACAAAAATGGTTCTGTATCAACCAACAACGGTTCTGTATCACGTTTGGGAAACTATTTTTGGTTCTTTAAAAGAACCATTAAGGGTTCTCCTGGCAGGACAAAAAAGCGTTCTTTAATTTCTTAGAGTGTACCAACCATGCATCTGAGGAATCCTCATGATCTGATGCCGGAGGGCAGGTAGACAGATAATCCAGATGTAGATGTATTCAATGTCTATTTCTTAGGGGCTTCCATCACATATATTGCTTCAACCAACCAGTGACAGTTATGCAACATGATGACCAATCCATCCATCATTCTGATTAGGCAGAGTCTAGCCATGCTAGCTAGCACTAGACTCGTGCCTCCCCAATAGCCCGAAACTGTGTGACCCTCTGAACCCTGTAGCAGCAAGTGGCAGATACCCTGCTCTATTTTCGATCGCATCTCGCTATACGCTCGCAGCGCGGAACTAGTGCTATTATAGCACTGCTATAGGCAGAGTAAACAAAACAAAAATAAAACATGTTTATCGTCCACTCCCGCTTCAGTTGTTGAGGCCACTTAATGTTTTAGTATTTCAATCATCCCATTTTACAAAATATGTTTCAGAAGTTTTAACTTAAAAGACGCTTTCTACAGCTAAACACAGGTTATGCCTATTTTCGATATAAATTGTAAATGAAAACAAAAAAATAATTCTGTCCTTTTTTTTGGGAGAAAACCCAAGCGCTAAAGTGCAATTTATGAAGATGAACCAAGTCTAGGAGTCGCGCAATTAGCGCTAATAGCGCTAATTGCACTTGATTAGCGTTGTAATCGCTAAAGTGCAATTTCTGAAGATGAACCAAGTCTAGGAGTCGCGCAATTAGCGCTAATTGCACTTGATTAGCGGTCTTGCGCTAATAACGCTAATTGCACTTGGTTAGCACTCTGCCGCAATTAGCGCGATATCCCGTGTTCCTAGCGTTGTAAGCGCTAAAGTGCAATTTCTGAAGATGAACCAAGTCTAGGAGTCGCGCAATTAGCGCTAATAGCGCTTATTGCACTTGATTAGCGTTGTAATCGCTAAAGTGCAATTTCTGAAGATGAACCAAGTCTAGGAGTCGCGCAATTAGCGCTAATAGCGCTAATAGCGCTAATTGCACTTGATTAGCGGTCTTGCGCTAATAACGCTAATTGCACTTGGTTAGCACTCTGCCGCAATTAGCGCAATTAGCGCGATATCCCGTGTTCCTAGCGTTGTAAGCGCTAAAAGTGCAATTTCTGAAGAAGAACCAAGTCTAGGAGTCGCGCAATTAGCGCTAATAGCGCTAATAGCGCTAATTGCACTTGATTAGCGTTGTAATCGCTAAAGTGCAATTTCTGAAGATGAACCAAGTCTAGGAGTCGCGCAATTAGCGCTAATAGCGCTAATTGCACTTGATTAGCGGTCTTGCGCTAATAACGTTAATTGCACTTGGTTAGCACTCTGCAGCGATTAGCGCAATTAGCGCGATATCCCGTGTTCCTAGCGTTGTAAGCGCTAAAGTGCAATTTCTGAAGATGAACCAAGTGCAATTTCTGAAGATGAACCAAGTCTAGGAGTCGCGCAATTAGCGCTAATAGCGCTAATTGCACTTGATTAGCGGTCTTGCGCTAATAGCGCTAATTGCACTTGATTAGCACTCTGGTGTGATTTGTGTGTCCTCCGGAACCCTGCGGGGCTCTATATAAACATGCTCCGTTAACACAACCTTTTTAGAGATACCCTGTATAATTATGATTTGCTTTAGTGAAAAAATAATGCATAATAGCGTTTTTAGCACTTACCTAACAAATGAGCGATAATAGCGTTTTTAACACCAGCGATGCTATTAGCGCTATTAGCGCTCATGATGCAATTAGCGCTATTAGCGCTAATTGCGCGATGGCATCCCTCATTTTGTTGAAAACTTATTTGATATCGTATAATAGCTTTTTTTAGCACTTACTTGCAAAATTAGCGATAATAGTGTTTTTAGCGCTAATTTCGCTAATTAACACAGATGCTAACTCCCTGCGCTAAAGCGCTAAAAAGCCAATCCCGCACCTTCTACGTCTAGTGGTACTCATGACAAAATCCTCCGTCACCAGTAATAAGAGCATGAAAATAACACACTTTTTATTTGGAATTGTTTTTAATTTTATACAAACTGTATTCCAATATACATAGCATTAGGCAACAATCATGAAATATATAGTACTATACAATACACACATACGTTCTTGAATGAACGTATTCGCGCCTAAACTTAACAAAACGTTCTATAAACCACCTCTTATCACGTTTAATATTTCAGGTATAAAATTCATATAAATTGCACCGTAACAGTCTATAATTTGAACTTAATCATTAATAAATGGTCCAATCAGGTTTACTTAACTACGTGTGTTTATCAAAGGTCAAAAAGCCAAAGGTCACAAATGAGCCAAAAGGGCTTCATGCTTACAAAGTATCTCATTAGGTTTTAATAACCGCGTTTGCCTACAAATAATCCATTTTTTTTCTCATAAAATAAACCGTTTTCACTTTCACGTAAAGCTGTGTTTGCCTTTCATCAAACAGCGCTTGCTCCTTAAAGACCAAATCATATTTGCCTACTGATTGATATATTAACCGAATTTGCTTAAATCTAAACCGTATTCGCTGTATAATACACGGAATTTGCTCACATTTAAACCGCGTAGGCCTTTCTTTACCATGTTTACATATAAAGCCACATTTTGCTCTAAGACGTTGCATACAAATAAACTCGATGTTAAACTTTCCAATAAACTAATACACTGCTTGCTTGTTCTTATAAATAAACAGTATTTCCTTTGCTGGAAAACGTGTTCTTTAGGTCCCAGATTCTGAAGTGTACTAGTATCGTCCGATACTGGAACACCCATAGTTCGATACTGGTACAAAGTCAGTGTTCAAGTATCGGACGATACTGGGACATATAAAATGTACCAGTATCGCCCTGACTTTGTACCAGTATCGTTCAATACTGGGACAAATTACCCTGGTAACATGTGTACCCGTATCGCCCAATACTGGAACATAAAAACGTTCCATAAAACGTCCCAGTATCGCTCGATACTGGAACACAATTTGGTGTTCTAGTATCGACCGATACTGGAACAGTATCATCACTTTCACGTAAAGCTGTGTATATGAAACTGAGTTTGCCTTTCATCAAACAGCGCTTGCTCCCTAAGACCAAATCACATTTGCCTACTTGATATATTGACCGAATTTGCTTACATCTAAACCGTATTCGCTGTCTAATAAACCAAATGTGCTAACAGTTAAACCGCGTAGGCCTATATTTACATATAAGCCACATTTTGCGTTAAGACTTTGCATACAAACTAAAAATACAAACGTATTGTTAAACTTGCCAATAAACTGATAAACTGCTTGCTTTTTCTTATAAATAAACAGTATTTCCTTTGCTAGAATACGTGTACTTTAGGTCCCAGCTTTTGAAGTGTACTAGTATCGTCCGATGCTGGAACACCCAGTGCAGTTCGATACTGGTACAAAGTCAGTGTTCCAGTATCGGAAGATACACAATACTGGCAACTTTTATGTTCCATTATTGAACGATACTGGTATATCAGTATGTGGAACCTATAGAACACTTTTCCAATAGCATCGATTTTAATGCTAGTTTGGTTTATGTAAAGCATTCACGGTTTATAGAACAATATGTCGTATTTGTTGCAAAGCGTTTATGGTTTATTGCCCGGGTAATTACAAAAACTTGTATGGTTTATCATAAATGCATAATCTCATGATTGGCATTTTGTTTAAAGCGTCAAGATTATTTTTAAGAACCTCATCAAACTGTTCATCACATAAAACTGCCCATTCCAGGAATGTCTTAACATTAAAACATAATTTAAGGGAACGGTTTGTTTTATACATTTCTAATTAAGATATCAGTTAATAAAATAAAAATAATAAAACTCTAAAAATGATATAAAAATGAGTATTTACCCTGGAATTAGTAGTACGACATTTTTATTTAAAGGATGACACAGTTTAACTCGAACCAAAACAACGCGCCCGTGTGGTGAGATCGTCCCGAACTGGCCCATTTTTCGCTGGACTACTCAAAATATTAATAATGACAGGGACAATATGAAAAATAAATTATGAATTATGCAGATATTTTCTTCATCTCATTAATTATCATTGTCAAAGCATCGTTGTCGTAATCGACAGGTGGATAAGAATACTGCAAAAATGGCGCCATCTGTACCAAGCGCTTCTGTAATTCCTTTATTCTATAGCTTGGAATATCTTTCAGTCTTTCAATAACTCTAACGTTACCAGATAGTACGTCGTCCAATGGTATATTATAGGTAAATCTCCCATAATCTAGTTCGCCTTGAAAAGGATACTTCACGATGCCTTTTCTAGGTTTAAAAGTTACCGGGATACAACCGGCCATCATGGCGTCATAAAATGACTTCCGGGTTGGGGAATCACCAGGAGGTTGTAAACAGAATATGGAATGACGCATCCAATCCACTATTGGCAGCTCAATGTTTTTACGACATTCGGGCGTGTTATACCAAACGGCAGTTCTCTGTTGTTTGGACGCCGTTGATGTAAAAGTTGAGTATCTTTGAGATGTGCCGTTCATTTGACGTTTGAGTATCACACGGATGTCGTGTGCTTTCCGGCTGCTTGCCGCCATAAATATCCGAATATCTCGGGTAGTCTGACTGACATCTTCCGGAAAAACTGCCCGTTTCCCATCTTCTAAAGATTTAGTATAACTTGAATCAAAATGGCCGAAACTAGGGTAAGGTGCAACTATGATAGGCTTACCTTCCCTATTAAAGTATTTTCTAAGATCATTGTTTATTTCTCTTTCAACACCTATAAACGTTATTCCATTAGTTCTATCGGAGTCTCTCAGCAACGGGCAATTGCTTGACCAATGATCACGCTCTATTGTACCTAAGCTCATAAAATGTGGTCGTAGAGGGTGTCCTGCTTTTGAAAAATATGGCATACTGGATAAATAACTCCAGAGATCGGTATGAAGTTCCTTTAAGTTGATGTTTTCGTAAACTTTGCAGGTGCACGCTATAGCCGGATAAAACGGTATGTAGAAAGCATCGGCTTCTTCCGGGTTCAGAGTTCTGTACTCAGATTGCAACATTTTATGATGAAGGATAACTTCTAAAGAATGTTGATGGGTGTCACGATATGCAATGTGATCCGATTGCCGAAGTTCAGGACCCATACCGTACTGGTTCAGTTGATAACAATCGTCAGCTTGCTGCACGCATCGTGTTAGATTACTGTTAAATCTATCCGGGAGATCGTAGATGTAAATTTTAAAGGAAGGTTTTTGGCGCGAAGTTTGTTTCTGTCGATTAGTTTGACTGTTTCGATTGTCGTCCCCTATCTGGTGCTGCAGGTCAAGTTGAGGGTTGGATATGATTGGTCGAGAGTACTGATCACGTGCTGAAGATTTCAGGTCATTATCCGGAAGAGCTTGTAGTCGTTTCCTGTAAGAGTTTGAAAAATGAAAATGAGAGCAACATTGATTAACGTATGTGTTACATATTTTGAAACACATCAGTTGTAATAAGGTTTTTTCCCATTTATTTCCCAAACACAACTCATTTTCTGAAATTTGCTGGAATAGAAACAGCAATCGTTTTTACCTTAATGTAAGCTTCCTAACATGTGTCTAATAGTTCAGTTAAGATTTCCCGCCAAATTCCTGGTATGTAAATATCCAAATTGTATTGAGTTTTTCGATTTTCGAACCCATTTGATGCGATTTGGTGTGTACTTTTGACCAATATTTCATTGAAAAGCCTTCACTTCATTTCCAATCAGTATTGGCTTACTATCAATATCATTAAAAATTGGATTTTATCCCTTCAATTTTGCAAAAGCACACGGCGTAAGTGTTTGAAATTCGCATAAATTAAAAAGGATTCGCACGGAGCACGAAAATATTAGCTATTATAAAAAGAACGGTTTAAAAAACCGTTCCTGAAGCCATGTTGTTTAGCTGGACTGATAATTAAATAATGAAACTAATTCGCGCGTACCACGCAAAAAAGTCTATTTTAACACTAAAAAGGTCCAGAAAACGTTTCTGAAGCCATCTTGTTCTAATTGAATAACAAAGTAGTAAAAATAATTGGCGTAGAGCGCGTAAAATTTGCTATTGTAAACAGAAAGGTTTAGAAAAACGTTCCTGAAGCCATCTTTTTAAGCTTGAATAATAAATAAATAGTGAAACTAATTCCCGTGTAGCGCGCAAAAAAATGTATATGTCAACACTAAAAAGGTCCAGAAAACGTTTATGAAGCCATCTTGTTAAAATTGAATTACACAAAATTAAAAACAATTCCCGCGAATCGCGAAAATATTGGCTATTGTAAAAATAAATGTTTAGAAAAACGTTCCTGAAGCCATCTTGTTAAAACTTGAATAATAAATAATCAGTTAAACTAATTCCCGTGTAGCGCGCAAAAAAATGTATATGTCAACACTAAAAAGGTCCAGAAAACGTTTATGAAGCCATCTTGTTAAAATTGAATTACACAAAATTAAAAACAATTCCCGCGAATCGCGAAAATATTGGCTATTGTAAAAATAAATGTTTAGAAAAACGTTCCTGAAGCCATCTTGTTAAAACTTGAATAATAAATAATCAGTTAAACTAATTCGCGCGAAGCGCGCCAAAAAAATAAATATTTTAACAATAAAAAGGTCCAGAAAACGTTTCAGACCATCTTGTTCAAATTGAATAATAAACAAAAAGTAAAACTAATTCGCGCGTTAAGCGCTCAAAAAATGTCTATTTTAACGTTCCTGAAGCCATCTTGTTAAGCTTGAAAAATATATAATCGGGGACGTTGGCGGGGATTCAGAGGGCCGAGCTGTTGGGTTTTAACTTGCCTGGATGACCTAAAACTCACATTGCTATCGATATTTACTTTTTTTATAAAACACTCACATGGTTAGCTGTTGGGTTTTAAATTTAACTTGCCCGGAGGACCTAAAACTCTCCTTGCTATCGATATTTACTTTTGTTATAAAACACTCACATGGTTCAGAGACGGAGAGATATAAGTGAGAGTCACTATTAAAAGCTCCCGGCATCTCCTTTTCCTTCCCCCATCCTCCCCTCCCTTCCTCCTCGACTCTCCATTCCCCTCCTCCTCCCCCTCCACTCCCCTCTTTTCCATCTTTTTGATTCCCCCCCCCCCCCCTCTGTGACCCGGGGGGGGGGGGGGGGGGGCAAAGCCCCCTGGACACGCGCCTGATCTCCGTGACCCTATAGTTATGTCATTTATGTGTAAGATAGCTTCAGACGTATGGCCACATACATTTTGTAAATCACAGCTTATAAACAAACTGAGATTCGTAATAATCATTTACAATAATCCGTTACTGATTGGCCATTAAAATGCCAATTATTCCTGTGTACTCATCATATGGGGAAACGTATGGAATAATTGTGGCATTCCGCCGTCTGCATCTTCTCACGGTCTGTGCTATAAGTTATAACCCTCAATGCTCAAATATAGGCCTACATGTCCCATTCAGCTAATAACGGTAAATTACCCTTTGCTTATAATTATATCACCAACCATCGTAAATCTCTCCGCCGAGGGAAATATCACAGTAAAAGAGCTCTTTATCACAGTAATCAAAATATTTTCAAATAATATGTATAAATGAGGTACAATGTTACAAATGTCGTCAATAGCAGTGGATATGCTCTGCCGTTTATGACTCATAAGAACATGGAATGCCCCGAGACATCACATATGAATTCTAAAAATACCAAGACATGGAAACTTAAATAAGGAAAGCAGACAATCGTGTTTTTACAGATATTTAAGCGAAAATAGACTTCGAACTTTGCTTGCCCCGGTGTTGCATAATTATTTTGGTTATCCCCGGCAGCATGACGTAAAATGAACGGGAAACATGTCTCAGCTGTTTGTTGATTTCTAAGTAAGAATAACATAGGTCTATTTGTTACTCTGAATGTTAACGTCGTAACTGTTCCTAAATAACCTCATTCATCATCCATACTCAATTACGTTTGTTGGAAATTATAGGAAATTAATATCACGCGTTGCTCTACACCTTAAAGCTTATGTTACCGGCCTATATCTGAGTAACTAAAAATAGCAAGTGTTTATTTGACATCTGAAATCAATGATGGAATCTCTCTCATATACATTTAACAGTTTTGTCAGTATGTCGTCATATTAACACTCCATCACGCGACAGGCGTCTGCAGACGACTTTCCAAATTTCACAAAATGTTTCAAAAAAGTCATAATTATTGAATTTAATTACCATATTGGTAATCACAGTGAAAAATGTATTAAAGGAAATACAAACATGCTTAATATTGGTACAGTAAGCCTTGAGATAGACCTTGAAAGTTGGGAAAGGTTTCTGACAATTTTTAAAAATATTTAGTAAAAACCAATAACCGCGTGGAAAGTGTTTAAAAGACATAAGGCAAATCATTACGTTTCAGATAAGAATAATTGATGATCTGCAGCTAGTGCTCAAATTACGTAAGTTCTGGATTCCATGAGTACACCACCAGCATTCGGGCGCCATAAAATATGAAGGGATGCACGACTTCGACTGCGAGTACCATACCACGGGCGCAAGTTATCATTTATCAAGCTACAGACGAATCAGATATCTAGCATACATTTCGAGACGTCTGAATAATTATTATCATATTAATATAATCGATGAATTTGCCTACCATGACCGTTAAAATTATCTCATGAGCAATGTTTCGGTGTTCAAGAAAATTCTCTACTCATCCATAATGTATAGTGCATGGAAGAAGCATACATATAGAACTCTCCTTAAATTTAAAAGTGTATCTAAAATATGAATTATTATGAATTAATCTTTGATTAAAATGAGAATTTCTATATACTTTAAAGAGTAGCCTAATACCTTAAATGGGGGGGGGGGGGGGGGGGGTCTATTTTTTCAAACAATAATGTTTGACACTTCGTGATAGCGATGACGAATGACAAGAGAAAGCTATAATTTTCTGATTGACCCGTTCTTTTAATCTTCCTAAGGTTATAGTCTGACACCCTGTCATTGATATTGTACGCTCTAATTAATCATGGTACACATACAATACACACTATTCAAATTCGGACTTAGTTCCACAATATAGGTCCAGAGATTCATAGATGAAAAGAAAGCCTTCATTCACTCGGAATTCAGTCCAACTTTTACAGTCAGAGAAAAGCACAGTATAAACCATACGCACCCAATCACCGTACATGAAGTATTTACAATTCGACTTGTCAACATTTGAGCTTTCTCCAGGGGTGGGTGCGTGATGTTGGCCAAATTAAACTTGTGCTTATGACGATGGTATATCGAAGCAGTGACAGTTCTCGAAGTGATTTTTGCATTTTAAAAATGGAGACAACGAGACTTTTGTTAAAGTTCACCAGGAATATACATTTTTCTCGAAAAAAGAAATCAATCAAAATGTTCGTCTTGCCGAGAAACTTTCGTGGTATTTTGAGTTCACATAATTTCTCTTTCAAACTGCTTATACGCAACTATAGATAATTATATTTGATGCCAGTAAGAATGTTCGTCGGTCTAATAATTGTATTTTGCATAAAATAAAATAGATTATTTGGATATAAGTTTAGAATAAAACAAAAACAAAATAATTATTTCATCAATGCACTATCATGATTATAATGAATTTGAAAGAACATCAGCTTACCTAGCCTAGTATAATAGCCTACGAGAACCCCGACGAGAACACGCAAATCCCTTTGTTTTGACGGAGAGAAGATTCGAGTAGCCTTAGGTATTTTAATTTGTATCCAGGGGTTTCATGTGTTTAAAAACACATACAAACAGTTCCGTTGTTTTATCAAATCACGAACGAGCGGGCAAAGCAACCGAATTATTTTAAGAATTAAGAATATTTTCAGTCCCCAAGCCAACCTCGTACAATCGTAAGTCGGCACGAATATTGTCATATTCTTTTATTAATATACATAGGTTTTACAGTGTATTTCAAAATATCTGATTGGAAGTTAAGCCTTAACTGGACTAAATTATTTGTGAATACGGGTAATTCATTCTCATAGAGAAGAACACACACAGTGTTAATTTAGTATTACAATAGGCCTTAAAATAACTGTGTTAGCCCCTGTGTTAGCCCCGAAATAACCATCTCTTTGATATTCAGAAGATTCGATAGCTCCCCAAGACGCTATAGTAAACTTTTGTTTGATGAATCAGAATTTTTGTTTAAGCAATTGATTTACGCAGAATGAATTATATTACAAACTAAATTTTTATACAGTAGCCTAGGCCTATAGGCCTATATTCAAATCTGATCACTTGTATTTTTATAAGCCGATTTTTATATTATCAATTTCAAAACTTGGATATTATTATTAAGATCATTTTTGAGACACTCTGTAACATAACACTGATACAAGATTCCGTAGGGTGTATGTGAATGCCAGTTATTAAATTAGAATATTGCTATTTCATTTGCCCGTAGTGTTTATCGTGAAATCTCTGGCTTTAATTTATGGCTGTATAGACATCAAAGGCACGTGGGTATCAATAATAATGCATATATTGAAAGAAAAGGTCCCTTAAGGATTGAAGGTATTAAACATAAGGTTAACAGTTAATGTACAACATGGAACGTGAACTTGACACCGGTATAGAATAACACGTTTGTTTTATTTCCATCTAAATAAATGCCACGGGCAAGGCTCAAGGTATGAACACTGAAAACATACGACAGAAAGGCTAACCGGGTTAACCCACTCTAATAATCCCTGGCTTAACATGCCTGATACATGATAAGGGCCATGTTGATGGTATGTGCACTTTTAGGTCACAAAAACCCGAGCATATTAAACATGCAAAATATGTGTTTTAAATTGTTCAATACAATGTATAATGAAAATGACAGTCTTTATACGTGCATTCTTTAAAGCAGTGCTGTAGCTAGGTTTTTCATATTGGAGGAGCGAGAAGTAAATGTGAACAGACAAGACTTTACCGACTAAACAAATGCGCGCGTAGCTCGCGAAAATGTTCGCTTTTATACTTATGTTGCCATAATTGATTTACAATTTGGGTCTTTTTGGCTCTCAATGAACATATATACGTTTGCGCAAAATTGCTATATTTGAACTTATTTGACCGTACGCGTCATAATGTCATAATTCCATGATTTCCCTTGTCAAATGAACCGACAGTGCCATTCTCAACCGACAGACTCAAAATATTGGTGAGACGATCGCCACTCGCCCCACCCCTCTGGCTACGTCACATGCTTAAAAAGACCGGTTGAAAGAAGTAAAGAAAAAACTTTGAACAATGTTGAAACTGTGTTAAATAAGAATTGAGGAACGAGTTAAGTGATTTTCTCATTAAAAAAGAAGGAAAACAAAAAGTGGTTTTCTCATTACAAATCAGTTTGTGATTCTTCATCATTAAAAGTTGTTTTACTTTAAAACGTCAATGGTTGCTCAGTTCTCAAACTGTTAAAGGTACATGTAGATGACCTGATCACATTTTCGTAACACAGAATTATTTCAAACATACGGAGATTTTCATATCATATGAAAGCTCGTATTTTTCTCATCATCATACTGAAATTTGACGGCCTAAATCGGTATAATTACGGAGAAATCGATGAAATAACGTCGAATTACCGCGAATGGTGGTAACCACCGATATAGTTTGTGTACTTCTCAATGGGTACGGTTCACAGCATCTTGTGCGTCTAAAATAAGAACCATTAGAGCTATGCAACTCAAACTTTGGAACACGACTTTTTTAAGGATGACCTTTCATGTAGAATAGAAAACTTCAAGTTGAAAATCGGAACATCTACCTTTAATTGTAACACTAGTTTTAACAATGTTTAAAGAACTCCTTGAACTTTCTCAAATATGCCGGTTTCGCATATCTTACTTTCAACATGTTCACTATATATTATACTGGAAACTATTTGAAGGACGTTAATTTTGAGAGGATCTATTAATTAGTAGATAGAATATAGAATGGTGGAAGGGAAATTACAGGTGACAGATTTGTCAAAGTGTGGTCAATACGTTGCTTGAAAACACAAATAACAGTTCCTTATAGTTAAAGATAATTTGAATTCAAGATTGGCATACATGTTTACAATTGTTATTGTGTGGGTCATTCGTTTGCTTGAAAGTGGGCAGTTTTGACAAACCACTGAGTACGCCATGCCTCCTCTAACTCCAACCCCACACCATCTGAAGCGATCGTTCCAATTCTTATCAACTATGTGATTTAAAAATATCTCAGTATTTGAACAATAATTTATATCCATATTGCCCAATAATTCTAAATTGCTTTACAAATTGCCTTCCAAAAAAGTCAACAATTTTTCAAATTAACATTAAAATGTTTTTCACAAACTGTTAGCATTTACCCCTAAAATGTTAGCAATTTTACCGAAAATATCTACGAATGCAAGCGATTTCCCTCGAAAATGTCAGCAAATAGCGAAATAATACAATGTTCCTAATAAGTTAGCAATTCCAATCCATCCTTTATAACACGATAACCCTGGTGCAATTGAATACTTACTTCTTGCATTTCTTAAGGTACAACTTAGAGATATAGCTTAGGGTTTTTCGTCATCATGTTCATTGTTTAATGTGATCTGATCGAAATGCCATCAGCAATGGGTTAATTGCACTCTGCTTGCTTGACGTTGTTGATGTGGGATGGTAGAAAGACTAGCCGGCAGAAATGGAGCGAAATGGATATCCGTTTAGTTTGTAAGTGAAGTTCTAATATTGTATGACAGCCTCAACCCCACCAACCAATACGTGATCAGCTTTGATGACCTGAATTATCGTATGCAAGTTTAACTGTCAAGCGTCATGGTATTGTTAATTAAATCCAGCCAAAGCCCATTTAGTAGCCATAATTTAATTCCACTTTGATTTTTACACGTCGAATTTCGTGGAGTTTTGAATATATTTTTGTTAAGACTGTGTATTAAAGGGCCACTGAGATATGTATGGGAGTGCGCCATCAATTTTCATGAAAATCAGTTTTTTGCACCTTCGTAAAAGTAACGTAATGCTTAGGAAATAACTAACCACCATCTGAAACCGTTTACTTTATAATTCGTCGTCTATCATGTACAATTTCACGATTTGGTAATTCGATGTAGATCACATCGAATTACCAGTAGGCTACCACTCACTACATTTTTCCAATTGCAATTATTGTCTGTTTAAAGGAACCTTATATAATTAAGATAATTTCTTTTAAGAGGTTTATGAATAAACAATATTGTTTGTTTTAAGAACCTTGTGTTTAAAACGAAAAGAAATATTGGCGCTTTAAAATTAAATGGATGGTGACAATGAATAAAGGCCGTTGGAATTTAAGAAGGAAATTTAAAGAGCTCTAAGTTAACATCAAAGACTTATTGTGCTTTCAATTGCAATTGCAACAGTCTGCTTAAATATTAATAAAGATCACTTTTCTTATTCTGAATAAAAATCAATTTGGTTTGTTTTCAAGGACCTTGCGCTTCAAAATAAATAAATTATGCGCTTTAAAATGGATGGTGACAGTAGATAAAGGCTATTTTTATCACGAAAATATATGTGGGTGTCCCGGTGGGGGTGTGTGTGTGTGTCAATGTCTTATTCTGCAACCCGTGACGGCATTTATTTCATGCACATTTTTACATAAACGGTCATACAACTTTCAATACTTTGGTCAATACAACCACCACAAAGTTCAGTAAAGGGTGTTTGCAGTACATGTAGGGGAGAGTGGGGCGTTTACTCCCACGGGGCATGTTCGCCCACCACGTGATTCTCACTGTGGCCACTGGTTGCATCTGGAAACACGCATTAGATAAAGCAGTATGTTGCAAGCTTTCCACAGTAACGTGGCAGATCACCGTATAATCTTTGTCCCATATCATAACAAAACAGTTTTGCAATACAAAAGTGAATTTTCTTCCATCTGTCATACCGATTTTGTGTAAAGATATTCGTAATGAAGATTCATTGGGAGGGTATGTGATTGGTAAAGAATCTGATGCAATTATAAACCTGTCATTGCATGTGGGACATGCGTGGTACCGGATTAATGCACTTATTGTGCTATGGGGCACATTCGCCCTATGATGATGGCATGGGCATGTTTGCCATAGGAATTTACATGTTTAATATTTTGTGTATTTTCAAAATTGTAATTTTCCTCCTATAGCATATTTGTAATTATAAAAATAGTTGAATGGAGTAGCACTAATATCATAGAAGGATGTTTTAAAATGTGGTACTGGAAAAGAGGAAATTTTCGCGCTACATTTATTTCCGCGCTTTTCGTGCTAAAATCATCAAGCGCGAAAATAAAAACGCGCGAACATATTCATGTAGGTCTATGTCAGAAAGCTCAAAATCAGCACACACAAAAAAATAGGAACAATTGTTCCAATTGTTACAGTATTTCTTATATCTAAAAATTCTAAACAGTATATTCCGCAAAAATGGCCCCACCTTGATATTTTTTACCCCGAAATTTGATTTTGAAAGAAAATCACAACGCATAATAATTGTGTATTATGCTTTATGTAGCCTAATTCTTTGCTATCATTTCGTATATGTTTAAACAGTTTGGTTGGCAATTGCACACATTTTCTTTATGTATATAAAGAGCAAATGTGAACAATTAGCCCAACAAACATAAGTTTAATGAACTGAGTGGTTAGAAATCAAATTGGTAACTCTCAATAAAGAGCTCTGATAGGCCAATCCATTGATCCTGCTGCAACTCAGAAATCATGCATTATACATTACAAGAAACTTAAATGGGCAGGGGTTAAAAATGCCAATTAAAGTGACATAGGAATAAGATAAAAGCCCAAACATAGAGACCAACATCAAAATATAAATAAATACTAATAATATCGAGAACAAAAACATCAAACTCGGGAACTATTCTACCATTATAATATAACGTCACCAGCCTAGCTGGCTACATGCTTTACAGGAAAATCCACCATCTCCCCAACCAAGCATATACCCTACACCATGCTTATGTAAAGTCAGATGTTGAAAGGACATGAAGCGTCATGCAATTGCATCTATCATCTATAGACACACTTTAATTATATAGAATACAGTTTCTAAAACCCATGTAGGGGAAGGTGGGGTAATGGCGGACACATTTTGTTAGAGAGGTATAACACACATATAATACGTCATATAACAATAAAAATCATGTAAACACAAAGCACTGTGAAGGTTCTACCTTTTATCAAGTTTTTATCAACTCATCATTTTGAAATTCGAAGCTACGACGCAATAAAAAAAAATGGCGTCGTCCGGCATTACCCCACACTCTGGGGGTAATCCCGGACCGTATTTATCAATGGCAGCTCTCTTTTTATTGGAATATAGCATTTCAATGGGAGTTAAAAAATACCCTTTTTAAAAGTGTAGCAGAAATCAAAGAACAATGTCACATATTTATATGGTCAACAACTATTACCGATTTATGATGTTAAATTGACCACGCCCATATTGGTTACCATGGAAACGGTACATGTCCGGGATTACCCCAATCCATGTACAATGTATGGGCACATCCTCTCTTATTATTATGCTCATCATTGTGACTCCGAATTCATTTCTTTTTTATCAGAAGGTATCATACATTACATAAAAAAATAATAAGACTTTGTTTTCCTTGATGTAGAAATACCAGTTTCAAAGAGAAATGAATGCACCAAAATATCAACTTGCCCAAAAAGTGATTTTTGTAATTCTCGCGAGAATTTGCGAGACAACCATCCCATTTAGGTTTTGTGTGATTTCAATGGAGAGGCACCTAACATCATAGGGTGGCAAAATACCACCTTCTTTCACCTGCCTTTAGATACAGCCCTGTCCGCGATTACCCCGCGTCCGCCATTACCCCACCTTCCCCTACAATGTAAATAGTGGGCGGTGAACCGCCCACAAAAAGTCACAAATGGAAATATATGAAGGAAGGTATATTTAAGCTACTCCGATGTCTCTCCCCCTAGGATCCTTGCTAACCGAAATGTCACTTTGATACAAAACGAAAAGTTAATGGCCCATTAACATGATAAATTGTGTTTTTTTACAAAACATCAACTCTCTTTAATCATGTTAACATGGTTAATACTATCCAAACTATAAATGAACTGTGTTTCGGAATGTGTTTTTTTATTTAGTTTTTATTACTTGCCATGGAAACTGTTCGTTTAGCTTCATGGCTGATCATAAGTTCATTGGTGAATATCTTTAAGGCGACAATAGATAGATTTGAACGAGCTTGAAAATGCCGTTTACCTCTATCAACATAATGTGGTATTCATCACAACTTTATTATGTATTTCAGGAATGGATAATCTGACTATCAGCAGCATCATGATCTACATTTGGGTGTCAAGTCGAAGCTTATGATGATTAGCGACTGTATGACTTTTAATTTTCAAGACCATAATAGTTATCTCAGATACAAAAAAATAGGGGGGGGGGGGGTGGGGTAACCCTCAAATACAATACAAGGCTCTTATCTCACTTGCTTCAGCCAACTTAAACCCAAGTTTAAAAAGAATTGTATTCTGAAGTGTCGGCTCTTTTGGTTATCCTCAAACAGTCAAAACAAGACCACCGTGCCGTTTAAATGTTACTTCAAGCATAAAGCTAGTGATACGTTCTGTGGCAATTGATAGTATAACCGACACCTTTAATTGAAATGATAATGCATATACTTGAAATCCTCGCTACCCCTTTCATTCAAGTATACGGCAAACTATCGCCAATGCTCTTATAAGTGTAACCTTTAAAATAAATGCAATTGTACTGAGGCAATTTACCTGTTAAGTGGAAACGTGATGCGTCCTATGGCCATCCAATTCAGGGATAACGACTAATTACTACTGTACAATGTTTAAGCCGTGAGAATATCATGGCATTAAACAATAAATGCTCGAGTTGTCTGTAACTTTGTTTATAATCAGATAATGATATCTAATATTGGATAAAAAATTGTTTAAGAAATGACATATCAATATTAATTAATGACTGAATAATGTGAGTCAATGAATGTAAGGAGGGAAGACAAGAAATAGTCCTTCGCCAGCTGCCTTCATACATGACATTAGGCCAACAAAAAATATGTTGGATTGCTCTTTCCCGACCGACCGTAAAAATCGGGAAAAGTCAGTTGCGTTTTTTGTTTTGTTTTCAAAAAAAGAAGAAAAAAAAGAAGATTTTTTAAACTTCTTTTTTCAGACATTACAAATTTGTCACCTAAATGACATCAATTGACCCATATGTGACCCCACTCTGAAATATTTATTATCCCTGCCACCAGACTTTATATCAAAATTTAGTTAAATTATAACCCTCGGTGTATTCCAGTGTGATTTGAAAATGCTTTGGAATCTAAAAAAAGAAAAGAAAAGAGATAATCGACCTACCGACCGCCCCCCCCCAAAAAAAAAAATTTGAGGTGAAAGGGCAATCCAACGCGCAAACGTCGGAATTTAGTTGCGTCACACAGGGTTGCCTGCCTACAGGGTGTCCAAAAAGTGTCGATACCTTAAGATTTATATCTCCGATAACATAATTCGTAGTATAACACTGAAAACATACATCATACATGTGTATTTCGATAGAGAAAACTTGCAGAATTATGTTGATACTAAACTTGTCCCCTTTTCTGAGGCCCTTTTAATATAAAACAAACTGAAAGTTTTATTGACATAACTCACAATTCTATAAAATGTTGCACTTTGCAGGACACCAAATATACGTATATAGCTGTAAATATGGTAAACATGCCACGTATTGTTCCCAAGAAAACACCTTGTTAACAGGTATTCTTTGGGTCTATTCAATTGATATAATGTGGTAATGTGTTAAAGTTCATAATAAGGATAACTCTTAAACCCCCTCTCTTCTCTCCATTTTATTCATTACATAAGCATGATAAGCGCATTATGTTATGTGTTGTATGAAAGTGCAGTTTTACAATTCGGAAAACTTTTGTTTGAATTTTGGCAACACAATTGTTATTGGTTTTCAAAATAATTCTACAAGTATTCTCTATCCAAATATGTTTTCAGTGTTATGCTTATGCGGATTGCTTAATTAATACCGGATATAAAGCTTTAAAAAGAAATCGAATATTTTGGGACACCCTGTAATTGGAAATGATGTGTGCAATATGTGGGTAATGTGCTAATATATAAACTAAATATAAAGTAGGCCTTGCTGTTTGCCTGGTAATCATTGGTATTCAAGGCTAATATATTACTGACCTTATCATAATCGGGGCAATTAGTTAATTAATTAGCAGCTTTTATACTTCACACAGCCTTTATTTTTTAGTTAAAAATAAGCTGTTTGATATACACACCTTTTCGCCCCGTTGTGTATTAATCCCATGTTCATGATATTTTGCATTTTGCCTTCTTGTTGTTGTACATCTAGTGTTTCCCCATCTCGTCTGCTCTCCATATTATCCCCATCTTTCCGTCTATCCATATGATATAACATAACTTGCAGTCCTATGACTCCTAAACACAGACCCAGTATACTCCATCGCTGTCTTCTGCGTATCCAACGTAATAATCCCATTGTGGACGAAGATTTGTTAATTGCAATCCTCTTCTTCCTGATTCAAGACACTTCTCCCTACACGTACCTGTCTATTACACTGAAGACGATTCTGTACTGATATTAGATTCCGGTTATATATCCTGCGCCAGTGCATAGCAATCAACTTTCAACCATAAGACACGTTTCGAAGTATTCACCAAACAGAACACGATGATTTTCATAACTATTTCTGATCGTAGCAAATTGTCATTTTTGCAGACTGGTGGAGTTACCCAGTGAAGTTGTTACTCAGGACCAGTCGGTGTCGTTGTCGTGGTCACAATATACCAATCACATCCAATTGTATTTATAAGGAAATCTTAGCATCTAACAGTGCTTTAAAATGAAGCAAAAATGTCACAGCATGTCTTATCATCTACATCAGTTGAAATATTCTGCCCAATAGATGAAATGCAAAAAACCAAGTGTGCCGAGTTCAGATGAGGCATCATTATGAAGTAGAAATCTAGCATCTAGTATGTATCATGTAAGCTGAGAGCAGTAGCACGTTTCAGGCTGCTGGCTAGATAGCCTTCTCCTACTCATTGCAAATGAATAAGCAAAACGGAGCGAGTTGTGACTGGTGCGCTCGCTGTCGACTCGGCTAATGACCTGCCACTTGCTGTTGAAAGAAATCAAAATATATACAGATTTGGATCAGTAACTTGTATTTGCTTTATGTTTGGACTTTAAAGACGGTTGATAGATTTTGTGATAGAATAAGGTCAGGCATACCTGGGTCAGGGTAGCTAGCTATACATTCTCGACACCGTGTTTCTCGATACAAAATTAAGCTATTATTGGTCATATGCACATTTTATATAGTAATTTTATGGAAACAAACAATACAATTAAAATTAGTCATCACACTTTTTTCAGCTTCTGGTTATTCAATGTTTTATGTTCACACTATTTCGATTAGAAGAAACGTTTTCCAATTTTACAACGCCATTAAATAAGAGTTGTATTTATGCAGCGGTGAGGAGATCCTACTTAACTATAAGGGGCATCTTAGATGCGAATATCAAGGTCGAGGGTAAAAAACTCGATGGTTCATGATGAAAAGCGGTATTCAAATAAATTTATCAGTTTCGAGCCACCTTTATGAACATGCATTCTATGATGAGCTAATGGAAGAACTTTAAAGTAACCAAAAATAGAAAGTCTTAATATAGACAAATATGTGCATGACGAATCATTAGTATTACTAGCGGGCACCAGCGCTTCGCGCTGGACCCGCTAGAAGATTTCACGGGGAATAAGTAAACAAAGCGTAAGAAAATTTGATACAATAATATCAAGAACATGTCCTACATGTATACATAATCCAGACAGGGCCCTATAAATAATCCGAATAGCGCAGGTGCTTTTGATAATCCAGGTATACATGTGCCTTACTCATGTTAATCTAGGTAGGCCTACGTTTGTGTTTCCAGATACCTATGTATAGGCCTCCCATGAGACCTGAAATGCAGGTAGGCCTACCCGTTGTCCCATTATATCCAGGGACCCCATAGGCCTAAGCCCTACCCCCTAATCCAGTTACCCCAGGTGCCCTTAATAATGCACCGAATACCACATAATCAAGGTAGGCCTACTGCAGTGTGCCGTTATCTCGAGATACCCAGGTGCCCTTACTTTATCATAGTCAAGTAAATTAAACGCGGGTGCCGAAGATAGCGGGCAGTAAAAGTCATAGGCCTATCACATAGGCAGAGGTGAGTATATCATAGCGTTATAAATGTTTATATAAATATCAAGAGTATGTCCTTAAATAATTCAGGTACTAAAGTGCCCTTGATATCATGTAAGTGACATGGTGCCCTTAATACAACATGAGCCTAGGCCCAATGTGCTCTTAAATAATACAGATACCCATGTTCCTAATCCAAGTAGGCCTACTCCATCAACATGTTCTTAATACCCAGTTAGTACCTCCTGTCAGCGCATGTCTCTACCTATTTTGTACCCCAAATAATAAAAAGTTGAATATTAATGTCAAAATTGAAAGTTACTTAAAATTTAGATTTTAAATGTCTCCCCCGATTCTTTTATTGCCCCACCACACCATTTTCCTCCTTTAACATTTTGGTGCTGGTGTCGCCATTTCCCATATGCATGCACATACTGTATCCACGGTAATTCAGTAGGCCTACGTTCTGAGCGTTATAGTTTTATAGTCGGTCGTTTAGTTTTATGGTCGGCCGATTCTATCATCAAGATCACTTGTACCATTCCACGCTTGTACTTGAGCACAATGTGTGCTATCCGGGTTTTGTTTGGCCTATTTATATTAAATACATTATTCCCCCAATAGGCATGTGGGGCCTTAACGTATAGTATGTATTCCCTTTGTCATGTTTGCTGTGTTCTATAAAGCCTCCAGAGATACTATCTGAGTGTACACCCTTAAAATGCAGTTATCACAGGTGGCCCACCTGTGCATAGTATTAGTATCCAGGTAAATTAAATTTGAGACTCGTTTTATAGTGAACCCCGTAATCCAGATACCACGGATGCCCTTAATAATCCAGACACTCTATAATAATCATGATAATGTACCACACAAAAAACACGTTCCGTTTATCCAGATGCCCCATGTGCCCTTATATCCAAGTGCGGAGAGGATGAGGTGGCTTTAGGATACACTATTAGAAAAAAGGGTGCTTCAGAGGGGTTCTTGGCTGTCCCGTATATGGTTTAAAGGTTCTTTGATTTTAAAGGCCCCCAAAAGGTTCTGTAGAGAACCTTTAGCGGTTCTAAAGACCAATGTTTGCCCATATTTTGCCCACTTTGAACCTTAAAATGGTTCTTTTTGGAACCTTTTAAGGTGATAAGGGTTCCATACGGGACAGCCAAGAACCCCTGAAGCCTGAAGCATCCTTTTTCTTAGAGTGTACGGACTGCCTGCTTTCACCCTGCCACGTTACAATGTGCAGTTTGCGCCACAAACGCGTATACACTTTGTATGCGTCATTACGTGTGCGCTGAATCGCGCGAATCATGATAAACGCGGTCGCGCAGCTTCAACATAGGAACTGTTGTTATGGTACCGCCACAGTTTCTTTATCGTTAGCAAACTACGCGTTCATCTATGTTACTAATGCGAGAGTGTCACTTTAAGATCTGTGTAAGAGTTTTTATTTACATTTAGAAAATGTCGTAAAATAATTTTATTTGTCGGACGGATAGTCACGTATAAATGCTTGTACTCATGCGATCTTTAAGAATAACAAACGGCCGCATATACAGAAATGTAGCTATATCCCTGATGAAAATATTTTGGGTGAAGACCATATGTCATCACTCACTCCGAAAACCACAATTTTTGCCCGAACAGTAGCTATCCGAGTAAAATAAATTCAACATTTCGGATTATCATCTGTGATCTTTTCTGCGCATGTCTGAAAACGGGAAAATACTGGCATTGAACTATCTAATTAGCTCGTCTATTAGAGGCGCAATTACCACGCTTTTTCAGTTGAAGAGGGACGCGAGTGTAAAATTATTATTGAACTATCTAATCAGGCGAGGGACCGAAAATTAGTATATAGATCATGAAGACTTATCTAAACACTTCAAAAGAAGTAAGTTCCCCTTTAGGGTTTCCCTTATATTTTCAAAAATATACATTGGGTTGAAATGGGTTTTCTGTTATGAGGTTCATACCAATACTTGACCAAAATTTCAAATCAACAGGTTCTGTCATGCTTGAGTGAGCTTGTATTGAATGACAGAATGTCCCATTCAAAAGTTGTTAAAAGTAATGTTTAGTAGTGTGTGTATCCACCTCGTTGGCGTATCAATTGACGACATCGATTTCTCATAGCTATAGGAAATGGATTTGTCTTGATGGACGGCAATGCGCGCCCACATAGGGGAAGAGTTGCTAATCAGTTCTTGGAAGATGAAGGTATAGAGCGTTTGGTTTGGCCCGCGAACTCCCCGGATCTCAATCGAGCATCTGATGTGGGATCAGTTAAAGCGGGCCGTGGATCGTAGAGTGGATGGTTGGTTGGTTCGGTCCTGTCATGACTGACAGCTCGTGACCTTACAGATACTACGCCACAAATAACGATTTTCAGCAAAGGAGTAACAATCACGGAGAGGGTGTCCAGTAATCAATTTTATTTGGTCAATCCACCGGGAACGAGGTCTGCCTCTCTTACGCTTCCCTTCAATCATGCCTTGCATGATCATCTTCTCTAGGTTGTTACCCTTGCGACGTGAGATATGGCCGAAGTAGCTCAGCATTTGGGTGTTGATAGCATGAAGAAGTCGTTTAGACACCCCTATTTCTTCAATAATACTGGCATTGGTCCTTCTCATTGTCCATACGATACGAAGCATACGCCTCCAACACCACATCTCGAAAGCAGCTATTCTGTTTTTGTCAGCTTTGGTTAGGGTCCACGTCTCACATGCATACATGGCAATTGGAAATACAAGGGCTTGGACTAGCCTGGTTTTTGTTGCTCTGGTTATTCCTCTGTCAGCCCAGATCTTGCTTAGGTTGATCATTGCTGATCTGGCCATTGCTAAACGGTGTCTAATCTCTTGGCTGCAACCACCCTCTTTGGTGATCAGGGATCCAAGGAAGTTGAATTTCGAGACCGATTCCACCTCATTACCATCAATTATGAGAGGCTCTCCAACACCATCTGTGCCTATGGACATGATCTTGGTCTTGCTGACATTTAGACGTAGGCCAAGCTGCTCACTCTCCACCTTGACTTTCTTCAGGAGTTCCGCCATCTCTTCCATATTTGTTGCAAACAGGGTGGTGTCATCGGCATAACGTAGATTGTGTATTTGGTATCCACCTACTGACAGCCCCCCTGGCCAATCATCCAATGCACGTCTCATTATAGACTCTGCATAAAGGTTGAAGAGTGCTGGTGAAAGTATGCACCCTTGACGGACTCCCTGACCTAGAGCAAACCAATCACTATTTCCTTTCTCAGTGCGCACACAGGCAGCTTGACCATCATACAGATTGCGAATTAGGTGGACGAGGTGGTAAGGGATTCCCATTTCTTGCAGTGCTGTCCACAATGCGGAATATCTCACACAATCAAAGGCCTTAGCGTAGTCTATGAAGCACATGAAGAGCTCCCTCTGGAATTCAAAACATTTTTCCATTATGTGACGTACATTGGCTATCTGATCTCTTGTGCCGCGGCCTTTCCGGAAACCGGCTTGCTCAGCAGGAAGTTCACGTTCAAGATGAGGTCTGAGACGTTCGTTGATGATGTGCAGCAGAATTTTGCTTGCATGTGGTATCAGAGCGATAGTACGATGGTTTTTACACTCGCTAGCATCCCCTTTCTTTGGAAGTGTAAGGAAAACTGATCTCTTCCAATCCTCTGGCCATACTCTTGACTTCCACACAGTATTGCACAGCTTTTGCATAATAACTGCTACAGACACATCAGCTTGCTTCAGGAGCTCACTTGGAATATCATCTAGACCAGGTGCCTTTTGACTTTTTAACTTCTTGATGGCTTCCTGGACCTCAGACAGAAGAATATCAGGCTCATCTTCACCTAGTGGAGGCGGGGGAGACTCCTGTGAGCCATTTGTCTCTTCTTGGGACGCATACAGATTTTCACAGTAGTTTTTCCAACGATCCTTGATTTCGTCACTCTCAGTCAAGACTTTTCCTTGCTCATCCTTGATGATAGCCAATCTAGTTGTCGTTTTTGAGGTGATGTTTTTTATACATCTAAAGAGCTCTCTGCTGTTTTTGTGAAAACTGATGATCACACTATTAATCTTGCTAACTTAATTACGTCTTCTGGTACAACAAGCAGCATCGAGTGGCGCGCCTCATCAACACTATGAGACGTCGATGTCGGCAAGTCATACAACAACGCGGTGGATACACCCGCTACTAAACATTATTTTAGCAACTTTTAAAATTAAACGTTATTTTAGCAACTTTTGAAATGGGACATTCCGTCATTCAATAGGTGCTCACTCGAGCATGACAGAACCTGTTGATTTGAAATGTTGGTAAAGTATTGATATGAAGCCCATAATCATTTGACTGAAAACCCCTTTCATTCCAATGTATTGTTTTGGAAATATAAGGGAAACCCTAAAGGGGAACTTACTTCTTTTGAAGTGTTTATATACACTACTTTAAAAAAACCTGAGTGATACATGTAGGAGAACTGTATGCTATGCTGGGATATTTTACCGAGCTTTTTATATACGTGATAGACTATATAAATCATATAAAATTCCCTTTTTACTTCGCCTATGCATAAAGATAGCTACATGGCCTATACATGTAAACATGCAATATTCATATCGATATGTCCTTGTTGATCAATGTTTCGGGATATTAATACTTTCCACACGGCTATTATTAGTTTTACCATATTATACAAAACAGACTTGTCAGAAACCTTTTCCAACATTCAAAGTATTATCTCAAGATTTACTGAACCAATACTAGGCATGTTTGTACTTATTTTAATGCATGTCTCATGGATGGTGACTCCGAATATGGTCATGAAATTATTATTTTGTGGCTTATTTGAGAAAAATGGAGCGATTTTGGAACAGGCGTCTGCGTAGAAAGTGTTTACAAATAAATAGGCCCTAAATACATGATTTAACTGAAGATTCACATCAAGACAAGTCATATTTGTTGGTGTGCTGAGCTGAGACAACATATTGACCTCGGCTTTAGTTGTATGTGGTCACAGGTCACTAATAGGTGTATCAAATAAGGTGGGATCGTTTCAAAAAATCCTTAAAATCGTGATACGTGTCTCTATTTTAAATAGAAGTTGTCAAAAAAACATAACATTTTTGGTATCATATTAAAGACAATTTATCCAGCTACCGAATAAAAAAAGAATTAAAGCCACATGTTTAGCAACAGTGACGTTATCAATCTAAACGTCGAGTGAGTCAAGGGTGGGAGCTGTGGATGAGGAGCCGGTGGATGAGGAGCCCATAGGTTTGTACACAAAATAGCGGAAAACTAGAACTTTTGAAATTGATGCCATTTTAAAAGTATACATAGGAAAGTTTTCAAACTTCTCATATGTGTTAATAACATGTGCCTGCTACTATGAATACTAATATTGAATTGTTATCTAGACATTCTCTACTAGAATATGATGTTCAATTCAGGGAGTGTTTTAATGTAAAAAATACACAGTTTTATTCATTTTATTGATTAAACAATGGCCAAATCGCAGTCTCTCTATTTCATTTGTGTGAATCTTCAGTCCTTTTCTACCCTGGGTAGTAAAACATTTAACTAAAAAAGCCAGAAGTGTTTCTTCACAGAATTGTTCATAGATTTATGAAAAAATTGCTATTTAGACCTATTTTGGACCACCCTGTATTCAAAATAAAAGGAACTTTAACGATATTCATGTAGTTCATTTTGATAATCATTTTCTTTTAAATTAAATGGTCCATGCTAACTAAATTTCATAGAATATTATATACAAACATTCATTTTATGCATTATTTCATCATAATTTTAGACACCCTGTACTTTTCCTGTGTACATTTTGGGCAAATGATTCTTAGCAAATTTGGTAGCACCTTCTGCGGTTGTTCTGATTTTGGTGACTATTTTCAGCTAAACCCTAATTGTACAAACTATCAAACTATTTTGTGAGGAGCAAAAACGATCAATTGTTTATGTTCCACCCTGTAAAAATTGTACACACCCTGTATAATTTGATTCTTTTTTGCAAAAATAAAAAACCTTGAATCTTAAGCTTTCCAACAATATATAGTTTGTGGGTCATTAAGTATGTAAAACTTAAGTTTTGTCCCGTTTAATCAGAATTGGTGCATTTCTCAACATTATTAGAAGTGAAACTTTTTTTTGGACCAGTTTGTGACTTCTGACCATATATAATTGTGTTTGGATTACTATAAGAATGTTGTAATTTTGGATGGGAGGATAAGACTTTTTATAAGATTAGATTATGATTATATTCAAACATGGGACCAGGTATCAGTCTTATAATTATGGGATTATAGATAACCCGGGATAGATTAAGAATAATAGACAGGGATTTTACTGAAATTGATAGGATTAGACAGGAATTCAAAATGTTACTTTTCCCGATCTTTTTTTCACGAAAATGGGTAGTTCTTTAAATTTTCCCAAAGAGGGTATGAATGTGGTAATACTAGTAACACCACTTCTGCTATACCAACGGGGCTAAATTGAATGTTTATTAGCAATATCCACAGATGCAATGTCATAATAATGCTGTTCTCACTACCTGACACACATGACACTCGGTGCAAAAGGCCTTATGTCACAAACTCTTCAATCACAGCGGGTTTAACCAAAGTGCAGTAGCCCAAAAACATAAGGTTATATACAATATATAGGCGTATTGTAATAATAATATGAATTTGATCTGAAACAATTTAAACATCCAAATAAACGTGATACGGTGCCACAGGTGATACAATATTTTGACGTTAGAAATTACCTTCGGGGACGATGGGAGCAGACGTGATATTTGAGAAATAGAAATTTTGCAAAATCTTAAATTGTGACGTTTAAGGCATTTAACGTAACCAAGACAACTAAGTATGATACAAAACAGAAATATAGATTAAGCTTTATTTCGTTAAGTTACAAGTTTTGTCTAGGAACAAGTGGTGAATTTTAGTTGCATAAATTGTCACAACGTCAAGTGTACATAATAGTATTTTGTTATTCATTTATAATCAAATAAGTGCGATTAAATCAAATGTACAATCACTTGATCTTAACACTTTCCACGCGACAGGCGTCTGCAGACGACGTTCCAAAATTGCACAAAATGTTTCAAAAATGTCGGAATCACCTTGAGAAATACATTAGAAAAAGTATCAACATTCCTAGTATTGATTTAGTAACCCTTGAGATATACTTTGAAAGTTGGGAAAGGATTCTGAAAAATCTATTTTGTGTATAGTAAAAATTATAGCCGCATGGAAAGTGTTAATATAATAGGCCCTATTAATAGTATTGATGAACGTTCTATATAGCCTCTGAACATAGTTTCAGTCAAACATGTCTGGCTTAAAAACAGGAAATTATGTTTCTTTCATGGCAACCTTAAATTGACCTTATAATATTACCCCATGTTTCCCCCACTTTATTAATTAGGATTCCTTGATGTAATGTTTTGATTTGCCCCTAATTTCCTATCTGATCAGGCTTATTTCCGCAAAACATACGGGATCCCAACGGAGCTCGGTATAAGTACGAGGCTCTTAATTGAATCACTCTTAATGTTGTCACTTTTTAGATACAACCTCTATATTATAGCTTAGCATTACTAAGCGGGACGGTTCTGGGAATGGGATAGTCAGTGGTTTTCAGATTGGTGTGGTTCTTGATGTTCATGGGCTCAGACAGTATACTCAATACATACTTAAAATATGTAGTTTTAAATAGCACATTTTCAGGGTCAACAATGAAATTATACACACACTTTTCTATTCATTGTTTTAAGCGTTTTGTGTCACTTCCTTACACAAAAGTGTAAGAAATGAATAAAAGAGTAAAAATGTAACACCTTTTTTAGTTGGTGTACTGAGCTTTGACCCTGATGAAAAGGTGTTATTTTATTAACTACCAAATATGTTTAAGTGTGTAGGGTCCATCACTAAATAAGTGTACCATCGGATTACACGTAAAATAGGCACAAATCAGCCTCATTTATCTGCTCTAAGTACCCATTCGGGAAAACTTGCAGTGAAAGATCATTCTTTACATTTTGATAAAATCGTCAAAAAGTGTTACGTCTTCCAATTTAAATTTTACGATATGATCATCTAAACAGCGCCACCCCTATTTTCAGCCCGAATGCTCGCTTTGTGACCGCATTCGCGCAAATGTATTCATCCGCGTCACGTGATACATTTTCTGTAAAATCAAAAATAAACATTTTGCAATATCCTGAACAAAGTATAAAAAATTATATTTCATTTTATTTATAACATGCTACCCTCACGCCAAAATGATTCTCAACATGCTCAAAGGACCCCAATTTATCAAAAGATTGGTTTTTGTTTTTGCCGGACCTTACAACCATTACACAAAACGAGGAGTGATTTAGTGCTGTGCGTCCTAAAATCATGGTAGCACTTCAAGTGGCCTACTGGCCTTACAGTGAACTTCCAGAACTAACCCCGGTTGCAATTCGTATTTATACATCGGAAAGGTATATAGTAATTTGCAGACAGTGAAATGCTTGACCTTAAATATCAGTTCACTTGTATTTTTCTGTCTACCCAAAGACTGTAATTAAAATAAGACACAGGTTTTGGTCTATCATGGAAGTACTTCCATGGGTCTACCAACCATGCATCTGAAGAATCCACATGATCTGACGCCGGAGGGCAGTAGACAGACAAGTTTACTAAGAGATCCAGATGTAGATGTATTCACTTCTATTCCACCACATATTTTGCTTCAACCAACCAATGACAGTTATGCAACATGATGATGACCAATCCATCCATCATTCTGATTAGGCAGGCAGAGTCTAGCCAGGCTCTAGTCTAGCACAATATTTCGTGCCTCCCAAATAGCCCGAAACGGTGACCCTCTGAACCCTAGAGCAGCAAGTATAGCATAGACTCTGCTCTATTTTCGATCGCACCTCGCAGAGAGAACTAGACTTGTGCCGCCCCGATAGCCCGAAACTGTAACCCTCTGAACCCTGTAGCAGCAAGTAGCAGATACCCTGCTCTCAAGTAGCAGATACCCTGCTTTCAAGTAGCGGATACCCTGCTCTCAAGTAGCAGATACCCTGCTCTCAAGTAGCAGATACCCTGCTCTCAAGTAGCAGATACCCTGCTCTCAAGTAGCAGATACCCTGCTCTCAAGTAGCAGATACCCTGCTCTCAAGTAGCAGATACCCTGCTCTCAAGTAGCAGATACCCTGCTCTCAAGTAGCAGATACCCTGCTCTCAAGTAGCAGATACCCTGCTCTCAAGTAGCAGATACCCTGCTCTATTTTTGATCGCATCTCGCTATACGCTCGCAGCGCGGAACTAGTGCTATAGGCAGAGTAAACAAAACAAACAAAAAATATTGTTATCGTCCACTCCCGCTTCAGTTTTGAGGCCACTTAAAATTTGTTTAAATATTTCAATCATCCCGTTTTTTACAAAAGATGTTTCAGAAGTTTTAACTAACAAGGGCGGCCGCTTAGGCGTCAATTGCATTGAGTGTCAGGGGTCAGTGTTCAAAGGGTTAAAAGATGCTTTCTACGTCTAAAAAACTGTGGTTATGCCTATATCCGATGCAAATTTGTCTATGAAAACGAAAGAATAAAATAGTCTCTGTTCCTTTTTGTTGAGAAAACCCAGTATCCATTACATGTTTATTTACTCGGCCTTATTATGCTTATTAAAGATTAAAGGGCCATTGAGAGATGTATCGATATACTAAATGAGCAAATAACGTAAAGATAATCATCAACATAGCCCAAATCCAAAATGTCATACAATTCCGACATCGCCCCATGCCAAATAAGTAAATACCGGACTTCCGGGTTGAGATTTGCCGCGAAAGTCCGCGAGTAAAACGATAGCATAACTTCCGAATTCAGTACCTAGTTTCGATATGATCACATCGAAACTAAGAAAATCATGAAATTGTATATGATAAACGGCGAATGTTGGTAAACTGTTTCAGATGGTAGTTAGTATATGCCCTAGTATTACTTTGATGCTATAACCCCTGATTTCCAGGATAATTGAGGGCGCACTCCCATATGTATCTCTCAATGCCCCTTTAAGGACCGTGGCTCTGGCCAAGTCTGAACTATGGTGCGTTGAAAGAATTTGGGTAAAGATAACAACGAGAGACTATATATTGTTTTTAAACATGTTAAAGACACTTTTAAAGACACCTTTGTACCCTTCTGGTTTTGTTCATGCTTTTAGGATTATACCATGGACTTACTAAGGTATACTATTGGACTGTAGAATCCGTGGGTACACAGAACCTATTTCGTTACTACTGCCATAAAAATGTAAGAGAAAAGAAATTGGGTAATCTACCAGGTTGCAGTGATTTAGTGCAACACTTCCTTTTGTCAACATCTCAAAAATTACCTGACCTGTATCTGTGAAAGAAAATCTCAAGTAGAAGATAGACCTATACCATGTATACCGTTTCACGGTGACCCAGTTTCTAGGTGAAACGGTGAAACAGGATCGTTCTGATATCATTAGTCAGTCAGTGCAGTGTGTCAGGTGTTAACTGTGCGTCAGGTGTTAACTATTTACGGAGTAACTATAGCGGATAAGAGTTTTTACAGAGATGCCATGGGGATGATAGATGTGTAGCAAAACAGGGTCACCTTTTCAGTATTAGGCAGTCTCTTGCAACGATTATTTCTGTACAACTTGGAAGTGTATGGGTCATCTAAAGGCTAGAATTGGTAATGTTTATTTATAAAACGTCAAACATGTCAATACAGTCAATCCATATTATGAGTCCGTCAATTTCTCTCCACCTTAACTTTTGCGGTATTCCTGGACAAGAGAAGGGGTTGGGTGATACTTCGATGGTGCTACCTGTGGGTGCTACCAATATCTAAAATAGAATATAACTGCTCATTTCCCCACTTGGGAGGGAGGGATGTGGTGTCACATTTAAACATGCTAAAGGGGCAAAATACACATGTTTTGTTTGGGTCTTACACCTATAATCATAATATGATAATATAACAGCCTATTTTTCAAATACATGTAAAAGCAGCAACACTTTTTCTACCATTCTCAGCAAATCAGTACCCGTGAACAGAGTGAAATGGGACAGACTTTGTTCAAATAGCTGTTATTTTGCAACCGTAAGGTTATTTGTACCGATATTTTCAGCGTAGATGGTCAAGATCATAGTTGATAAATATTGAAAAATATTGTTTTTTAAATCTTAAGAATTTTAAAAAAAATGGCTTCAAAAAACTGTCAACGTTTTATTGAACCACCCTGTATATGGGATGAGGATAACAAAAGGCAAGTTCATGATAACACGAACTCCATGAATAGTTTTTTTCTGGGTTTTTTACCATCATACGCGAATGTAAGTATCAAATTAGACTTGACCTACAATCAAGGAAAAAAAGGTTGGCACACTTTGTCCCAATAGACCCTATTCACGCGGCAGCCATTTTCCAAAATATGCCATCCAAGCCTCGTTTCCGTTTGTTCTATCTGCGCCTTGCTGTGCACAATAGAATTGCGCGAGACGCGTGGTACCAAAGCGCGCGGCGTACGCATCCTCACGCAAGTCACGCAGACGCTGGTATACGTAACGAGAAAGAGGCTTGGTGGCAAATTTCAGAAAATGGCTGCCGCGTGAATATGGTCTATTAAGGAAAAAAGTGCCCCTCTCCCCCGAGGCAATGTTGATCCGCAGCTCTCTCAACATTGATTGATGGGGGTGGGGAAGGATGAGAGAGAGGGGGAGACCTCAGCGTGCTATTTATGTCCCAAGTCGGTTCTCTGTTGTGAGCACAGGGATAGTTGTATTAAATTGTATCAAGTGTGCCAACTATTATTTTCCTTGATTGTAGTTAATACTATAATCTATATAATAATACGGAATCGCCGATTTTTGTCCGGAGATGTTCTCCCCTTTCCGCGCCTTCGATCGACTTCAAATTTTCTGTGCGGGTGCGTACGGGGCCCACAATTGTCCAGTTTATGTTTGATTTTTTAAATTTGGGTTAGATTCCGTGAAATTCGAGTTTTTGTAGCCCGTTTCTATGTTATTGCTCGAGACATTTTATTATTTTGGCCTGCTTATACCACACGCCACTGTGGTCTAACCAATAATTAATGTTGTTTATCAACTCAACCTATACATATATATATTAATTTAGTTACTCTTTCCGCAATAAATGACTTTTACTAGAATTTAACGATTGGATTGTTTAATTAGGATTTGATTGGCATAACCATAACACATTGTCTTTGTATTAATTATGTTATTTTAACAACTTGGAAAACATCAATTTACTACGATGCAGTTAACTGTATAAGTCAAAAGTTTATTAAAACCTATATATTTCCAACCATATAGTAACAAGATTTAATTTCTTGGGGCTAAACCCTGAGGTTACAGAGTTCATCTATGGAATGGAATTGCCCTGGTAATCCATGGGGGATAGGCCTATTATTAATAAACAAGGTATACTGTTAGAGCAAAATACGTCTACTGGAGAAATAATTTATTGTCAATAGGCCGGAAAATAAAATAAAGGATGGCTAACTGAACTGGGTGGGTACAAGGTGATCATGGTGAGACCCCGCCTCCCGCCAACTATGAAAGACTCACTATAAAACTTAATAAAGCCACTTAATAACACCAGTGGCGTCGCGGACCTAAATCTATTTAATACGTATGTGTTCTATGAGAGACTTGGCAAATTTAGTGTGGAAGGGGTGGGGATCTAGAGATCCGTAAGGCCTATCTTGATGGGACTTGATGTCAGGGAAGGGGGTGGTGTGTTCTTTTGCTGATTAGATTTGCAAGGTCATTCAAGGTCATCGGGGTCAAATATGGGGTCAAATAGATCCGTAAGACCTATATTGATGAGATTTGGTGGAGGGAAGGGGAGTGGTGTGTTCTTTTTGCTGAATAAATTTTCAAGGTCATCAGAGGTCATTCAAGGTCACTGGGGGTCAAATAAGATCCGTAAGGCCTATCTTGATTGGATTTGGTGGACGGAAGAGGGATGGTGTGTTCTTTTTGTTGATTAATTTTTCGAGGTCATCGGAGGTCATCTGGGGTCAAATAAGATCCGTAAGGCCTATCTTGATGTGATTTGGTGGATGGAAGGGGGTTGGTGTGTTCTTTTTGCTGATTAAATTTTCAAGGTCATCGGAGGTCATCTGGAGTCAAATAAGATCCGTAAGGCCTATCTTGATAGGATTTGGTGGACGGAAGAGGGATGGTGTGTTCTTTTTGCTGATTGATTTTTGGAGGTCATCTGGGGTCAAATAAGATCCGCAAGGCCTATCTTGATGTGATTTGGTGGAGTGAAGGGGGTTGGTGTCTTCTTTTTGCTGATTAAATTTTTCAAGGTCATCAGAGGTCATTCAAGGTCAAATAAGATCCGTAAGGCCTCTCTTGATGGGATTTGGTGGAAGGAAGCTGGATGGTGTGTTCTTTTTGCCGATTAATTTTACGAGGTCATTCGAGGTCATCTGGGGTCAAATAAGATCCGTAAGGCCTATCTTGATTATATTTGGTGGAGAGACGTGGTGTGGTGTCTTCTTTTTGCTGATTAAATTTTTCAAGGTCATCAGAGGTCATTCAAGGTCAAATAAGATCCGTAAGGCCTCTCTTGATGGGATTTGGTGGAAGGAAGCTGGATGGTGTGTTCTTTTTGCTGATTAATTTTTACGAGGTCATTCGAGGTCATCTGGGGTCAAATAAGATCCGTAAGGCCTATCTTGATTATATTTGGTGGAGAGACGGGGTGTGGTGTGTTCTTTTTGCTGATTAAATTTTCAAGGTCATCAGAGGTCATTTAAGGTCAAATATGGGGTCAAATAGATCAGTAGGGCCTATCTTGATGGGACTTGGTGGAGGGAAAGGGGGGGGGGTGTATTCTTTTTGTTGATTAAATTTTCAAGGTCATTGGAGGTCATTCAAGATCGTCTGGGGTCCCCCTAAAATGTCTTGCCTCCTCCCCCCCCCCCCCCCCCCCCCCACCCCCAAATTATGATGCTGGCGCCGCCACTGCATAGTACAAAGGGCGTGTGGGGTACCATCCATCTCAACTTTGAAGGGCCATAAAGCGGAAACGATTCGTTTGTGTTGGGCGGTCGAGGACAACATAACATTTTTTTGTGTTGGCCTAACCGCACACTATCTTCTCTACAATGTATAGGCCTACACTATATGGGGTATGGGGTTGGTACAACTTCTTCTTTTTTTGGGAGGGGGGGGGGGGGGTTGTATGGGATAACAATAACATTGTTTCTCTCCTAAATGGGGTATTGAAATTGGGTCCGAGATTCAAAGATATCACAAAACTCTGATTTCTGTGAACAAAAGTCTATTTCAAATGAAAACAATTATTCAGGGATCTACAATTTTGAACTCATTACCTATGTCCATTTTGCAACAATTAAGATAATACTCGGCTAGCGAGTGCCCGAGCGTAGCGAGGGTACGCCGCTAGTTTATAAATAAAACGGAATAATTCATGGATGAAACCGTATCAATCTGATATATCATTAGTCAGTCAGTCAGTGTGTCAAGTTTATTTACCGAGTGATCAGATTGAATGAACAGGTTTAACACTTTCTACTGGACAGTCGTGTCTGCAGACAGACGACTGTTCCAAACTTTCACAAAATGTTTAAAAATTGTCAACATTATTGAATTCCATTTCCATATGGAATCACCGTGAGAAATGCATTGAGTGGGTTCAGTAACCCTTGAGATACTTTGAAAGTTGGGAAATCTGTTTTGTATCTTTGGGTTAAAACCAACTGTTAGCCTGGAGTGGTTCTTCTACCAAAATCATACGTGGATGTGCCTCCCAGACTTAATTCCGACTTTCAATATAGGCCTACCTGCATAATGCAAAATTAACACCCGATCGGTATAACAAATTGGGTGAAATGTCTACCGATCACTATACCCCTTGTTATACATGTATTTACAATAAACAGAAGGTTAGAAATTGGGTTCTCAAAAGTGTATTTTAACCAAAATTGGGTTCTTAAAAGTGTATTTTAAACATTTGAACTTCGGATATTGGAAATCCAGCAGTTATTGAATATGTCAGGCATTTTTTAGGGAGGATCAATAAACCTTTTTGACAAAGTACACCCTTCTATATAAACCATCAAAGAATTAAGGGGGCATTAATATACCAAAAACCTTTCTGATTACCACCTATCAATATACCAAATTTCGAGAAAAGGCACCACAAAAGGCAGGCACATTACGTTCACTAGTGAGTATCTCCCCCTGGACCAATAGCCGCCGCCCTATAGCCGCGTGGAAAGTGTTTTATCAGATCCCCTGACCCCAGTGGCGTATCCAGGGGGGGGGGGGGGGGGGCAGCATGCCATGGCCCCCCATTGAATAAAAAGTAATAAAAAAAAGGAAGAAGAGGAGAAGGAGGAAGAGGAGAAGAAGGAGGAAGAGAAGAAGGAGGAAGAGGAGAAGGAGGAAGAGGAGAAGAAGGAGGAAGAGGAGAAGAAGGAGGAAGAGGAGAAGAAGGAGGAAGAGGAGAAGGAGGAGAAGAAGGAGGAAGAGGAGAAGAAGGAGGAAGAGGAGAAGAAGGAGGAAGAGAAGAAGGAGGAAGAGGAGAAGAAGGAGGAAGAGGAAAAGAAGGAGGAAGAGGAGAAGAAAGAGGAATAGAAGGAGGAAGAGGAGAAGAAGGAGGAAGAGAAGGAAGTAGGGGGAGGAGAAAGGGTAGGGACATATGCGGTGCAAATGTGAGGGACGTTTAAAACGTTATACTAGACCTTTTTAGTGTTAAAAATATCAATTTTGCACGTATTAATTTCAATGTTTCAATATTCAAGCTTATAACAAGAGGGCTTCAGAAACGTTTTTTCTGGACCATTTTAGTTCAAAAACTGGGTTTTTTTTGCTCGATTCGCGCTCACCTTTTCAACAGGTTTTAACATTATAATGGCCCTCAAACCATGCCAAATATTCTAAATATTATGTTGGGGACGTTAAAAACGTCATACTGGACCAATTTAAGTGTCAGAAATGTCAATTTTTGCGTAGGCTACTTCGCGTATTAGTTTCAATGTTTCAGATACAAGCTTGACAAGATGGCTTCAGGACAGATTCCCATGAGCATTTTAGTTCAAAAACTGAAAATTTGTGCGCGCCCTGCGCGCATATTTTCTACAGGTTTTAAACATTATAATCGCCCTCAAACCATGCCAAATATTCTAAATATTATGCTGGGGACGTTAAAAACGTCATACTGGAACAATTTAAGTGTTAGAAATGTCAATTTGTGCGTACTTCGCGCATTAGTTTCAATGTGTCATTATACAAGCTTGACAAGATGGCTTCAGGACAGTTTTCCATGACCATTTAAGTTCAAAAAGTCAAAAAATTTTCGCGCTTCGCGCGAATATTTGCATATTTTAAAATTATATTGGCCCTCAGACCCACAAAATATTCTAAATATGTGGGGGACGTTAAAAACGTTCACAAATTCGGAATATTATGTGGGGGACGTTATTATCATACTGGACCATTAGTGTTAGAAATGCAATATCTGTCGTGCTTCGCGCGCATATTAATTTTTATACTTCATTATTTAAGCTTAACAAGGTGGCTTCAGGACAGTTTTCCATAACCATTTTAGATAAAACTCAAAAATTTTGCGCGCTCCGCGCGCATATTTTCTACAGGTTTTAACATTATAATGGCCCTCGAACCATACCAAATATTACTGGACCATTTAAGTGTTAGAAATGACAATTTTTGCGCGCTTCGCGCGTATTAATTTCAATAAGTTATTATTTAAGCTTAACAAGGTGGCTTCAGGACAGTTTTCCATGACCAATTTTAGTTTAAAAACTCAAAATGTTTGGGCGCTCCACCCGAATACAGGTTTTAACATTATTATGACCCTCAAACCACACCAAATATTCTAAATATTATTTTGCACGTTTCGCGCGAGTATTAGTTTCAATATTTCTTTATCTAAGCTTAGCAAGATGGGTTCAGGACAGTTTTTCATGACCATATTAGTTCAAAAAGCTTAGCAAGATGGGTTCAGGACAGTTTTTCATGACCATATTAGTTCAAAAAGCTTAGCAAGATGGGTTCAGGACAGTTTTTCATGACCATGTTAGTTCAAAAACTCAAAATTTTGCGCACGCTCCGCGTGCAGTGTTTTCTAGATATTTTAATATTATAATGGCCCTTAAACAACACCATACTCTAAATATTATGTGGGGGACGTTAAATATGTCATACGGTACCTTTTTAGTGTTAAAATTCCCATTTTGCGCGCTTTGCGCGTATAAGGTTCAACGTCTCAATATTTAAGATCAACAAGATGGCTTCAGGTTTTTTTGGCCCCCCCATCAAAACAGTCCTGGATACACCATTGCCTGACCCCCGGGAGTATTAGGGGATCTGATACAGCGTGTAAGCAGCGCCAATGGTCGGGAAATGGTGATCTTATATTTCGAATTTTGAATAAGGACGACACCGTGCCGTGTTCACCAAGAATGCACAGCATTTCACCAATACTGTATCAGCAGGAGATTGTCCTGGTTTAATACACAACTAATGATCCGTAGCCTACTGCTAAAGATTTGTTTGTCAGGAGAAGAGTGATTAGGCCTATAATCACGACAATAAGACACGGTTGTTAATTTCAAATTACACGATGTAGTACCGGTTAATGATTTTGGTCACACCTCTGTAGATACACAATTATAACTGATTTATAAGGTGGACCGACATATCTTGTGTAGAAATGTATTTTATTTTTGTCATTTTTGTCATTTATTTCTCAAAACATATAAACTGTCTGTATCGATCCGTGTCTAACTATAGCAGTTAAGGGTCGTTAGCAGCTAAATATACGGATTTAACATGTTAACGATGGGTACTTACTTGTCGAAATCTGAAATTTAATTAGGCCTACCGAAAATGTGCCTTCGGAAATAAACCGAACTTTATCAGCGCATGCAGTGACGTAATTTTCAGCCGGGGGGTGGGGGGGGGGGGGGGGGGGGGAGTGCCCGAGATTGTTAAAGGTATATTATGTGATCTTTTCCATGGGACGCTCTCAATCCTTGACAAAAAATTGGAAGCAGATTTTCTTGCAGATTTACTTTTCTGATCATAAATCATAAATATATTTCAAATTACGATTCCTAATAACCTCAAAATCATGGTTTTATAGAGTGAATTTAGAGTAAAATTTGACAACTAGATTGTACCGGAGCGGTACAATCTATTTTCAAACCATGATTTTGAAGTAATTAGGAATCGTATGATCTGTAACTTAGGAGATCTTTATGGTTTATGATCAAAACGCAAATCTGCAAGAAAATCTGCTTTCATAATAAAAAAATCAATGATAGAGGGCGCTACATGGAAAAGATCACATAATATGCCTTTAACGACCATATCTGAAGACGAATACATGACATTATACAGATGATGAGCAGTCTTATAATTATGCCTTAGACCTTTAGACACTATGACAAATGTGATAACTGAACGCAATATTATTGTATTGTTATAGGCATACACCTATCACATAAAGTCCCTTACCAGGTGCTTTGAGGTTGGCTAATTCAAAACATATGATCGGTACCAGAAATCTGAGATACACATTAAATGAGCAAATTTCTTCTCCGCAGTTTGATACCTCATTACCATTCTTAACAAATGTAATCGTATTTTTAATAATACACCTGATTGTTATTTTCATCCACTATTATTACGCTAAGGGAAATCCAGCAGGCTATGGTCTGAAATTATTTAAAAAGGAGCATAAGGGACTCTAAAAAAGGGGGAAAGGAGAAAAGAAAGGAGGAAGAAACGGGGAAAGAGAGGGGGAGAAGAGGAAAAGAAAAAAGGCATTTCGCCTGTCACGCACTTGACGCACTTTTTATTGCCTAAATTCTTGATTTCAGGATTTTTTTCTGCCATTTGCTTACTTATGCGGTTTTATGGAATATACTTTTTTTTATTCACTATTTTAGTCTGAAGGCGGTTCTCAAGGAAGTCATTTTTTTATTGATCCTTATAAGGTGTCTCATATATACAAGGCTTAAAATACATGCAGATCATGAAGAGCTAGTTATAGCATTAGGACCCGTATAAATAGAGACATTATATAGAATTACATAAACCATATTAGCATGATTAAACATGATGGTCAACAACATCACACACATTATAATAAAAACGCACTCTTGGCTCTACAGATAGATGTTAAACATTGGATTACATTGCATGATTTATATCCAGCGTTTTTGATATAAAATGTGGGTTGGGGGTAAATAATGGCCATAGCGCGAGCGTGTCCTGAAACATAATTTCTTAACCATTTCAACTTTTTGTGAACTCGCGCGATGTTTACAGCAATCACGTCATGAGATATTGTTCTGTCTATTGGATCTTTCGTTAGTTACAAGTTAAAGCGAGAATACGAAGGCATGTCATTCAGCTTGCATGAAGAGTATAAAATATTCAGTCTGAACCAACTCAGGAATACGTTTACTCACTTACCATTATCCAAAGTTGTCTAAAATTGGTTTGGGTAGCTTCTGAAAAAAAAACAGGTTGAAGAGAGTGGGTCTTACAACGCTTAGAATCATTGGCTAAGCGTGTGTGTGACGGCGAAGACTCGTGTGTCTTTCCTGATTCTTGAAGAAATTGCAGTTTAGCAGCCTGTGCAAAATGAATTGGCGAATTAAGGGTGTGTCGTCAAATCGGAGTCCTCTTGCAGGCTAAATCTTGTGAAATGTGTGTGATTGCAGTCAATTGAACATGTTGAACGTGAACATGGTGAAGTTGAACTGAAATATGCATGCACAGTGAAAATATGCAGGCACAGTGTTGAGTTCATGTACGTAACTCCTGGATCAACATCATACTATAATTTGCCGTATGGTGTATGTATGTATGTATGTATGTATCCATAAAGGCTCTCTCAGTTTGCAACTAAACGCCGTGAACATTGCACTGAATAAAAGATGATTATAATGTGAGTGTTATAAGCTATAAATGGCCGAAAACCGTACAGAATTGACCGAGATATGAGCAAAATTATGGCAATTTAGGGCCTTTTCAGCCCGGCTTTTGAGACTATTTTTTACGGGCCATGTTTGTTTTTCTCTGCGTACACTGTAACCATGCAGTCGGCGCGCGTAACACAAAACGCGTCGCAGTGCGCCATAAAATAAACGCGCACGCACTACACCCACGCACGCCTACAAAGGCGGGCGGGCAAATATTGGAGAAATACGCTGCGCCACGGGAGTTGGTTACGGTTTAGGCCTTGGGGTTGCATAAGCCACGTGGCGGGGGCGGGGGCGGGTGACGGGTTAGGGGTTGTGTGTAATGATCCTCTTATGGCCTATGTTAGGGTTATGTGGTTTGGGATGGGGTTAATAAAGAAATGTATTATTAAATTGCACATCGATGGTGTCAGATGTGGGATTTGATACTGTGCTAAATTGTAAATTGCGTAACGGATATGCCACGGGGCGGGAGCGGGCGGGGCGGGGACAGGGCGGGGAGATGGGTTACGGGAGATGGTTAAGGTTTAAGCCTTGGAGTTGAAATATGCCACGGGAGGTGGGCGGGCGGGGATGGGGGGATGGGGTGGGGGAGGTGCTTTTTCAAGTTTTTTTAATTGAAATTTGAAAACTTTTAAATTAGGCCTACTACAAAACCTTTTGATTTAAAACAAAAATGTTTTAAATATTGTTCTATTCCTATGAGTTTCGTTATAAATTTTCCAACACTTTAAGTTGTTTTATTTTGTAGGTGTTCTATCTGGTAGGCCCTACTCCCTAGCGGGAAAGCCCGTCCGAAGGACGGGCGTGCCGCTAGTTTCATTAATATGTCGTTATGCTTTAAAAGTCTGCCCATTCTGCCCAAACCATGAATACCCTAAACGAGATTGTTTACGGTCTTTGTTCGGCCTATCACCAATGCCCTTGCAAGTCGCATATCACAGCAGAAAATTGAACTGATCACGGAACCTGTCATCATTGTAACTAATATCGCCAATTGTATAGATACTAAGTAACCTCAGGCAGGTGACGACATTTTCGCACCAAAATATAGGAAAGAAAAGAAACACGCCAATAGTAGCCTTGTTAATAACAAATGCACAAGTACCACCCATCCGTGACCGTAGCAATTCGATATTAGCATTTGAATTACAAAATGGTGTAAATAGTGCATAATTATTTTATTTGTTTGGTTGTTTGACCGGAACAAACCATACGGAGTGAGCTCCAAAACAGTCTTTCAAATCTTTAGAAAGTTGTTATTGCAGTCAATCCAAGTTTTGTGTTTAAATCCTTATCTTTTACAGGTCGTATTTTCACAAGGAATTGTGAAAACGGGTAGTTGAAAAGAAGACCGTATTTTGGCTGTTGCCTGGTATGCATACAATTTAGACTATAGTGAGGCTAATTCCATCCGTAAATATTGTCCCTTGACCCTTTCTGATCAGTGGCATAGCTATATGTTTTTCAGATGAGGGGGGGTGGGGGGGGGGGGGGGGGTTGGCGGCACAAAATAAAAGTGAACATGTGAGACGTACAATACAATGTCACTAATGTGTAGTAATGTAGGGGAAGGTGGGGTAATGGCGGACGCGGGGTAATCGCGGACAGGGCTGTATCTAAAGGCAGGTGAAAGAAGGTGGTATTTTGCCACCCTATGATGTTAGGTGCCTCTCCATTGAAATCACACAAAACCTAAATGGGATGGTTGTCTCGCAAATTCTCGCGAGAATTACAAAAATCACTTTTTGGGCAAGTTGATATTTTGGTGCATTACTTTCTCTTTGAAACTGGTATTTCTACATCAAGGAAAACAAAGTCTTATTATTTTTTTATTTAATGTATGATACCTTCTGATAAAAAAGAAATGAATTCGGAGTCACAATGATGAGCATAATAATAAGAGAGGATGTGCCCATACATTGTACATGGATTGGGGTAATCCCGGACATGTACCGTTTCCATGGTAACCAATATGGGCGTGGTCAATTTAACATCATAAATCGGTAATAGTTGTTGACCATATAAATATGTGACATTGTTCTTTGATTTCTGCTACACTTTTAAAAATGGTATTTTTTAACTCCCATTGAAATACTGTATTCCAATAAAAAGAGGGCTGCCATTGAAAAATACGGTCCGGGATTACCCCCAGAGTGTGGGGTAATGCCGGACGACGCCATTTTTTTTATTGCGTCGTAGCTTCGAATTTCAAAATGATGAGTTGATAAAAACTTGATAAAAGGTAGAACCATCACAGTGCTTTGTGTCTACATGATTTTTATTGTTATATGACGTATTATATGTGTGTTATACCTCTCTGACAAAAGGTGTCCGCCATTACCCCACCTTCCCCTAATTGAATGTCACCATACAGATATAAATATTATAATGTAGTTGAAGGTCAATAGTGTATGTTATAATGTAACTATATCGCTAGTAGATAATTGTAATGTTACCGCCAAATGTTGATATGAGATTATGACGTATTGAACTTCTGTGCGACCCTGGATCGTCCCCCGTCACCCATATTCCCGTAGCGCGTAGTCTAACACATTAGGCTTTATGGAGCAAGCATCCCCCCAAACATCCCCGTGTTTGCCCGGAGGTCCGCTGGTTTTAAAACGAAGAAGCCGCCGCTAATTAATGCACGACCATCACCGCTACTACTACTCTATTAAGTCAGTACACTGCAAAAAGGTTGTTTAAAATACGTTGCTAAAAGTACTTTTATCATCCGTTGGTTGACGTGTTGATTCAAATTCATTCAATGTAGAAAGTTAGGCGTTGTATGAAAGTAAAAAATCCCCAGCGTTGAACAATTCGTCGAAAACAATGTCCTTAAAATGTTGGTGGAAACTGTTTCTGTTGCTAAAATATGTTGCGTAAAAATATTCCACTTTGGCAACTGTTGCATGAGCAATCACGCAACAGTTGATGCAAGTTACGCACATGAATTTTAGGCAACTGTTGTCCAAAAAAACCAATTTCGCGATTGCGTCATTCAATCATTATAGCGTCTTGTGCACGAGCAACTGTTTGCACGAGCTGAGATCTCTGGATCTGGATAAAATTATAATCTGGTGAATAAAACGGTGAATCCGCATCTGACAGGCGTTTTGTGAGTCCGGTCTTGAATGTTTGAAGCTTGGTCTGTCAAGAAGATAATGTGATAGATCGGTCTAAATCTCTGTGGTCGTCCATGTAATAATCTTATTTCGTCGTTCGCCAAGGTTTAAAATACCCAACAAATCACTAAATAAAAGCCCACAGCCAATAAACAATAAAACACTCAACAAATGGTTAAAAAATGCTCAACATTTGAGCCGTAGCATACTTGAACAACTGTTGTTGAGTGAATATAATTGCCCAACTTTTGAATAACTATAGAATTGTTCAACTGTTGGTGAAAACGTTGGTGTTGGGCAAATTTTACTCAACAGTTGAGCGGTTGCATACTTGAACAACGTTGTGTACAATGTTGAGTAAATATTTAAGCAACCTTTTTGCAGTGTAGGCCTAGCCTTTAACACCTCGATTACAAATCAATTGTCCGCCCTTCCTCCTCAAGTGGTACCAAGTATGTAGGTCAAATTGTACCAAAATTCCGGGGGACAATACTAATTTATTTTTAGAACAACATACTAGGAGACAGCCTGGAGCCGAAAGAGATACAAGTGAGAGCTGGATGTCTTCGACTTTCCGGTCACCTACTCTTCCTGAATCTTGCCAAACGCCCTCCGCGCCAGAGCTATTTGATCTGGCGGCGAACGGTGATTGGCCAGGGTTCAGGAGAGAAGGGGCACAGATTGCAGGGTTACGTAATATCTAAAATATGATTGGGTAATGAGAGTAGGCGTGGGGCGCGGTTCACTATACAGGGTGCACTACACTAAATGGGGGTATCCCCTAACCTTAAGGGCGGTGTTTAAAGCTAGAATCGGAAAATATGCATGGCAAAATCCTCAATTAAAAAAACTTGACGGTAATACAATTGCGTAAATGACTATGATTTTTGATTAATTATGATTAATGGGACATCCCCTACATGCACCCTGACTATAAACTGTGAATATCATCTAGATAAATTTTGAGAGATCTTTCAAATTTGTGTTTTTTACTGGAAACATTGACGATTACGGCGGCATTTCCAAGCTCGTCAGAGAGGTAGTCAACTCCATGGGCGTATTTTGAAAAATCGAGCAGGTTCACCTACCTATTTTTTTCACTTTTTGGTGAGAAAATGTGATCATCTTTCAGAAGAAATCACTCTACAAGGTCCAATTTCGCAATTTAGTGGTCTAACACAGAGTTTTATATCAGTGTTTTTGTACACATCCCTATATGGAGCTCTATTTAGTAGTGTGACCCCTTAAGGGAATTCGGCCATATTTGACTCTTGACCCCATTATTAAGTAAAATTAGGTCAGAAATCAGCTGTTTTGAATTTTATTCGAGACAAATATTGTAAAACAAGGATTTTTCGACCAGAATGAGATTGTTTCGATCCAATTGTTGCCTTAATTTGACCTATTTTGACGTGTTTTGTAAGTAAGCCTATTGGAAACTGTAATTCTATGCTATTTAGAGAGAAAAGGATGATTTTTAAGCAAACCGCTGCCTTTCATCTCATCTGACCGGACAATGTCGGATCAAATGCAGCAGTCCAGCACAGTTTTAAGGTGCACCACTTGGGTAAAAAATGTCAAGTAAGCACTTCAATGGGGTACATGGGGGGGGGGGGGGGGTGATACGGAGCATAAAAGTAACTTACTATGAAGCCTTGAGTAAAATTTGGCCACATTTGAAATATCTATGAAGTAAGCTTATTTTATTTTATTTTTATTTTTTATTATTCCATGCATTGATGATGGATGGAGTAGGCTTAAGCTTATGTTGTGTTACTAAGTTAAGCTCAAGTTGTAAAACTATTTTAAGATGTGAGGGTCACATCCATGAAGGTATTGTGTATAATGCCTGCATTCTGGAGGCAAAACCATTTAACAGGTAAGTTAAATGATAAACAAAGTCTGACCTGATTAAGTGTACATCTGCTGTTATTTTGTAGATTAATTCATCAAATTTGAACATTGGTGAGGAAAGTCACCAACGTTATCATTTTGGAATCTATTTTGATTATTTTTGTACAACAACACAGTGCATGTACCCTACCCTGTCAGTAAAAACACACCTAGACATTCAATACAACAAGAATTTCTTTATAAAGGATGAACGCTGTCCTGACAAGTATTTCTTTTAAAAAGGATTGTATAGCTGTCCTCACAAAATGTAATATTGCTATGTTAATTTTGCTATCTTCAGTAGATAGCAGGTATCCATACATGACAAATTCCACTCATAAATAATTATAACGACATGGAAATATCATTGAAATGATCACAAAATGTTCAAAAGGATTCAAGGTAACTATTTCAATACATTTCAAGTACATTCAGCACAATATCAATTTCCTTAAGGGTGCACTACACTAAATGGGGTATCCCCTAACCTTAAGGGCGGTGATTAAAGCTAGAATCGGAAAATATGCATGGCAAAATCCTCAATTAAAAAACGGTAATACAATTGCGTAAATGACTATGATTTTTGATTAATTATGATTAATGGGACATCACCTACATGCACCCTGACTATAAACTGTGAATATCATTAATAAATTTTGAGAGATCTTTCAAATTTGTGTTTTTTACTGGAAACATTGACGATTACGGCGGCATTTCCAAGCTCGTCAGAGAGGTAGTCAACTCCATGGGCGTATTTTGAAAAATCGAGCAGGTTCACCTACCTATTTGTTTCACTTTTTGGTGAGAAAATGTGATCATCTTTCAGAAAAAATCACTCTACAAGGTCCAATTTCGCAATTTAGTGGTCTAACACAGAGTTTTATATCAGTGTTTTTGTACACATCCCTATGGAGCTCTATTTAGTAGTGTGACCCCTACAAGGCCTTGCACAGGGGAAAATCAGGGCTCCGCTGTATCATCTCATCTAGTGTTATACCTTTCTCTGAGTGCTATCGATCAATGAAATGAAGTACTAAGAAACTACAGAAAAGAAATGGCCTGTATGTTTGTATCGTCTCAAGTCTTGTAATGTAAACATGGTAAAGTTCGTTTTCTTCAAGTATCGTCTGTCCTGTTTTCAAGTCTACAGTATTTTATACTAAACTGCTCACAAAAAGTATCGAAACACTTAGAAATGATCCAATATATAACGGCTCGAAAGGGTATGCATTAATCGAAGCAAATTACAGAGTGCATAATTTTGTTCTGCGTATTTTGACACCTCGATCGATGAAATACGATGTTGCGGAGCGGAGTTATTGTCATTTCAATGGTCGTGGGTCCAGTTTCAAAAGTGACAATCATCCTATCAGTCCGTCATGTCTTCAAGTCTTCAAGTAGAGTAAGAGTAACACATAACATCCTAGCCACGTACATGTAGACCATAGTATATATAAGTGTTGAGTTAATACCCCGAGTAAAGGCTCTTCACAACTGGTTCCCACTGATTGGAATCGTACCCGTGGCCGTCCAAATATACCGAATAACATGTATCACCTCGGTTGTCTTCGACCATCTTGGGCCGGGTGCTCTACTTTGTATTAACACTTTCCACGCGGCTATTATTTTTACCATACACAAAACAGATTTTTCAGAAACCTTCCCCAACTTTCAAGGTCTACCTCAAGGATTACGGAACCAATACCAGGAATGTTTGTACTTATTTGAATGCCTTTTTCAAGGTGATTCCAAATATGGTGATGAAATTCAATAATTTTGACATTTTTGAAACAATTTGTGAAATATTGGAATGTCGTCTGCAGCCGCGTGGAAAGTGTTAACATCTGTCTCGCTCTTCTCTACATATTTTCGGGGCGGCGTACTCCACAACGACTTCCGTCACCATGGTCGACTCTACAACCATGGTGACCTTCTACTACTGAGACCACCAACTTGTTCACCAGCAACAGTCCAATCAGTAACTGTCACTAGTCCAATTCACTTCCCCACGACTCTTGAAAACGAGTCTACCACAATTCAGACCCGTAGTTGTCGCCCCACCCCACACCACACCATCGAGGCGTCAACAGTCCCACACCATCTTCAGCCAGCCAAATGCGACGTGTTTCCTTCAGCAGCCTGTGGTAGGATCGTCGGAGCCCATGACTGCCGACGGTTAGCTTTGATTTTTTTCAAACTCTCAGTGTTTTCAGTCACGACACGACGACCTCATATTTCTTCACTTTGACGGACTATTTCTTCTGGGCCTTGCCCCTGCAGTTCGACGTTAGGGACCGTTCATTATTTATGCTGGAGTGGGGGTTGGGTAAACTATAGGGGGTGGGGGGGGGGGTCATGTAACTTTCATATGTTGAAATAGGGGGGGTTATGTCACTTTTTATTCTTAAACAGGGGGAGGTTGTGTAACTTTTTTTAAACTATAAAGATGGTAGTGATTGGGGTGATTTTAGAGGCTATTATTTTTGTAGTGTAAATGCAATTTTTTTCTGCGCTTCGCGCATATTTTCTTAAAACATATCGACTTCAAAATCTGTTACTTTATGAGACGACTTTTGGACAGCAAATCTTTTCTGTGCCTCGGACGATATGGTGGAAAAACATCTATATAATCATCAACGGTCGAGAAATTAGAGCCCGGGGTGTATAATGTAACAAAATCTAATTTTATGATTTAAACAAATGTGATTTATTGCATGTTTTTCACCTCGTCTCAGCTTTGCACCAATGCTCACAAAAGTAGAACGTTTTACTGGATTATACGTTTCTGCTCAGAATGTAGGCTAACTTTTTCGGGTTATGAAGACTCACAAAACCACCCAAAATGTATAAATATGACACCATTTTCCCATTACTAACTTCACACATAAAAAGAAGGGCCATCATAAAAGTATTGGTCGTTCAGATAGGGCACAAACAGAATATGCCAACATATCCATGAACAAAATTTCAAAGGTAAAGACAGCCCCCATATGTAAAAAGTTGATTTATTTATTTATTTTTTTTTTTTGGGGGGGGGGGGGGGGTTGTGTAAAAAGCTACTGGTTAGCAGGGGGGGTCATGTAATTTTCAGTTTCAGCTGTAGGGGGGGGTAGGTAATTTTAACATACAAGTCTCGAATTTGTCCCAACCGCCCTCCACCATAAACAATGAACGGTCCCTTATTACGCCTTTTGATTTGACGGACCTTATAAATTCATCTGGATGTTTAGCCCAGCGCCGATTGAAACAACGACGTGACTTTATCCCGCTCGCGGCGGACCTTTTGTTTTAACATTAACGTCCCCATTTCCGCGTCTCCAGTGAGTATGCCTTCTGCGGATATCCGAGCTGAATTTCAAGTGTGCCCACAATCAATGGATTTCACGAGTTTATACAGAGACTTTATACGTGACATGTTGTGTTTTGTGATTATACATGTATTAGGCCAAATTAAAATAATTGTTTGTCTCAAAGCTCCCGCGCGCGTTCGTTTATTGGTGCGCATTAGAAAAACAAAAATCTGAAAAAACCTCTTTTTTTTCTTTTTCTTTTTTTTTCAAAAAAAAAAAAAAAATCTAAAATTTCACCGATTTTTCAGATTTTCATTGATCAGATCATCTTAAATACAAAAGTTCACTTTTACAAGGATTTCAATATTTTATATTTAAAAAAAGAAGAAAAAAAGAAAAGAAAAAAAACCCGCATTCCGCATTAGTTTTACAACAGGAGAGGAGCTTTGAGACAAACAATTAATTTAATTTGGCCTTATGTATTGTTGCTGTTACAGTAGTGATTTTCATCATACCATTCACCATCTCCACGAACGCGACCCCCGATATCCCGATCGTAAACCACTTTTAAATTAAAATTTGGTCAGCATAGAATTGGTTACGCTATACCGAAGGCGTGATTGTAGCAGACGATGCGACGCTGGCCACGCGTCTCTCAGACGACCCAATATTGCAACGGGAGTGCACCATTTTGAATTATTTTTAACAGTCATCGCCCTGTTAACGATGAAAATTCTTCTAATTATGATGAATTTTTCAAAATGATAAGATTAACATTCTCGATTATGTGTTATTCCAATACGAATTCAAAGTTTAGGTTTCGCGTGGCCACCGTCTTCTGTGTAAATCTACCACGAGAACAGCGCCACCAAACATATGCTGACCGAAAATGACGTTAAACCTGGTTAAACGTAGGTTAAACGCGTTTAACGCCGGTCACGGACGCATTCCGGACGATTACCCTAATTTATGTAAAGGGGAAGGTGGGGTAATAGCGGACGCGAGGTAATCGCGGACACTGTACAGCTGATAAGTGGCGATAGAGGGCACTATTTAACTATCGTACGCTGTTACGAATTACTGCACTAAAGCTTGCGCAGCAACAGCCCGAAGGGCTCATCTGCTTTATTTTCTCAACAATCGCAAAAATCAGGTAAGTGACTCTTTGACTTTTTGGTGCCTATGGCTTAAAACTATTATAATATACTTGTGCAACGTAGGCCAGAGATTTAGTTTATTTTTTATTATAAAGTATATTGAATACTTTTAAAGATCGTTGTGGACACATTAACGTGTATAATGCTTGATAAAGAAATACATTATACAAGATTTTTGGGTACAAAATGGCGTCGTCCGCCATTGCCCACAAGGCGCGGGGTAAAGCCGGGGTAATGCCGGACGACGCCATTTTGTTTTTTGCGTCGTAGCTTCGAATTTCAAAATGATGAGTTGATAAAAACTTGATAAAAGGTAGAACCTTCACAGTGCTTTGTGTTTACAGGTAAGAAATGTCAAAATATAAAGTTGTAAGCATATTGGGTTGTATTAATTCACATAGCAAAAAGTGGAAAGATCATCCTTAAAATCCAAAAAACAAACCTCGCGCTGGTCGCCCAAAAACAGTAAAAGATCAGGGTGTATCGAAATCTCATTACAAATATATTATACATTTCGATTTGTCTTGATCTATAAAGATATTAAACTTATACGCCAAACTCCAATGTTAGGGACGCACCATTTGATTTTCAGGGGGGGGGGGGGGGGGGGATAGGAAGTTTGGTTCGGGGGAGATTTTGTTTTTTTACTCATCAGGGGGAGGGAGAATTTTTTGTTGTTGGCCTGCATAGAGGGGGAATTTTCTTTTTCCAAAAACTTCCTACCACCCCCCCCCCCTTAAAATCTAATGGTGCGTCCCTTATACCCATTAATTGAGTCTGTATTTGCGTAACATTTGCCATTGATGTACCCGACCAGGTTTGATGGTTTGACACTCGTCATGTTATGTTGATTCAGTGAATTTCGGATATTTGTCATGTTTATACCACCCAGACGTGACGTTTGTAGAACGCTCAATTCACCTATTTAGTACCACCGGTATGGGCGTTAATACAACGAGGGTATTCATTTCTAATTAAGGATTGAGCCACTCCTCTTCCACCATACCCAGAGGTTGCTTCAATGCAATCCCAAGCGCCCTTGCGCGACTTTCCCGGTGCTTATTTTAAAGTACCCGGATGTACACAGTTAGAAGAGATTTGATGTAAAAATAAAGCCTAAAAACAATAATGTGCACGGACCGGGAATCGAACCCGGGCCTCCCGCTAGCAGGCGAGAATTCTACCACTGAACCATCCGTGCTTCATACCTCTGTGTGGGCAAATTCGCTAATATATTTATAAATTTAATATAAGATTGACCCTTGGAACTTGGCCGTTACTCGCCTAAATTTTGTAGCTAATTTGTCACTTTTCTAAAGTGAGACTTTTAACTGAAATGAACCCTAAGGCCTATAGAACCATATGCCTATCAGAAAAATCTTGTTTATTTACAAAGTTATAGGTAGTTGAAGTCACTGCATTCGCATTGATTTCAATTCGATGAACTCAGTTGCCTTTGAGTGTAGTGAACGATGTGATTAGTGTACCGCGGGCCGCGTTAGGACCAATATAGCTTAGCTTCAAAAACGCGAAATGGATCGCGCTTTATTCCGCTTAATCATGTTAATCTGGTCCACGTATCTGCCCATTGTTGAGATTTGGTTCAGTATAGCGCCATTGATAGCGCACTCTATAAAACCGTCCACCGGAAGTATTAAGCGTAAACTGTCAATCATTCGTTGTGAATGAATATTCAGCCATGACTATTCATGACCTCACGATGAGATCGTCGCGATCCAGCGTCTTTCCCAACTGATCTAATTACAATATTCATAAAATGCAAATAACGCCACGCCCCTCCTCTGTCACTGTCAGACGAAGCCATCCACAATTTAAAATTCGTATTTTGTTCCACGTGCAACTTAATTTTAAATAACCAATTCTGAATGTTTCGTGTCATATAAGAACTAAATTCTGCTATCATCAAAGCAAATAAGTTTTACTCTAAATCACAATCAGCTTATTTTTACCATTGATGTACTATTTCTGTGCCACGAATCATGTTTTGAGCCGATAAAATCCACCACGTCTTAGGTCGTCTGGTTTGCTACGACCATGATAGTGCGCCCCCTCTAAAACCGTCCTCCGTCAATTTAAGCATGGTAAACGGGGGACTTTGCCGTCGAGATACTTGTCCCATAGTTATAGGGTCCTCTGTCCGGGAGCATGAAAGACATGATAGAGGGCCATGCTCCAGCGCGTTGCCCATTGAAATGGATTGATTGGATTGCATAATGCAATTGTATTAATATGTAAAGATATGAATTGTATTTACTCTTCTGTGACCGTTTTCGTCTGTGAGCTTTGTGATACTACTAATACTAATAATACAGCCGCGTGCAGAGTAAATAAGCTGATACTACAATGGATACAAGTACAGTTTCAAAAGTGTACAGCAAATGAACCATAACTGGGAGCAGAAATACGTTGCGTGATGATTATAACGCAACATGACGATTGAGGTCAACACCGCTACCAGCATTTGAGGTCATCTTCCGCAATATGTCGATGGATTCACACTTCTCCATCCAGGCTCCACCATCCACTATTATCAGTCGGTGGCAGAACATAATATCACATCGGGACATCAGATCATCATGGTGGTATCTAGGTCTGCGAGAAGACTTTCCATGTGTCAAGGCGTCGGAAAATATTTGCGATTCATTGAAAACATTTATTCAGTTCACCTATCGGGTTTTATCTGCGTCTGCTTGTGTGAGGTGGTCGAGGGATACCAAACTCCTCCTCATATTAGTCCTTAGTGTTGTCATCACTTGTAAGTAAACCTACCGCTGACTACCACCTGGGTCGGGTGATCTTTTTCTCTGAACCATAAAGCGCCTATCAGCAAAATGTTAATCGGGAAAGTTCGTGCCATATGCCATTTTATTTTTAGGAGAATATACATTAAACATTGTCAATTTGTCATGCCTTTTTTTTCATGGCATCACTGATATCCCGCGGGTCCCTCGATTTGTCAGTAGACCAGAGCAGGCCGCGGGGAGACCCCTTGCTAACCATACAAGGGTATCAAATCGGAGAAAGTTTTTTGTTTCCACAGAAGCTTGCCCCTTTGTCTTGTTTGTATCTATCTCATTCAAAATACCTGGTCCCATCATATCCCATGAAAAGAACAACTACTTACACAGATTTCATTAGGTGACGAGCAGTCCATGTCATCTTAATGTGGCCTTGCGCGCGCTTTCGTGCCGATACCCGTCACATCTTTTCTCTCCATTAGCATGATAGTCGGTTCAAATTGTTGTTCAATCCTTTCTAAACGCCATATAATCACACAACATGCTTCATAAAGGCTGTGTTTTACTTTACAGGGATAATATTGCGGCAGGACTATTTCACCGTAAACGTACCATTAATTACCGTACCCGCTGCCAAAAATACCAACATCAAAAGGATAAATGCACGCTTATTATTGGCATATAATACTCGTCATAAAAACAGGTAATGTAGTACATGTAGGCCTATACCTTTTTTTCAAAAATTAGCAGTTCTTTGGAGTAACAAATATTTCAGGAGGTGACCTAAAATTATGAACAATCTGCTGTTCATCGCATAAACATATTACCTTGTCACCTATCATAGGACAGTTCGTCGCTATCACGGTACAGCTTGTCACCTATCACGGTATACTTGTCGTCTATTACGGTATAGCTTGTCACCTAACACGGTACATCTTGCCACCTATTACGGTACAGCTTGTCACCTATCACGGTACAGTTTGTCACCTATTACGGTACAGTTTGTCACCTATCACGGTATAGCTTGTCACCTATCACGGTACAGCTTGTCACCTATCACGGTACAGTTTGTCACCTATCACGGTACAGCTTGTCACCTATCACGGTACATCTTGCCACCTATCACGGTACAGCTTGTCACCTATCACGGTACAGTTTGTCACCTATCACGGTACAGCTTGTCACCTATCACGGTACAGCTTGTCACCTATCACGGTACAGTTTGTCACCTATCACGGTACAGTTTGTCACCTATCACGGTACAGCTTGTCACCTATCACGGTACAGTTTGTCACCTATCACGGTACAGCTTGTCACCTATCACGGTACAGCTTGTCACCTATCACGGTACAGCTTGTCACCTATCACGGTACAGCTTGTCACCTATTACGGTACAGTTTGCCACCTATTACGGTACAGTTTGTCACCTATCACGGTACAGTTTGTCACCTATCACGGTACAGTTTGTCACCTATCACGGTACAGCTTGTCACCTATTACGGTACAGCTTTTCACCTACCCGACGGTACAGCTTGTCACCACGGTACAGCTTGTCACGAATCACGGTACAGTTTTTCACCTATCACGGTACAGCTTGTCACTTTTCACGGCACAGCTTGTCACCAACATGACCAAGTATAACAGTCTATCAATTGTGTTAGATATCGAATGGTTCACCTGGTGAATTGCAAAATGACTCAAAATTGGGCCCTTTTTTCTTCGAGCATTAAAGGCATATTATGCGATCTTTTCCAGGGGACGCCCTCTATCCTTGATTTTTTTTTAAATCATGAATATATTCGGAGTTACAGAGCGATACGATTCCTAATTACTTCAAAATCATAGTTTTAGAGTGAATTTAGAGTGAAATATAACAGTTTATTTTCACTCTTTAAACCATGATTTTGAAATAATTAGGCATCGTATCGCTCTGTAACTCAGAATATATTCATGATTTATGTTCAGAAATGTAAATCTGCAAGAAAATCTGCTTAAAAAAAAAAAAAAAGGATAGAGGGCATCCCCTAGAAAAGATCGCACAATATGCCTTTAACTATAAGAATTTATTGCAAAAAGCAAAAATCCTCATTTTATAGAACATTAAAACGCTTCTATGCCAAATTATGGGCAGACAGGGTGTATCTTCGAATAACAACGTTTGGCATGGTCTATTAAATTGAGTTCCTTTCAATTAAAAGCTGTAGTGAATTATAGCTGTCACAAACGTATTCTTCTTTTTCCTTAGGTCTTCTGTAACTATGTCCCATCTACCAAAAGTTTGCCGCCTTCCTGTGACGAAGATAGTCTACATCAAGATCGAGAAAACCGGAAGTGGAATAATCACCTCTATTCTCGACCGTTACGGTATTTCTCGTAACCTCACCTTTGCAGTACCCGATCGCAAAACGTACATTTCCCGTCATCCATTTGAAAGACATGTGTATAGATACAGGGATATGATTGGATATGGAGGATTTGACATGTTTACGAACCACGGGACGTATAATCGAATGGAATTGGATCGAATTTTATCAAACGCTCGGTACATTACCAGCATCCGTCATCCGGTATCGCATTTTGAGTCGATTTTTGCGCATCATAGTGATAGAATAATGTTGACCGATACACCAAAACATGAAAGTAATCCACTAGCAGCATTCTTCAAGTCCACTCACAGCGGGCTCCTGGACAACTATCAACTTCGTTATTTAGGAGAGACAAAAATGCCAAGAAATGCAAGTTTATTTCAGCAGTTATTTGACAGGCTAGATAATGAGTTTAGTCTCATCACGATAAATGAGTATTTTGTGGAATCATTGGTTCTTCTGAAGAACATGCTCTGTTGGACACTGGATGATATCTTGTTCTTGCCTATGCATGTTAGAGTTGACTCTAGGCGAATCAGTCAATCGCAAGTGGAATTCGTAAGACAACACATCGAGGCGTATAATTACGCTGATATGGAACTCTATCGGTATTACAACGCCTCTCTTTGGAAAAAGATTGCAAACCAACCCGATCAGGGGCAATTCTGGCGAGATGTCCAAGAACTGCGAAGGACGTTGTCGCATCTGGAGGATGTGTGTATAGTGGACAAAGCAAATGGTGCCAGGTATCAAGAGTATGTAAGCCCCGAGGATGAAGAGACTAAGAAGTATTGCGAGAAATATTTGCGGCATCTTATGACCGATAACATCCCAATGAAGATATATACTATTGACCATCTTTTAAATACTTAACAGATGGCGTCGTCGGACTTACTCGGTATAACAACACACAACTGTTACCACACTCTCACCTAAGTTGTTTAACGTAGTTAACCTTGTTTTTCTCCATACCATATTCAACAATAAATGCATAGAAACTTCAGAAAGGGTTCTTAAAATCTAATTACCCTATGATGAACCGTAAAGAATCAAAATGGTCTCATACACACTTTATGGAACTAAACTGCTCAAAAAAAGTTTTGGATTTTTTTTTTCAATCACAATTTGTTCAAATATCTCGGAATACGTTCATTAAGTGTAATATATCATTTAAAAGTTGATGTGTTCATCTTTACAATGACGTCCAATTTGAAGCAATCCGTTATTCCAATGCTCAGCCACATGCTTGAGAACATGAGGAGGTCGCAATCTGAAAGTGCCAAAATCAACACTATTTTGTGCTTAAAAATCAATAGATCATCACACTACACTGAAGTGGTAGTGGTCAATGTAACACTTCATTGGACAGACGACAAAGATGTTCTTTTGAGCACGAAATAGTGTTGATTTTGGCACATTCAGATTGTGACCTCCCCATGTTCCCAAGCAAGTAGCTGAGCACTGGAGCAAGAAATTGCTTCAAATTTGGTATCATTGTAAAGATGAACACATCAGCTTTACATGGATATATAACACTTAATGAACATCCATTTAAGAGCAATGATCAATTTTGGAATTGCGCTATATAAGCACCGTTTATTATTTTAACTTGCGATATTTGAAAATCTTGAGCTTGAAAAAATAGTCCAAGCTTTTTTTGAGCGGTTTATATTGGTTCGTTGGAGAACCAATAGAGCTTCCATAAAGAGAACAGTTTCAAACCCATTTAGAGCCAATAATTGTTTACATTAAATGACGTGGTTGGTATCAGTTATGTTGCAATCAAATTTCATTTAATATATAATTCATATCCTAAATTATTTTGTAAATAAAGCACAGCTATCATTATTAAACCTTACTCTGGCCCTTGTTCATATATTTTTCCGAATGAATGGAATAGCACAATGAACTAAGCACTTTTAGACGTAGTGCAAATGATATCTTTATGCTCATGTCTCATCCATATGTGATGCAGCACATCGAAAGGGCATGAAGGGGGACTTTGCGGGCACAGTAGTCCATCAAATTCATCCAAAGTACCCCGTACTATGGAGTATACATTGCCATTGGTTGCAAAACTACAAAAAGTAGCAAATTTGACAAGATATCTTGTCTCGCTTCTTAAACGTGGGTTTTCAGATAGTCCCTTTTTAAAATTGGGTATTTTTTTTGTCTTGAAAAATGTAGCCAATCTGTGCTACTAAATCACGAGCTTTGGAGAATCTGCCTTCTCTCTATCACCTAAAAGGTTTCTGGCCAATGCCACCTGGTATGATTCAGTATATCTACCAAGTCGTGTAGATGTGGTTTGTAGATGTCTTCTCTCTATCAGCTGAAGGTTTCTGACCAATGCCATCTGGTATGATTCAGTATATCTGCCAAGTCGTGTAAATGAGGTCTGTAGATGTCTTTTCTCTATCACCTGAAGGTTTCTGGCCAATGCCATCTGGTATGATTCAGTATATCTACCAAGTCGTGTAAATGAGGTCTGTAGATGTCTTCTCTCTATCAGCTGAAGGTTTCTGGCCAATGCCATCTGGTATGATTCAGTATATCTGCCAAGTCGTGTAAATGAGGTCTGTAGATGTCTTTTCTCTATCACCTGAAGGTTTCTGGCCAATGCCATCTGGTATGATTCAGTATATCTGCCAAGTTGTGTAGATGAGGTTTGTAGATGTACTGCAGGAGTTGCTTCGTTTCTAGCAGCATATCACCGATCTTGACTCTACCTTTGTTTCTAGCGGTCTTTCTACTACATAGTTCTTGGGTGCTTTTTGTGGTTAAAGGTGCTGTAAGATGATAAAAATGAATAGCAAGAGATCATGAATTAAAAAACCAAAGAAGATTTCATGTGCAGCCCGAGCATGACTAGCACCAATAAGGGGCAAACACTGTTGGATATTTGAAAGAATACAGCTGCAAATCAATGTATACAGCTGATATAAGTCAGCTCTTATTTTACCCTATAGTATTATTCAGTAAAGCATTTTGATTTTGTTAAAAAGACGTTTGATCTGAGCTAGAATGGTGTTGTGCTTATTTCTATAAGAAGGGGTAGGTCAGCTGACTTTTAACATTTAGCTACCAATGATGCTAATTACTCCGGACAAGAATGTTTGGCACTTTGCAGTGATGATATTTTGGAGATTTGTTTTCTCACACTGATAGACTTCTGATGCTGACGTTTACTCTTCATATTTGCACGAGAATTGTCACAGTACACTTGGACCTTGAATACTGATACGCGACCACTAACCGAAATGTCCTTCTCTATCATCTGACTAAAGAATTATCAAGATTCCCATACCTAAACGATCCAAATGTCTTGATTAACAAAATACAGCACATATTGATAGCTTTCCATGTCATTGTCCTTGCTATTCCCTATTTCATGACTGTTATCTGGTGGTATCACAAATGAGTTCTAAACACATATGTAAAACGAGTATTTTGGTTGGTTTTGCTCGAGCTTTTCACGTTAACTTTCCAAGTTCGTTTGTAATCGCTAATAAATAGTTCATAGTAATTAAATACCGCTTGTTTGATGTTGAAAGATTGTCGAAATATCACTTACCTACGCCCAATAGTTTAAAGATTTGTGATATGATATCAGGACAATAGGCGGACCAATCTTCCATACGCAACACCGTTAGTTGTTCACGTGGGAAACTCTGCAACCAATCTCGCATATAAACGTCATAGAATCCTTTAGCAAGTCCCTGTTATAAAATAAAGTTATAACATAAATGTCATATAAAATGTCAATCAGACAAACAGACTCGTCTCCGATTATAACCATGTTATTATTTAATAACTGATCAATTCACGTTAACACTTTCCACGCGGCTATTTGTTTTACCATTATTATACAAAACAGATCTTTCAGAAAACCTTCCCACATATTTAAAGTCTATCTCAAGGATTACTGAACCAATACTAGGCATGTTTGTACTTATGCTAATGCATTTCTCATAGTGATTCCAAATATGCTGATGAAGTTCAATAACTTTGACATTTTTGAAACATTTTGTGAAATTTTGGAATTGTCGTCTGCAGACGCCTGTCGCATGGAAGCTTCGACTGCATAGACGGATGGGCACGTAATCTCTTAGATGTAAATGTTGAGCTTCCTGCTTTCCGTACCAACACAATACAACTGCAACCCAAGAGGACGAATTGTAGTAGTTGTTTTTTGAAACAAATCAAATGTTAACCTGCCCTATAGAATCAAGCGACGAGTTATTACTCAGAAATCATGGCTACAATTTCTAATAGTATCAATTAATTACGATTCACTCAACTATTTTGTTCTCTTTGTGATTTCTGCCATTGCTCTGGTAAGTGCACGCTCGTAAACTACGATTTTGAAGGCACTTGTAAAGATTCGCAACATCATTCAATACTAGCTGATGAAATTTCTTGTTAGTCGGCTTTCCCCAGAAGTAACGATATTCCGAATATAATCTGTAAAAATCATAAATGCCGATAGGCTTATATTTATAATATGGTTTTATAAAATCATTTATTACATATCGCTGGCACGGGTTGGAGTGAGTGGGCCCCACTCAGTGGGATGAGGCAACACCGAATCCTTCCAGTATTTACTATTGAGGCACAGCCCCTACCCTGGAAATACGAGTCTTTTTTGAGGAAAAAAAACATATAGTTCAACCAAAGACGGTAATGGTTCAACAAAAGGCCTTTTCGAACAATTCAAACAGTTCTTGAAAAATCTTTTCTAGCGCCCTCACATACAAAATGGATGCTTTCTCACCCAGATCTACAAGACATCTTACCAAACTATGAGCGAAGCGGCATCCTTTGGATCTGGCATACCGTGAACCTTCGAAAGGTTTAAGAAACAACCAAGAAAAGAACCACAAAAAAAAGAAATCCCCTGTACACTTTAAAAATAGACACTGCATTCGCGAAAGTCTGGCCAAATTTAGTCTCGTCATAAAATACAAAATGCGGGAAATATTGTGATTTGAAGGTGCCATGCATCAAGTGTTTGATGCAATAAAGTGCACCATATAAGGGTCCATATCCAAACTCTCAGTGCTTTTAAAGCATTTTTCTAGCGATTTTCCAACGCTTTTCCAACGGTATTTCGTTCTATTGTTAAAAGCATCGGAAAAAGATCGGTGATTAACTAGAAACCTCTCTACTTATCTGGCGTTAACAATAGAACTATTGTAGTACTCTCAATGGCTCAATGAGTGAAGCAGACAGATCAAAGCGCAAGGAAGGTTGTGTTATATTCTTTAAGAAATCCGATCATAAAATGGTAACGTTCACCGCCGATCAATGTATCTGGTCGTCTAGAAATATGAATTAAGCTACCGCTCCATCACTCTATTCATCTATTGTTCGGCGCAGTATTTTCAAGATCTTGTGAAAGTAGCCCATTTCCCCCTTCATTCCATTGAAATCAATGCTGAAAACATTTTGGCGATAGGTCACGTAACATATTTGTACAATGGATGGGTGATGACGATATAATTAATTGATTGATAAATAATTAAATAAACATCAACAATTAAGAAAGTAAATACAAAATAAATAAATAACGTTAAAATTATGTCAATATAAATGAAAACCCCGAACCGACGTATAATGAGAGAACAATAATAAATATTATATTTCGGCATACTTAAAACCCTAACCGACCTCTACCCAGACTCGACCGCTCTAAGTATAGAGCACAAGGAATATAAACCGCCACAAAGATTCGAACGTACGGCCTGCTGATTGAGAGTCCTAATCTTTACCAACTGAGCTATTTCGATTTTCCTGAAATCCTCAGCGCTTTATACCCAAATATAGTTCTCATTCAACTATTCCCTAAATACACACGGTATGTTGAACCATATTACTTTTGTTTGTTATTGCGTTCACATAGCCGCATAGTTGGCTCAGCAGTAGAGCATTGGACTAGTAAACCGGAGGTCGTGGGTTCGAATCCTATCACGTCTTGAAATTTTATTTTAATCGTTTATATACATTTTTTTTATTAGTTTTCGATATTGTTTATCATTTCGTATAATTATTCATTATTGTTCAATTATAGTTTATTTTGGAATGTGGAATTATTTACGATTTCATTTTAATTTTCCACTGAATTTTTAGTGTGCATGGCATCATCTCCTATGCAACAGGCCAATACAATAGAAACTCGTTGTGTGTTATTATCGATTGAGCTAAACTTGTTACAAATGCCAGCCGTTATGTAATACAAATCAATGTGCCTGTATTATTATTATTGAAATAATGTTTCGGTGGTGTAGGAAATAGGAAAATCGATTCAAGGGCATGAGCCGACTGGCTTCTTATTTACATAACAATTGGCCTTTGCAGATCATGTTCATAGACTAGCTAGGGGCCGTTCAATGTAGGCCTAGGAGTAGTAAACATAATTATATTTACAGGACATTCTTTATCGCAGTGAAATTGCAAAAGAAAAAAGTATCATTCCACATTCAATAAATATAGCGAACGATAAGCAATCCTGTCAATTTATAAAAACAAACAGTGTAATAACAAAACAGAAAAGAAAACCATCCCCATCCGCAGGATTCGAACCACTGACCTCATGATTGTGAAGCCGGCGCTTTGACGTTTGAGCTATTGAAGGCTATACATAAACGTTTTGAAGAAAAACATTACATAGGGTTCAAAATACAAACATCTCTTAAATCGGAGGCTAAAATGCTTTATATTTCGATTGGTGTGCATTTTTAATATGGGTTATCGCCCAAAAGTTGATTATATGCTGAAGGAGATTGTAATTCTGATTTCATTATAATGCATAACACTATTTTTTTAAACGATTCTAGACATTTCGTTCGTAAATAAATTTCACCATTACGTTTGATCGATTAAAATTCGCGGCAAATACTGCGCCGAACAATAGATGAATAGAGTGAGAGACTCGAGAGTAAACAACTATGCTACACTCGTGATGGAGCGGTAGCTTAATTCATATTTCTAGACGACCAGATACATTGATCGGCGGTGAACGTAAACATTTTATGATCGGATTTAAAAAGCTTATAGTATTTCTTAAAGAATATAACACAACCTTCTTTGCGCTTTGATCTGTCTGCTTCACTAATTGAGCCATTGAGAGTACTACAATAGTTCTATTGTTAACGCCAGATAAGTAGAGAGGTTTCTAGTTAATCACCGATCTTTTTCCGATGCTTTTAACAATAGAACGAAATACCGTTGGAAAAGCGTTGTAAAATCGCTAGAAAAATGCTTTAAAAGCACTCAGAGTTTGGATATGGACCCTAATTACAACGAGGTCATTTATTCTACCTCATAGAATGCATATGCCTTGGACTGCTAAAGTACACTTTCATGATCCAAAATACGTTTACCTTTCAATCGGAT
>CM069458.1:2842887-2965176 GCA_035610835.1 Ophiura sarsii | reverse complement strand
TACATTTACATTTTGGACCCCTAGTGACCCCTTTCTTGACCTTTGACCTGGTCAATATGATTGACTTATTTTCTTGGCTCATCAAACCAAACAAGATGTCAAAGTTTGGTCCAAATCGGACAATGTCTTAACTTTTATGCCTGTAAAGTTCAATGACCCCTAGTGACCCCATATGACATGTGAATTTTAATAGCAGGAGACCCTATATGCACATGGTCATAAGGAATCATTTGACTAATTGTGGCGATTGTAACATGTAAACTGTAGGAGGAGTAGCGTTTTTAAGGATATTCACATTTTGACCTCTAGTGACCCTTGTTGACCTTTGACCTAATTCAAATGATTGACTTATTTTCTTGGCTCATCAAATCAAACAAGATGTCAAAGTTTCGTCCAAATCGGACAATGTCTTAACTTTTATGCCTGTAAAGTTCAATGACCCCTAGTGACCCCATATGACATGTGAATTTTAATCGCAGGAGACCCTATATGCACATGGTCATAAGGAATCATTTGACCAAGTATGGTGATTGTAACATGTAAACTGTAGGAGAAGTAGCGTTTTTAAGGATATTCACGTTTTGACCTCTAGTGACCCCTTGTTGACCTTTGACCTAATTCAAATGATTGACTTATTTTCTTGGCTCATCAAACCAAACAAGATGTCAAAGTTTGGTCCAAATCGGACAATGTCTTAACTTTTATGCCTGTAAAGTTCAATGACCCCTAGTGACCCCATATGACATGTGAATTTTAATAGCAGGAGACCCTATATGCACATGGTCATAAGGAATCATTTGACCAAGTATGGTGATTGTAACATGTAAACTGTAGGAGAAGTAGCATTTTAAAGGAGCGTTTGGAAGAAAGAAATCTGAGGAGCACAGTATATTGGTTTGCTGCGCAAAACCAATATAAAGACACACAGGGTAAAATGTAAGACTTGCTCCGATTTTGACCGGTGATGGCTCATTTTGTAGGCATTGATGAGACAAGAAAAAAAGTCAATCATTTTTTTGGGGTCAAAGGTCAAGAAAAGGTCACTAGGGGTCCTAATGTAGTAAACATTTACATTTTGACCCCTAGTGACCCCTTCTTGACCTTTGACCTGGTCAATATGATTGACTTATTTTCTTGGCTCATCAAACCAAACAAGATGTCAAAGTTTGGTCCAAATCGGACAATGTCTTAACTTTTATGCCTGTAAAGTTCAATGACCCCTAGTGACCCCATATGACATGTGAATTTTAATAGCAGGAGACCCTATATGCACATGGTCATAAGGAATCATTTGACTAATTGTGGCGATTGTAACATGTAAACTGTAGGAGGAGTAGCGTTTTTAAGGATATTCACATTTTGACCTCTAGTGACCCTTGTTGACCTTTGACCTAATTCAAATGATTGACTTATTTTCTTGGCTCATCAAATCAAACAAGATGTCAAAGTTTCGTCCAAATCGGACAATGTCTTAACTTTTATGCCTGTAAAGTTCAATGACCCCTAGTGACCCCATATGACATGTGAATTTTAATCGCAGGAGACCCTATATGCACATGGTCATAAGGAATCATTTGACCAAGTATGGTGATTGTAACATGTAAACTGTAGGAGAAGTAGCGTTTTTAAGGATATTCACGTTTTGACCTCTAGTGACCCCTTGTTGACCTTTGACCTAATTCAAATGATTGACTTATTTTCTTGGCTCATCAAACCAAACAAGATGTCAAAGTTTGGTCCAAATCGGACAATGTCTTAACTTTTATGCCTGTAAAGTTCAATGACCCCTAGTGACCCCATATGACATGTGAATTTTAATAGCAGGAGACCCTATATGCACATGGTCATAAGGAATCATTTGACCAAGTATGGTGATTGTAACATGTAAACTGTAGGAGAAGTAGCATTTTAAAGGAGCGTTTGGAAGAAAGAAATCTGAGGAGCACAGTATATTGGTTTGCTGCGCAAAACCAATATAAAGACACACAGGGTAAAATGTAAGACTTGCTCCGATTTTGACCGGTGATGGCTCATTTTGTAGGCATTGATGAGACAAGAAAAAAAGTCAATCATTTTTTGGGGGTCAAAGGTCAAGAAAAGGTCACTAGGGGTCCTAATGTAGTAAACATTTACATTTTGACCCCTAGTGACCCCTTCTTGACCTTTGACCTGGTCAATATGATTGACTTATTTTCTTGGCTCATCAAACCAAACAAGATGTCAAAGTTTGGTCCAAATCGGACAATGTCTTAACTTTTATGCCTGTAAAGTTCAATGACCCCTAGTGACCCCATATGACATGTGAATTTTAATAGCAGGAGACCCTATATGCACATGGTCATAAGGAATCATTTGACTAATTGTGGCGATTGTAACATGTAAACTGTAGGAGGAGTAGCGTTTTTAAGGATATTCACATTTTGACCTCTAGTGACCCTTGTTGACCTTTGACCTAATTCAAATGATTGACTTATTTTCTTGGCTCATCAAATCAAACAAGATGTCAAAGTTTCGTCCAAATCGGACAATGTCTTAACTTTTATGCCTGTAAAGTTCAATGACCCCTAGTGACCCCATATGACATGTGAATTTTAATCGCAGGAGACCCTATATGCACATGGTCATAAGGAATCATTTGACCAAGTATGGTGATTGTAACATGTAAACTGTAGGAGAAGTAGCGTTTTTAAGGATATTCACGTTTTGACCTCTAGTGACCCCTTGTTGACCTTTGACCTAATTCAAATGATTGACTTATTTTCTTGGCTCATCAAACCAAACAAGATGTCAAAGTTTGGTCCAAATCGGACAATGTCTTAACTTTTATGCCTGTAAAGTTCAATGACCCCTAGTGACCCCATATGACATGTGAATTTTAATAGCAGGAGACCCTATATGCACATGGTCATAAGGAATCATTTGACCAAGTATGGTGATTGTAACATGTAAACTGTAGGAGAAGTAGCATTTTAAAGGAGCGTTTGGAAGAAAGAAATCTGAGGAGCACAGTATATTGGTTTGCTGCGCAAAACCAATATAAAGACACACAGGGTAAAATGTAAGACTTGCTCCGATTTTGACCGGTGATGGCTCATTTTGTAGGCATTGATGAGACAAGAAAAAAAGTCAATCATTTTTTTGGGGTCAAAGGTCAAGAAAAGGTCACTAGGGGTCCTAATGTAGTAAACATTTACATTTTGACCCCTAGTGACCCCTTCTTGACCTTTGACCTGGTCAATATGATTGACTTATTTTCTTGGCTCATCAAACCAAACAAGATGTCAAAGTTTGGTCCAAATCGGACAATGTCTTAACTTTTATGCCTGTAAAGTTCAATGACCCCTAGTGACCCCATATGACATGTGAATTTTAATAGCAGGAGACCCTATATGCACATGGTCATAAGGAATCATTTGACTAATTGTGGCGATTGTAACATGTAAACTGTAGGAGGAGTAGCGTTTTTAAGGATATTCACATTTTGACCTCTAGTGACCCTTGTTGACCTTTGACCTAATTCAAATGATTGACTTATTTTCTTGGCTCATCAAATCAAACAAGATGTCAAAGTTTCGTCCAAATCGGACAATGTCTTAACTTTTATGCCTGTAAAGTTCAATGACCCCTAGTGACCCCATATGACATGTGAATTTTAATCGCAGGAGACCCTATATGCACATGGTCATAAGGAATCATTTGACCAAGTATGGTGATTGTAACATGTAAACTGTAGGAGAAGTAGCGTTTTTAAGGATATTCACGTTTTGACCTCTAGTGACCCCTTGTTGACCTTTGACCTAATTCAAATGATTGACTTATTTTCTTGGCTCATCAAACCAAACAAGATGTCAAAGTTTGGTCCAAATCGGACAATGTCTTAACTTTTATGCCTGTAAAGTTCAATGACCCCTAGTGACCCCATATGACATGTGAATTTTAATAGCAGGAGACCCTATATGCACATGGTCATAAGGAATCATTTGACCAAGTATGGTGATTGTAACATGTAAACTGTAGGAGAAGTAGCATTTTAAAGGAGCGTTTGGAAGAAAGAAATCTGAGGAGCACAGTATATTGGTTTGCTGCGCAAAACCAATATAAAGACACACAGGGTAAAATGTAAGACTTGCTCCGATTTTGACCGGTGATGGCTCATTTTGTAGGCATTGATGAGACAAGAAAAAAAGTCAATCATTTTTTTGGGGTCAAAGGTCAAGAAAAGGTCACTAGGGGTCCTAATGTAGTAAACATTTACATTTTGACCCCTAGTGACCCCTTCTTGACCTTTGACCTGGTCAATATGATTGACTTATTTTCTTGGCTCATCAAACCAAACAAGATGTCAAAGTTTGGTCCAAATCGGACAATGTCTTAACTTTTATGCCTGTAAAGTTCAATGACCCCTAGTGACCCCATATGACATGTGAATTTTAATAGCAGGAGACCCTATATGCACATGGTCATAAGGAATCATTTGACTAATTGTGGCGATTGTAACATGTAAACTGTAGGAGGAGTAGCGTTTTTAAGGATATTCACATTTTGACCTCTAGTGACCCTTGTTGACCTTTGACCTAATTCAAATGATTGACTTATTTTCTTGGCTCATCAAATCAAACAAGATGTCAAAGTTTCGTCCAAATCGGACAATGTCTTAACTTTTATGCCTGTAAAGTTCAATGACCCCTAGTGACCCCATATGACATGTGAATTTTAATCGCAGGAGACCCTATATGCACATGGTCATAAGGAATCATTTGACCAAGTATGGTGATTGTAACATGTAAACTGTAGGAGAAGTAGCGTTTTTAAGGATATTCACGTTTTGACCTCTAGTGACCCCTTGTTGACCTTTGACCTAATTCAAATGATTGACTTATTTTCTTGGCTCATCAAACCAAACAAGATGTCAAAGTTTGGTCCAAATCGGACAATGTCTTAACTTTTATGCCTGTAAAGTTCAATGACCCCTAGTGACCCCATATGACATGTGAATTTTAATAGCAGGAGACCCTATATGCACATGGTCATAAGGAATCATTTGACCAAGTATGGTGATTGTAACATGTAAACTGTAGGAGAAGTAGCATTTTAAAGGAGCGTTTGGAAGAAAGAAATCTGAGGAGCACAGTATATTGGTTTGCTGCGCAAAACCAATATAAAGACACACAGGGTAAAATGTAAGACTTGCTCCGATTTTGACCGGTGATGGCTCATTTTGTAGGCATTGATGAGACAAGAAAAAAAGTCAATCATTTTTTGGGGGTCAAAGGTCAAGAAAAGGTCACTAGGGGTCCTAATGTAGTAAACATTTACATTTTGACCCCTAGTGACCCCTTCTTGACCTTTGACCTGGTCAATATGATTGACTTATTTTCTTGGCTCATCAAACCAAACAAGATGTCAAAGTTTGGTCCAAATCGGACAATGTCTTAACTTTTATGCCTGTAAAGTTCAATGACCCCTAGTGACCCCATATGACATGTGAATTTTAATAGCAGGAGACCCTATATGCACATGGTCATAAGGAATCATTTGACTAATTGTGGCGATTGTAACATGTAAACTGTAGGAGGAGTAGCGTTTTTAAGGATATTCACATTTTGACCTCTAGTGACCCTTGTTGACCTTTGACCTAATTCAAATGATTGACTTATTTTCTTGGCTCATCAAATCAAACAAGATGTCAAAGTTTCGTCCAAATCGGACAATGTCTTAACTTTTATGCCTGTAAAGTTCAATGACCCCTAGTGACCCCATATGACATGTGAATTTTAATCGCAGGAGACCCTATATGCACATGGTCATAAGGAATCATTTGACCAAGTATGGTGATTGTAACATGTAAACTGTAGGAGAAGTAGCGTTTTTAAGGATATTCACGTTTTGACCTCTAGTGACCCCTTGTTGACCTTTGACCTAATTCAAATGATTGACTTATTTTCTTGGCTCATCAAACCAAACAAGATGTCAAAGTTTGGTCCAAATCGGACAATGTCTTAACTTTTATGCCTGTAAAGTTCAATGACCCCTAGTGACCCCATATGACATGTGAATTTTAATAGCAGGAGACCCTATATGCACATGGTCATAAGGAATCATTTGACCAAGTATGGTGATTGTAACATGTAAACTGTAGGAGAAGTAGCATTTTAAAGGAGCGTTTGGAAGAAAGAAATCTGAGGAGCACAGTATATTGGTTTGCTGCGCAAAACCAATATAAAGACACACAGGGTAAAATGTAAGACTTGCTCCGATTTTGACCGGTGATGGCTCATTTTGTAGGCATTGATGAGACAAGAAAAAAAGTCAATCATTTTTTTGGGGTCAAAGGTCAAGAAAAGGTCACTAGGGGTCCTAATGTAGTAAACATTTACATTTTGACCCCTAGTGACCCCTTCTTGACCTTTGACCTGGTCAATATGATTGACTTATTTTCTTGGCTCATCAAACCAAACAAGATGTCAAAGTTTGGTCCAAATCGGACAATGTCTTAACTTTTATGCCTGTAAAGTTCAATGACCCCTAGTGACCCCATATGACATGTGAATTTTAATAGCAGGAGACCCTATATGCACATGGTCATAAGGAATCATTTGACTAATTGTGGCGATTGTAACATGTAAACTGTAGGAGGAGTAGCGTTTTTAAGGATATTCACATTTTGACCTCTAGTGACCCTTGTTGACCTTTGACCTAATTCAAATGATTGACTTATTTTCTTGGCTCATCAAATCAAACAAGATGTCAAAGTTTCGTCCAAATCGGACAATGTCTTAACTTTTATGCCTGTAAAGTTCAATGACCCCTAGTGACCCCATATGACATGTGAATTTTAATCGCAGGAGACCCTATATGCACATGGTCATAAGGAATCATTTGACCAAGTATGGTGATTGTAACATGTAAACTGTAGGAGAAGTAGCGTTTTTAAGGATATTCACGTTTTGACCTCTAGTGACCCCTTGTTGACCTTTGACCTAATTCAAATGATTGACTTATTTTCTTGGCTCATCAAACCAAACAAGATGTCAAAGTTTGGTCCAAATCGGACAATGTCTTAACTTTTATGCCTGTAAAGTTCAATGACCCCTAGTGACCCCATATGACATGTGAATTTTAATAGCAGGAGACCCTATATGCACATGGTCATAAGGAATCATTTGACCAAGTATGGTGATTGTAACATGTAAACTGTAGGAGAAGTAGCATTTTAAAGGAGCGTTTGGAAGAAAGAAATCTGAGGAGCACAGTATATTGGTTTGCTGCGCAAAACCAATATAAAGACACACAGGGTAAAATGTAAGACTTGCTCCGATTTTGACCGGTGATGGCTCATTTTGTAGGCATTGATGAGACAAGAAAAAAAGTCAATCATTTTTTGGGGGTCAAAGGTCAAGAAAAGGTCACTAGGGGTCCTAATGTAGTAAACATTTACATTTTGACCCCTAGTGACCCCTTCTTGACCTTTGACCTGGTCAATATGATTGACTTATTTTCTTGGCTCATCAAACCAAACAAGATGTCAAAGTTTGGTCCAAATCGGACAATGTCTTAACTTTTATGCCTGTAAAGTTCAATGACCCCTAGTGACCCCATATGACATGTGAATTTTAATAGCAGGAGACCCTATATGCACATGGTCATAAGGAATCATTTGACTAATTGTGGCGATTGTAACATGTAAACTGTAGGAGGAGTAGCGTTTTTAAGGATATTCACATTTTGACCTCTAGTGACCCTTGTTGACCTTTGACCTAATTCAAATGATTGACTTATTTTCTTGGCTCATCAAATCAAACAAGATGTCAAAGTTTCGTCCAAATCGGACAATGTCTTAACTTTTATGCCTGTAAAGTTCAATGACCCCTAGTGACCCCATATGACATGTGAATTTTAATCGCAGGAGACCCTATATGCACATGGTCATAAGGAATCATTTGACCAAGTATGGTGATTGTAACATGTAAACTGTAGGAGAAGTAGCGTTTTTAAGGATATTCACGTTTTGACCTCTAGTGACCCCTTGTTGACCTTTGACCTAATTCAAATGATTGACTTATTTTCTTGGCTCATCAAACCAAACAAGATGTCAAAGTTTGGTCCAAATCGGACAATGTCTTAACTTTTATGCCTGTAAAGTTCAATGACCCCTAGTGACCCCATATGACATGTGAATTTTAATAGCAGGAGACCCTATATGCACATGGTCATAAGGAATCATTTGACCAAGTATGGTGATTGTAACATGTAAACTGTAGGAGAAGTAGCATTTTAAAGGAGCGTTTGGAAGAAAGAAATCTGAGGAGCACAGTATATTGGTTTGCTGCGCAAAACCAATATAAAGACACACAGGGTAAAATGTAAGACTTGCTCCGATTTTGACCGGTGATGGCTCATTTTGTAGGCATTGATGAGACAAGAAAAAAAGTCAATCATTTTTTGGGGGTCAAAGGTCAAGAAAAGGTCACTAGGGGTCCTAATGTAGTAAACATTTACATTTTGACCCCTAGTGACCCCTTCTTGACCTTTGACCTGGTCAATATGATTGACTTATTTTCTTGGCTCATCAAACCAAACAAGATGTCAAAGTTTGGTCCAAATCGGACAATGTCTTAACTTTTATGCCTGTAAAGTTCAATGACCCCTAGTGACCCCATATGACATGTGAATTTTAATAGCAGGAGACCCTATATGCACATGGTCATAAGGAATCATTTGACTAATTGTGGCGATTGTAACATGTAAACTGTAGGAGGAGTAGCGTTTTTAAGGATATTCACATTTTGACCTCTAGTGACCCTTGTTGACCTTTGACCTAATTCAAATGATTGACTTATTTTCTTGGCTCATCAAATCAAACAAGATGTCAAAGTTTCGTCCAAATCGGACAATGTCTTAACTTTTATGCCTGTAAAGTTCAATGACCCCTAGTGACCCCATATGACATGTGAATTTTAATCGCAGGAGACCCTATATGCACATGGTCATAAGGAATCATTTGACCAAGTATGGTGATTGTAACATGTAAACTGTAGGAGAAGTAGCGTTTTTAAGGATATTCACGTTTTGACCTCTAGTGACCCCTTGTTGACCTTTGACCTAATTCAAATGATTGACTTATTTTCTTGGCTCATCAAACCAAACAAGATGTCAAAGTTTGGTCCAAATCGGACAATGTCTTAACTTTTATGCCTGTAAAGTTCAATGACCCCTAGTGACCCCATATGACATGTGAATTTTAATAGCAGGAGACCCTATATGCACATGGTCATAAGGAATCATTTGACCAAGTATGGTGATTGTAACATGTAAACTGTAGGAGAAGTAGCATTTTAAAGGAGCGTTTGGAAGAAAGAAATCTGAGGAGCACAGTATATTGGTTTGCTGCGCAAAACCAATATAAAGACACACAGGGTAAAATGTAAGACTTGCTCCGATTTTGACCGGTGATGGCTCATTTTGTAGGCATTGATGAGACAAGAAAAAAAGTCAATCATTTTTTTGGGGTCAAAGGTCAAGAAAAGGTCACTAGGGGTCCTAATGTAGTAAACATTTACATTTTGACCCCTAGTGACCCCTTCTTGACCTTTGACCTGGTCAATATGATTGACTTATTTTCTTGGCTCATCAAACCAAACAAGATGTCAAAGTTTGGTCCAAATCGGACAATGTCTTAACTTTTATGCCTGTAAAGTTCAATGACCCCTAGTGACCCCATATGACATGTGAATTTTAATAGCAGGAGACCCTATATGCACATGGTCATAAGGAATCATTTGACTAATTGTGGCGATTGTAACATGTAAACTGTAGGAGGAGTAGCGTTTTTAAGGATATTCACATTTTGACCTCTAGTGACCCTTGTTGACCTTTGACCTAATTCAAATGATTGACTTATTTTCTTGGCTCATCAAATCAAACAAGATGTCAAAGTTTCGTCCAAATCGGACAATGTCTTAACTTTTATGCCTGTAAAGTTCAATGACCCCTAGTGACCCCATATGACATGTGAATTTTAATCGCAGGAGACCCTATATGCACATGGTCATAAGGAATCATTTGACCAAGTATGGTGATTGTAACATGTAAACTGTAGGAGAAGTAGCGTTTTTAAGGATATTCACGTTTTGACCTCTAGTGACCCCTTGTTGACCTTTGACCTAATTCAAATGATTGACTTATTTTCTTGGCTCATCAAACCAAACAAGATGTCAAAGTTTGGTCCAAATCGGACAATGTCTTAACTTTTATGCCTGTAAAGTTCAATGACCCCTAGTGACCCCATATGACATGTGAATTTTAATAGCAGGAGACCCTATATGCACATGGTCATAAGGAATCATTTGACCAAGTATGGTGATTGTAACATGTAAACTGTAGGAGAAGTAGCATTTTAAAGGAGCGTTTGGAAGAAAGAAATCTGAGGAGCACAGTATATTGGTTTGCTGCGCAAAACCAATATAAAGACACACAGGGTAAAATGTAAGACTTGCTCCGATTTTGACCGGTGATGGCTCATTTTGTAGGCATTGATGAGACAAGAAAAAAAGTCAATCATTTTTTGGGGGTCAAAGGTCAAGAAAAGGTCACTAGGGGTCCTAATGTAGTAAACATTTACATTTTGACCCCTAGTGACCCCTTCTTGACCTTTGACCTGGTCAATATGATTGACTTATTTTCTTGGCTCATCAAACCAAACAAGATGTCAAAGTTTGGTCCAAATCGGACAATGTCTTAACTTTTATGCCTGTAAAGTTCAATGACCCCTAGTGACCCCATATGACATGTGAATTTTAATAGCAGGAGACCCTATATGCACATGGTCATAAGGAATCATTTGACTAATTGTGGCGATTGTAACATGTAAACTGTAGGAGGAGTAGCGTTTTTAAGGATATTCACATTTTGACCTCTAGTGACCCTTGTTGACCTTTGACCTAATTCAAATGATTGACTTATTTTCTTGGCTCATCAAATCAAACAAGATGTCAAAGTTTCGTCCAAATCGGACAATGTCTTAACTTTTATGCCTGTAAAGTTCAATGACCCCTAGTGACCCCATATGACATGTGAATTTTAATCGCAGGAGACCCTATATGCACATGGTCATAAGGAATCATTTGACCAAGTATGGTGATTGTAACATGTAAACTGTAGGAGAAGTAGCGTTTTTAAGGATATTCACGTTTTGACCTCTAGTGACCCCTTGTTGACCTTTGACCTAATTCAAATGATTGACTTATTTTCTTGGCTCATCAAACCAAACAAGATGTCAAAGTTTGGTCCAAATCGGACAATGTCTTAACTTTTATGCCTGTAAAGTTCAATGACCCCTAGTGACCCCATATGACATGTGAATTTTAATAGCAGGAGACCCTATATGCACATGGTCATAAGGAATCATTTGACCAAGTATGGTGATTGTAACATGTAAACTGTAGGAGAAGTAGCATTTTAAAGGAGCGTTTGGAAGAAAGAAATCTGAGGAGCACAGTATATTGGTTTGCTGCGCAAAACCAATATAAAGACACACAGGGTAAAATGTAAGACTTGCTCCGATTTTGACCGGTGATGGCTCATTTTGTAGGCATTGATGAGACAAGAAAAAAAGTCAATCATTTTTTGGGGGTCAAAGGTCAAGAAAAGGTCACTAGGGGTCCTAATGTAGTAAACATTTACATTTTGACCCCTAGTGACCCCTTCTTGACCTTTGACCTGGTCAATATGATTGACTTATTTTCTTGGCTCATCAAACCAAACAAGATGTCAAAGTTTGGTCCAAATCGGACAATGTCTTAACTTTTATGCCTGTAAAGTTCAATGACCCCTAGTGACCCCATATGACATGTGAATTTTAATAGCAGGAGACCCTATATGCACATGGTCATAAGGAATCATTTGACTAATTGTGGCGATTGTAACATGTAAACTGTAGGAGGAGTAGCGTTTTTAAGGATATTCACATTTTGACCTCTAGTGACCCTTGTTGACCTTTGACCTAATTCAAATGATTGACTTATTTTCTTGGCTCATCAAATCAAACAAGATGTCAAAGTTTCGTCCAAATCGGACAATGTCTTAACTTTTATGCCTGTAAAGTTCAATGACCCCTAGTGACCCCATATGACATGTGAATTTTAATCGCAGGAGACCCTATATGCACATGGTCATAAGGAATCATTTGACCAAGTATGGTGATTGTAACATGTAAACTGTAGGAGAAGTAGCGTTTTTAAGGATATTCACGTTTTGACCTCTAGTGACCCCTTGTTGACCTTTGACCTAATTCAAATGATTGACTTATTTTCTTGGCTCATCAAACCAAACAAGATGTCAAAGTTTGGTCCAAATCGGACAATGTCTTAACTTTTATGCCTGTAAAGTTCAATGACCCCTAGTGACCCCATATGACATGTGAATTTTAATAGCAGGAGACCCTATATGCACATGGTCATAAGGAATCATTTGACCAAGTATGGTGATTGTAACATGTAAACTGTAGGAGAAGTAGCATTTTAAAGGAGCGTTTGGAAGAAAGAAATCTGAGGAGCACAGTATATTGGTTTGCTGCGCAAAACCAATATAAAGACACACAGGGTAAAATGTAAGACTTGCTCCGATTTTGACCGGTGATGGCTCATTTTGTAGGCATTGATGAGACAAGAAAAAAAGTCAATCATTTTTTGGGGGTCAAAGGTCAAGAAAAGGTCACTAGGGGTCCTAATGTAGTAAACATTTACATTTTGACCCCTAGTGACCCCTTCTTGACCTTTGACCTGGTCAATATGATTGACTTATTTTCTTGGCTCATCAAACCAAACAAGATGTCAAAGTTTGGTCCAAATCGGACAATGTCTTAACTTTTATGCCTGTAAAGTTCAATGACCCCTAGTGACCCCATATGACATGTGAATTTTAATAGCAGGAGACCCTATATGCACATGGTCATAAGGAATCATTTGACTAATTGTGGCGATTGTAACATGTAAACTGTAGGAGGAGTAGCGTTTTTAAGGATATTCACATTTTGACCTCTAGTGACCCTTGTTGACCTTTGACCTAATTCAAATGATTGACTTATTTTCTTGGCTCATCAAATCAAACAAGATGTCAAAGTTTCGTCCAAATCGGACAATGTCTTAACTTTTATGCCTGTAAAGTTCAATGACCCCTAGTGACCCCATATGACATGTGAATTTTAATCGCAGGAGACCCTATATGCACATGGTCATAAGGAATCATTTGACCAAGTATGGTGATTGTAACATGTAAACTGTAGGAGAAGTAGCGTTTTTAAGGATATTCACGTTTTGACCTCTAGTGACCCCTTGTTGACCTTTGACCTAATTCAAATGATTGACTTATTTTCTTGGCTCATCAAACCAAACAAGATGTCAAAGTTTGGTCCAAATCGGACAATGTCTTAACTTTTATGCCTGTAAAGTTCAATGACCCCTAGTGACCCCATATGACATGTGAATTTTAATAGCAGGAGACCCTATATGCACATGGTCATAAGGAATCATTTGACCAAGTATGGTGATTGTAACATGTAAACTGTAGGAGAAGTAGCATTTTAAAGGAGCGTTTGGAAGAAAGAAATCTGAGGAGCACAGTATATTGGTTTGCTGCGCAAAACCAATATAAAGACACACAGGGTAAAATGTAAGACTTGCTCCGATTTTGACCGGTGATGGCTCATTTTGTAGGCATTGATGAGACAAGAAAAAAAGTCAATCATTTTTTTGGGGTCAAAGGTCAAGAAAAGGTCACTAGGGGTCCTAATGTAGTAAACATTTACATTTTGACCCCTAGTGACCCCTTCTTGACCTTTGACCTGGTCAATATGATTGACTTATTTTCTTGGCTCATCAAACCAAACAAGATGTCAAAGTTTGGTCCAAATCGGACAATGTCTTAACTTTTATGCCTGTAAAGTTCAATGACCCCTAGTGACCCCATATGACATGTGAATTTTAATAGCAGGAGACCCTATATGCACATGGTCATAAGGAATCATTTGACTAATTGTGGCGATTGTAACATGTAAACTGTAGGAGGAGTAGCGTTTTTAAGGATATTCACATTTTGACCTCTAGTGACCCTTGTTGACCTTTGACCTAATTCAAATGATTGACTTATTTTCTTGGCTCATCAAATCAAACAAGATGTCAAAGTTTCGTCCAAATCGGACAATGTCTTAACTTTTATGCCTGTAAAGTTCAATGACCCCTAGTGACCCCATATGACATGTGAATTTTAATCGCAGGAGACCCTATATGCACATGGTCATAAGGAATCATTTGACCAAGTATGGTGATTGTAACATGTAAACTGTAGGAGAAGTAGCGTTTTTAAGGATATTCACGTTTTGACCTCTAGTGACCCCTTGTTGACCTTTGACCTAATTCAAATGATTGACTTATTTTCTTGGCTCATCAAACCAAACAAGATGTCAAAGTTTGGTCCAAATCGGACAATGTCTTAACTTTTATGCCTGTAAAGTTCAATGACCCCTAGTGACCCCATATGACATGTGAATTTTAATAGCAGGAGACCCTATATGCACATGGTCATAAGGAATCATTTGACCAAGTATGGTGATTGTAACATGTAAACTGTAGGAGAAGTAGCATTTTAAAGGAGCGTTTGGAAGAAAGAAATCTGAGGAGCACAGTATATTGGTTTGCTGCGCAAAACCAATATAAAGACACACAGGGTAAAATGTAAGACTTGCTCCGATTTTGACCGGTGATGGCTCATTTTGTAGGCATTGATGAGACAAGAAAAAAAGTCAATCATTTTTTGGGGGTCAAAGGTCAAGAAAAGGTCACTAGGGGTCCTAATGTAGTAAACATTTACATTTTGACCCCTAGTGACCCCTTCTTGACCTTTGACCTGGTCAATATGATTGACTTATTTTCTTGGCTCATCAAACCAAACAAGATGTCAAAGTTTGGTCCAAATCGGACAATGTCTTAACTTTTATGCCTGTAAAGTTCAATGACCCCTAGTGACCCCATATGACATGTGAATTTTAATAGCAGGAGACCCTATATGCACATGGTCATAAGGAATCATTTGACTAATTGTGGCGATTGTAACATGTAAACTGTAGGAGGAGTAGCGTTTTTAAGGATATTCACATTTTGACCTCTAGTGACCCTTGTTGACCTTTGACCTAATTCAAATGATTGACTTATTTTCTTGGCTCATCAAATCAAACAAGATGTCAAAGTTTCGTCCAAATCGGACAATGTCTTAACTTTTATGCCTGTAAAGTTCAATGACCCCTAGTGACCCCATATGACATGTGAATTTTAATCGCAGGAGACCCTATATGCACATGGTCATAAGGAATCATTTGACCAAGTATGGTGATTGTAACATGTAAACTGTAGGAGAAGTAGCGTTTTTAAGGATATTCACGTTTTGACCTCTAGTGACCCCTTGTTGACCTTTGACCTAATTCAAATGATTGACTTATTTTCTTGGCTCATCAAACCAAACAAGATGTCAAAGTTTGGTCCAAATCGGACAATGTCTTAACTTTTATGCCTGTAAAGTTCAATGACCCCTAGTGACCCCATATGACATGTGAATTTTAATAGCAGGAGACCCTATATGCACATGGTCATAAGGAATCATTTGACCAAGTATGGTGATTGTAACATGTAAACTGTAGGAGAAGTAGCATTTTAAAGGAGCGTTTGGAAGAAAGAAATCTGAGGAGCACAGTATATTGGTTTGCTGCGCAAAACCAATATAAAGACACACAGGGTAAAATGTAAGACTTGCTCCGATTTTGACCGGTGATGGCTCATTTTGTAGGCATTGATGAGACAAGAAAAAAAGTCAATCATTTTTTTGGGGTCAAAGGTCAAGAAAAGGTCACTAGGGGTCCTAATGTAGTAAACATTTACATTTTGACCCCTAGTGACCCCTTCTTGACCTTTGACCTGGTCAATATGATTGACTTATTTTCTTGGCTCATCAAACCAAACAAGATGTCAAAGTTTGGTCCAAATCGGACAATGTCTTAACTTTTATGCCTGTAAAGTTCAATGACCCCTAGTGACCCCATATGACATGTGAATTTTAATAGCAGGAGACCCTATATGCACATGGTCATAAGGAATCATTTGACTAATTGTGGCGATTGTAACATGTAAACTGTAGGAGGAGTAGCGTTTTTAAGGATATTCACATTTTGACCTCTAGTGACCCTTGTTGACCTTTGACCTAATTCAAATGATTGACTTATTTTCTTGGCTCATCAAATCAAACAAGATGTCAAAGTTTCGTCCAAATCGGACAATGTCTTAACTTTTATGCCTGTAAAGTTCAATGACCCCTAGTGACCCCATATGACATGTGAATTTTAATCGCAGGAGACCCTATATGCACATGGTCATAAGGAATCATTTGACCAAGTATGGTGATTGTAACATGTAAACTGTAGGAGAAGTAGCGTTTTTAAGGATATTCACGTTTTGACCTCTAGTGACCCCTTGTTGACCTTTGACCTAATTCAAATGATTGACTTATTTTCTTGGCTCATCAAACCAAACAAGATGTCAAAGTTTGGTCCAAATCGGACAATGTCTTAACTTTTATGCCTGTAAAGTTCAATGACCCCTAGTGACCCCATATGACATGTGAATTTTAATAGCAGGAGACCCTATATGCACATGGTCATAAGGAATCATTTGACCAAGTATGGTGATTGTAACATGTAAACTGTAGGAGAAGTAGCATTTTAAAGGAGCGTTTGGAAGAAAGAAATCTGAGGAGCACAGTATATTGGTTTGCTGCGCAAAACCAATATAAGAAGAAAGAAACGGCAGAGATACAGAACCTCGATTTTTTGAAAAAATCAAGGTAAGAAAGAAACGGCAGAGATAGAGTACCTCGATTTTTGAAAAAATCAAGGTAAGAAAGAAACGGCAGAGATACAGAACCTCGATTTTTGGAAAAAATCAAGGTAACTAAGCCGATGCAACTATTTCCATAATATATAAATATTTGTATTTCAAATTGTAAGGTTGCTTAAATTACTTTCGCAACTATCGCACAAGTCGCTTACAATGTATACATATGAGTCATATGTACTAGTCTCATGCAGTGCGTCCATACGTTCTTATTGGTTCTGCTATACACTTCTACACTTCACAGATTCTACATAATAACTCTTATTTCAACCCGGCCTTATTTGGTGGAGAATCCGGAAGACCATCCATCCATGAAAACCTATAGTGTTATAATTCGCATACCTGCAATATTTGTAAACGGTGACGACCTAGAGCCTGATCTATCATTTACGATATTCAGTAACGTCGAGTTAGTCATGCCAGAAAACCGGTGCAAATACCATTTCAATGATTTTCTGCCTCTGCCATCACCCGGCTCACCTATAAAAAAGTGTTAAAGTGTGCATCACATACAATTGTACAAGTTACATGTTAGCATTATCTTCACAGGTCTCTCATGAAGCTCAAAGCAGCTATCAATGATACCATGTAAATTAATTAAATGTAAAACAATTTATGTCACGGGCTTCTTCGTATAAAGAACTATTTTATGAAAATACCTGTATGTAAAAGTGACTATCAGGCCGCAAGGTGAGAACTTTCTGAATGAACCCTTCTACAGAAAAATATTCCCTGACATGCTTGACATAAACATGGTAAAACAATCGCCTTGAAACCAGGATTCTTTGTACATCCCAAAAAGTTCCTATCTAGGTCGGAAATTCTACAATCAAGTCTTAATTCAGTTAGGTATAGTTATCGGATATTCTTTCCGTGGTTAGCTGATGATCTATTTAATTGTAGAATTTCTCCTCTACCCCATTCACTGTGTACAACGTGCAGGTCTATACAGTGAGTGTCAGTTCGCCGTGATTCGGAGATTCACGTTAAGCCGTTGGTCCCGTGTATTCAGACGGTCACCCTGAACACGTTAAATAGTTGCAGACCTCATCGTAAAGAGTAGGGGATCATCCCGGGTCTACGGTTACCTGTACAGTTACAAGTTTGTATTCCTAGGTTCCAGGATACATTGTGCGAGTATACTCAATATTGAGGTTTATGCACAGTATAGGTAGATGATGATGATGATGAAAGATACGTAATCACAACAAACATTTAGTTTCTTCTTCCTCTTCGTCTGGTTTTCCTATTCCTATGCGTGTCATGAACAATCGTGTGCAAACATGGCGAAGGATGGAGCATAGTTTCATGACAAGCCTGACTTGAACCCGTGAGATCATACAGGCTGTATCAAAATGATTTGTACTCTGATATGTTCCATTTTCAAAAAAGCATTAAAAATATAAAATCTCTGATAAATACAATATTTTTGATTTTAATAAATAGGGAATTATGTCAACTTATTGATCTGATAATCTGAAGATAATTGGCTGTTGTTTCTGACCGCTATTGTCATTCAAATGAAGATCGACGTAATCATGGTTTTACTCGCAGCAACGCAAATTTAATAGGTTCACTGCACAAACTCTTTATAAGTAGTGAATATATGAGTGCAGTCAGGAGGAACTTTGAATTGTGCGCTTCAGATCTAACGTTTCGATGAAAATTATAAAAACACCAATATTCCTTTAAAAGCTTGTAAATTCTGAAAAAAATGTTCGATTGTCATAAATCAAAATTCTTAGAAAAGATGAAACTTCAATAATTTTGCATATAGAAGCAAAATGGTCTAAATGGTTCGTAACATATCAACAAAAATTCTGAAAAACTGATCAGACCACGGTACACATCTTTTTGATACAGCCTGTATACCATTGCTAAACTGGCATCCTAACACTTCTGATTAAGTCGTATTTCAAAATTTGAGTTGCATAACTCCTATGGTTCTGATTTTTCGAAGCACAAGGTGACATGGAATTTGCACATTGAGACGTCTAAACCATGCTAAATTGAACATATCTTACGCCAAATAAACAGAAATAAAGAGAAAATTATGGGGGTTTTCAGATACCAAAATATGTTGATGGGCAAAAATAAAGAAGCTTTAGTGATCGGAACATCAACCTTACTAATATGGCTTAGCCTTAATTACTAACCTGATAACCTAAACCTGGCCCACCAATGTGGCTCTTTCCGGGTTTGGAATACCCCCTTATGAGAATTCACCTTTGCCCATATATCAGTCGTGCCACATTTCGGCATGCCAGCAATATAAAAGTAGGGTAAACACTGGACATCATCGCTATCCGATGTACTCCTCCGCCAGCATGGAGATTTGTAGTTCTTCAAAAAATCGGAGGAGGATGGCACACTGTCAAATACCTGCAAGAGGAAATAACAAACTGTTGTTGCCTGTTGGGTATATTTTATTTTAAAACATGGTTTGTTTGTTTACATGGTCGGTCAGTTGTATTGTAAAAAGTGAAACCAAAAAGACCAAAATGGAAACTTGAAAGAAAATGGTTAAGGGTGGTCAGCATGTTGTTGAAAATGCAGACGGTTTGTTGCAAAGAAAATTATTATCAATCTCCTTTTTGTCGAAGAAAGCCTACTTATGGATGTCTTGTACATCAGACGAAAGAGCATTCCATATGCAGGAGGTAGACGGTCAAATGACCTTTTGTAATTTGGCACTTAAGCCTAACACTGTTACAAACCATTGAAATACTCAGGGTAAATTATACAGCCACACCAGTAGATGATATTAGAATCCAAAGTTTGTAATCTCACCCCCTCTCTGATCTGATGATGATTAAACAATAGTTAGTGTATTTTGCATGTTGAGGGAAGTTATTATTGGAAATGTGTCGCGCTTTCACTATATATTGACGAGTTATTAATGATAGATATTTCCGATATTTAAAAAAGCAAACAACAAAGGTTCTTAGTTTTTAATACGAATCAGACATGTGTAACGGAAGATCTCTTCTGCAATACAGGAACCATATTAGCTTCAGATCTAGCATTACGGTTGACCTGCACAGAAATGCAAGCGGTGACTTCCCCAAATATTCTAGAAAACCCTGGAAAGCTGCAAGGGCGCAGATCCAGGGGGGGGGGGGGGGACGGGGACGGGGGGGGGGGGGGGGGGGCACGTCCCCCCACTTCCTGACACAATATCAAATGTCCCCCCCCCCCCCCCCCCCACTTTTTGTGGTGATACATCAATCAAGGTTGGCGATCTAGTGAAAAAATGGCAATGTCCCCCCCACTTTCAAGATTGGATCTGCGCCCTTGGAAAGCTGTGACTTACCTGTGGCGCCAATCTGTAGAGTTTCTCGGGTATATCTGTCCTATTTCTCAGCTCATATCGTCGCTTCAATGCAAATAATCTTGTGGATGTGGCTCCCGATGCTGTATCACGAAACTTGGCGTTCTCGTTTTGCCTCTTTACAAAAACTTTGAATAAATCTGTAACCACACCCGCCGACAACTCCAATGGAACTTCATTTTGTTCTCTTGTTTGAGGTCTTCCCCGTGGACCTCCAAAGGTTTCATACAACTTGTTCGCAAATGAATTATATTCCTGCTGGTGCCGTCCGGAAATCTTTGTTAGCTCATTATTTGGATGATTTTCTAATTGATGGCTACCCAACTTCTGCAAGTTGTTCATAAAAGAAAAATAATTTCCTTGGATTTCTGGTTGCTCATTCTCTTGATAGCTTGATAATGTGTCAATGTTCTGAAAATGTTGCAAAAATGAATAGTCTTGTTCAGTCAATTCCGGTAGTTCATTATCTGGATGATTTCCTCGTTTTGGACTAATCTGAGATAAGTTTGTCTTCCCTATTAGTTCCGGAGCATCTGACCAAGACATGGCGTTCATTGATGACCATGTCCAGTCAGACTCACCAACTGACGTCATCATTGACCCAAAGCTCTGTTTTTGTTTCTTTCCTGTTTTCGCCGGTATAAGGTCACCGTTGTTGTCATCTGGCATTAGATTATAGATAATTGTCAGATTGACCTTGCGAACTCCTTTGAATGATTTTTGTGGCCGTGGGATGTGTCGGAGCTGTAGGTACATATTGTAGTCCTTTCGCGGTTGTGGTACGACTAGTGATGAACCAATAAACGGATCTGATATATAAAGATCGATGAAGATGATAGTAGAACATACGCAAAGAAATAGGATAAAATGTAAACCGAGCGATCTACCATCTGAAACGAAAATATACAAATAAACAAAAACAAAATTACAGTAATTTATAGGGCGAAACCTGTGTAAGGAGTACCGTAAATCTAAGTGATATTCCAAGATTTTCAACTGATAATTCTTAACACTTTTGTTTTTTATATTTTGTCCCTGATGAAGGGTGGTATATCCACTTGAAACGTCGGTCTTTATTGTTACCATATATATCCTGAGTAGTCTCAGATATATCTTTGTTGTTTTATTGCACAGCAATTTTCATTGCTTGTCCCAGTGCATTTCCGTTTGTTTTTGTTTTTTTGTTATTTATCTATTTTATCGCGTTATTCTCCCTTGTTATTACCTGTTTCCCCACACCCTGTTGGTATATCTTGCTTTTACTCTTAGCATGATAATTCAAGAATTTCGAGAATTTCGATTGACAAACCTGGTTCATCGATATTCCAAGATTACCGGTTGAGATTCTAAGATTTTCAATTTCTGGTTATTCCAAGATTTTCAACCGACATTCCAAGAAACTCGACCGAGAAACCTGGTCTTTCGCCGATTTTCTGATTTTCGTTGTAGATTCCAAGATGTTCGGTTTTTTTAGCTAAATGCACAACAAATCGAGAAAGCTGTTTTTACGAAGAAAAAATTGTATACCGACTTGAAGGTTTTGGATTCTTGGGGATAGGCCTACAATATGAATATCATTCGGTCTATCAAACCTGGTTTATCTCGCCAAATGTACGATAAATCGAATATCGAGATGAATATATTGGCTCATCAGCGATTAACTTGGAAGGTATTTTACGATAATGTTGTGATGTTGATTTCCCGTTTCTCAGTAGTTCAATATCTTTCATTTAGGCCATGATTTACTTGAACTGGCAACACCGTTCTGCCGTCTTCTAAATTCAATTCCGAATACGTGGACACCAACATTGTTCAATTCAAGTCGACACGGCACGCTGACAGGACCTCATGATAATTTAGGCAATAATTATATAGTCATTTAAACAACAGGTGAGTTTCTGATTTACAGAAACTCATTTTGGTTCGCGTCATGTTACTTTTATAAAGGATAGTCGGAGTGGGTGTGCTGGGTGTGAAGTTTACAATAACTGCTCACAAAAAGTATCGAAACACTTAGAAATGATCCAATATATATAACGGCTCGAAAGGGTATGCATTAATCGAAGCAAATAATTAAGTGCATAATTTTGTTCTGCGTATTTTGACACCTCGATCGATGAGATACGATGTTGCGGAGCGGAGTTATTGTCATTTCAATGGTCGTGGGTCCAGTTTCAAAAGTGACAATCATCATATAGAAAGAAGTTTGCATTACTGTTGACTATAACTCCGCTCCGCAACATCGTATCTCAACGATCGAGGTGTCAAAATACGCAGAACAAAATTATGCACTTGGTTATTTGTTTCGATTAATGCATACCCCTTCGAGCCGTTATATATTGGAATTGGATCATTTCTAAGTGTTTCGATACTTTTTGTGAGCAGTTTATATGAGTGAGTTGAACTTTCTGTTATGAATAAATATTAATGCATACCGTAGATGATCAGCATATGGCACCTTTTTATCTCTGACATTTGTCTGATATACAGGGCGCCATCTCGCGATCAAAACGGCTTAAAAAAGTTATCTCAAATGTTTGCCCCGGGCAAAATTCACATGACTTGCTACATACCCGAGTTTCGCGTATACATCATATAAACCATCATATACGAGTATTTGAATTTTTGAATTGACTAAATCTTAAAATTGCACTAGTTTTTTAAGCAAATTGTAGTTCGAACATTTAATTTCTGAACCCAAGAAGTTAAAGAACTTTGAAAAGTCTCGTTTTGGACTCTAAAGTTCCACCCAAGAATTACATCCATCCAACACCGTTGACCGCATGCTGGCGACCTTGAGTGTGGCAGCGGTGGAATCGGTAACAATCGCTGCAGTCGTGATTTCAGGCTGCTTGTCCAAGAGGCGCTAGAGTATTGCCACATAAAGTAATTTAAAGTTCACATTGGGCTCACTTTTAAAACTAAAATCTGTTGTAGCCATACTGAATCGTTTATTTTCTCGACATTTGAACTTTTTATTTTACAAAATTTGAAACAGCGGTAGTTTTTATAACAAATTGAAGTTCTAAGAATGAATTTTATAACATAACAAATGATAAACTTTACATTTTTAAGCTCAAAATTTGCTGATCCACCGACTTATCATCGACGGTTGAAGCTATTTATAGACAGTAATATGGAGTAAATGGAATTATTGTGAACATGAAATCTTTTCTAATATACCATATCTAGAGATATATCCCATCGATTTTGCTCGTTCAAAAACAGACTGTGCTATTTTTATATAATGTATTCAATTCATTCATTTTTTTGTACTTCAAATCACGAATCTAAAAAACTCTGCATTTACTAAATTTCACAATGACCCCAACTAGTGTGATGGCCTTTCTACCAAACACCCTAGTCAAAACCTGTGTAGTCGGTCGGTCCAAACTGCCCGAGCATGTACCCAAAGCGCCGTAGGCACTAACAGCTGGTGCAATAACTCAAAGAGTTGAGAGAAAAAACTTGATTTGTAACCGCGGATACTGCTCCATAGCCGTGGTCAGGAAAATCTCAGAACTTACAGGGAACGGAACCGTAATGTGCTATAATTTGTGCTCCGATGCTCTGGAATTGTTCTGATGCATACAAAGCCATAGCAAGAATGGTTTGCCATATCTACATGCAAGTTTAGCTTCATTAGATATTGTACTTAATGCTACGCTGACAATACAGATAGCAAACTACTATTATTTTTATGACTTGGCATGCTTGGTGTAGCTATATCAGAACAAATTGAGACCATTAATTTTCATTAAAATCAAAGCATTTGAGAATTTTACCCCTGTACAAAGAATGTGAGACAATTGTTGACATTTGACCTGATCTCGGAAACTAAACATCAGTTGGGTGGATATACATGTACAACCATATACGTTTTTCCTCTTTATGATCTCAAGATCCGTTCCATATAGGTCGCCCTGGTCTTCCGGGTACTTTTTACCGTTTGCCGTTGACAACAAACCAGACGCTTTACGCTCTACTCGACCATACCCAAGGGATCGCGTCACACCGTGTAGCCTACGCTGTGTAAGAGGCCTATTATTTACGTCTGAGGTTTGTGGTCAACGGCATGTGACGTCACTCCGGCCCGACCTATAATAGCCTGATGCATTAATGCAATACAGTATAATGTGGGCATTTTTGCATTTAACCCCTAAAATACCTCTGATAGCAGCCTTAAGCTACATACATATTGAAATATCTACCATGCAAACATAAGTTATTAAAAGAAGGATAGAGCAAGTTGGTACTACACGTGGTACACTCTCAGAACAAAGGTTAAAATCTTTGAGGTTACCAAGTAAACCACACAATTGGTTGGTTAAAACCGTAACCAACAGCTGTTGGTTAAACTTGAACCTGTGGTTGGTTACAATTTTTAATCATTTGTTGGTTAATATGTTTTAACCAACAGTGGTTGGTTAAACTTTAACCTGTGGTTGGTTACAATTTTTAATCATTTGTTGGTTATGTTGGTTTAAAAAATGTTGGTTAAACTTTTTTTGTTGTTGCTAAACTTTAACCCAGACAACATTACAATATTGATGTTTCATTGGCCCAATATTGGCTTTCAATGATTATTGGCGCCAACTCGTGGCCAGGACCAACTTTGGCAAAGGGCAAGCCCAGGACAAGGGACAGGACAAGGAAACGACAAGGCGCAAAATCCTAGCCAAGAGGTCGGGAAGCGATAACTTAAAACAGCGGCCGCAATTTTTAGCCCACGTCAGAATTTGTATATGAAATCAATCGTGTTATTTTCCGCCCCTGGTATATTGTGCCCACTATTGGACCAATATTAGTTTGCCAACATGATGCCAATTGAATGCCAATTGACGAGCGCCGATGTAAAACCAATATTGGTCCAATAGTGGGCACATTATACCAGGTTCGGAAAATAGCACAATTAATTTCATATACAAATTCTGACGTGGTCTAAATAATATGCGCAAAATATTTTCCCGCCAATGAAATTCTTTGGCGGGAATCTTGTTATGACCTATTGTTGGTTAAAATTATGATGCCCTAACCAACGTTGAATAAACTAAAAATAAATTACATTTTTACTCTTTAACCAACGCAATTTAAAGTAATTTTTAACCAACTCTTCATTTTTAACCAAATGTAGTATAGGTTTTCCCAGTTAGTTTAACACTTTTTTCATTATATTTCATATCTCGTTAAGTTAGAATTCGTCCCCAAAATCTGACTTACGCATTTTGTTAGATAAATTTCGTCAATGAGCATTATATTTCAAAGTATGACCATTTAATTTAATTTATTGGTCATTTCTTTTCGTCAAGGAAGGATTGAATTCGTATCACCTGATGGGTAGCGGGTCTATGCACAAATATAATTCGTCTTTGTTCATTATTTTTAATACTTTTATCACATATATTCGTCAGGTGTTAGAAGAATAGGCCTACATATCATTGCAGGTTAGATTAGAACCACCGACATGTGTTCGTTTGCCTTATTGGTGATATAAATCATATGAAATAAAAGAAAAAAAGAACGAACGAACAAGAAAAGAAAAGAAAAAAATATATATATATATAAAACGTATAGGCCTATAGCTGGATTGTACATGCTTCTAGGCAGGACGTTCCACATGGGACGAAATAAAGTGAACTGAATATGAAACTATTTGATCAAAGACGAAATAAATGTATACATTAGTAGGTTACCGCTGTATCAGACGAAATGGAAGTGTGTTAGGACGAAATAAAATGAACATTAAATGAAATTCATTGCGCAAAATATGAATATACTTGACCAAAGACGAAATTTACTTTAACAAATGCAACCTTCAAAATTTTAGGACGAATTCAAACTTAACGAGATATGAAATATAATGAAAAAAGTGTTAAACTAACTGGGAAAACCTATATATATACTTTTTAACCAACATTCTTTTAACCCATGGTTTTTAATACCTGTTCTGAGAGTGTACCGAAAGTCATTTGGCCCAAGGACTATTTTTCTGATTTGGAAATTTTACAAGGTCTGATTATTTCAACTTTTAAGAGAGGAAATAGGATATTTTTAAGACTTTCTAATTGAAAAATACATGTAAAAGCCAATCTTTTGGAGTGTATTTCGTGGAGCGTGAGAAATGTTGATTGTCGCCACTCCAAATCTGTGTCTATTTCACAGAGAATATTAATTCGTCAAAAATGTGGTCTTAATTTGGCAAGTTAAACATTTTGTCATGGAAGATTCGTCAGTTAAGAAATATTTTGTAATGCTAAACAATTATTTTTTAATGATAAATGACCAATTAGTATTATTTTTAATTAATTTTTAACATAGCAACTATTTTCACGATTCATAAATGTTTGACTTACAAATGAATGAATGACAAATTAAAAGAATAATTTTTAATCAATAATTAGTCATTTTAATATGAATGACAAATTAAATGGCAAATAAATGACTAATCTTAATTTTTGACGAATTAATATTGTATGTGTGAGGGTGAAGATAAAAGGAGCGAGATAACTCATCACTCTTATTGACTCAGCGACTTTTCCCCGGGGGGGGGGGGGGGGGGGGTTCTCACATTGATATGGTATACGGATATGTTCTGTATACCTTTTGGGGTGCCTTTTCGCAAAAATTGGTATAGCGATGGGGTGGTTTTCATCACAGACCAAAGCGCCCAATTGGCATAAATTGGGTGTATTTTGAGGCATTTTTTTGGAAAAAGCGCCCAATTTGTGCACAATTGGGTGCTTTTCTTACAAAATTGGTATATTGATGGGTGGGAAATTAGCCAAAAATTAGGTATAGGAAAAGTCACATTTTCGAAGTCCGGTAGGCACATCCACGTACGATTTTGGCGAAAGTAACCCCCCCCCCCCCCCCCCCCCCCGGGGACTTTTTACTCTCTGAAGCGATCCCTCAGGTATCTTGAAAGAATGTATTGTCACGCTCTTACATTAAGAACATTTTATCATTCCTGGGTGTAATCATGGACTGTATTTGAAACTAAAAGCTTGGGTATAGGGTTGGGTTGTCCAAAAACACCTGTTACTTCGAATCGAAAGAATATGAATAGTATATTTTGTTTATGATTGACATTCCTCCACAGGTAAACATGATAAACATAGAAGGAAAATATTGGTGTAAACAACACTTATTTACTATATTACTATACCTTGATTGCTGGAAGGGATGCAATTCATCTTATTGTGAGCAAACGTAGTTACAATAGCAAATATTTTCCTTTCCCGTCAATACTCTCGAAGTGTACCTAAATTATAATAATATAGGCGTATTTTGCTGAATATTCTGTGTTTCTTTGACAACGACACAAAACTACTATCTCCGCACCACACCAAACCTGATGTTAGTAGGTGGTGCATGGTTGGTGGTTGCACGCTCAAGAATTTGCAATGCTATAGGTCTACCTATTTTGTTAAAAAAGAAATACATAACTGCTGTTATGTTGTATTGAAATAAGAGTAAGACCTTTTGAACTCATCTTGCAGCATTAACAAGTTGTGAGTATTTCAACATCTGGTAGTTTACATTTACTACATTGGATGATTGGATCAGTGTGTTGTACCACAGATAGTCACACCGGGGGCATTCCCATTTGTTTTAAATATAACCCAAACACCCAATTTTTAATTTTGGTATCACACCCAAAAACTTCCATTGGAGAAGGTTGACAAAAATCAACCATAGACCACCACTGGAATAGGCGGGGGAATAGGCCTTTAATCATTTATAGAAGGGCCCTTTTGGTAAAATCTGTCAACCAAATTTACACCCTTTTCGCTCATATAAGTCTACCCGGCCCCTTCTTTTTGCACGTTCTCTACCACCGAGTTCCGGTTCGGGAATAGCCAGCTTTTTATGCTAAGGCCCTTCACATTTGATTTTCTTCCTGTTAATAACCGCCCTCGTCCAAAATTGAAAATGTGAAAATATTTAATTAATTGATTTGATTTAATTATTTTGCATATTTTTCTTTCAAAATGACAGTTCAATAACAAATCTTGTCTTTTTTATGTATGTGGGCCTATGTATGTATAAACCAGTAAATCACCCGTGCCAGTCAAACGAGCAAAAGAAACTGTGACATCAGTTTCAACCACAATTAATAATTAATAATTAATTGATAATTGATAATTGATAATTGATAATTGATAATTAATAATTAATAATTAATAATTAATAATTAATAATTAATAATTAATTAATGATTAATAATTAATAATTAATAATCAATAATCAATAATCAATAATCAATAATCAATAATCGATAATCGATAATCGATAATCGATAATCGATAATCGATTATCGATTATCGATAATTAATAATTAATAATTAATCATTAATATTGATAATTGATACTTGATACTTGATACTTGATACTTGATACTTGATACTTGATACTTGATACTTGATACTTGATACTTGATAATGGATAATGGATAATGGATAATGGATAATGGATAATGGATAATGGATAATGGATAATTGATAATTGATAATTGATAATTGATAATTGATAATTGATCATTGATCATTGATCATTGATCATTGATCATTGATCATTGATCATTGATCATTGATCATTGATCATTGATCATTGATCATTGATCATTGATCATTGATCATTGATCATTGATCATTGATCATTGATCATTAATAATTAATAATTAATAATTAATGATTAATGATTAATGATTAATAATTAATAATTAATATTGATACTCGATACTTGATACTTGATACTTGATAATTGATAATTGATAATTGATAATTGATAATTGATAATTGATAATTGATACTTAATAATTAATAATTATAATTGATAATTGATAATTGATAATTGATAATTGATCATTGATCATTGATAATTGATAATTGATAATTGATAATTGATAATTGATAATTGATAATTGATAATTGATAATTGATAATTGATAATTGATAATTGATAATTGATAATTGATAATTGATAATCGATAATCAATAATTAATAATTTAAAAATAACCTCATCCCTTTTTTAAACCTCCAATAGGAAACTTTAAATTAATTCTGAAGGGCCTTCCCAGCGAACACCGAACGTTGCACTTTTGTGTGTAATACCTTGGTTGCAGTGAAGATGCGTAAATCGTCATTAAAAACGTTAATAATATAATAGAACTAAGGCCAAAAATAAGAAGATAGTCTCAAACGACTCGCGCGCATTACCAAAACCGCCCGCATTAACTTTTGTTTTCATGTTTTTTAATATTTTCAATCTTCTTTTCATGTTCTCAAAAATCAGCCAATTTTCAGGTCTGAATTGAAAAAAAAATTGAAAAAAAAATCCGCAGATCGCATTAGATTTTCAGTCTCTCATGTCATCTGAGACAAACAAACCTTCTTTTTTTATTGGTCTAAGAAATTGAACACCTTCGATATTGCGCACCTCTGCTAGTTGTCTATGTGTGATGTAGCTCATTGCCATTTGGGGATATTATTATTATTATTTAATCTTTCTTTATTGAGGGTAAACAGCTTCAGTGTCAAGCACTGCTTTCCAAGCAGGCCCTCATTTCACAGAGAAAAATACATAATTATTTACAATATATATACATGGAATATAACAACTATTTACATAAATATATATATACAGAACCATCAGATAAATTCAGCAAGGAAATGCAGAATTGTAATATACTTTAGAACATAAAATTTAAATTCCATGGATCTTTGTTTTAAATTGTTGCACTGACATATTCTCAAGCTCGGTTCTGATTGTTGATGGCAAGTTGTTCCAGGCATATGCTGCCCTAACATGAAACGTTCGCATACCTGAGTTCGACTTAAATTTCGGTACAACCAAAGTATTACTTGTGTGATTTCTTGTTACATGACAATGGTTATTATGAACAAATTCAAACTGCATTGATAAGTATGATGGACTTACATTTCTTAAAAAAAATTCAAACGTTGCCGGTTCGAATCCGGTCAGAATCACTTTTGTCTTCATTTTTCAACGGTTTATGGGCACTGGGAAAGGAAAACAATTGAATCATTCAAGCGACCCAGAGAACTAAGTAACATTTCTCAAAAACTGAAGGCAATCGTAGCCGCTGACGTCTGGGATACCCAGTTTCTAGTCAATACTGCCCTCTTTTGTTTTGTTCCTTTGCTCTGTTATTTACAACTCGTAAACCAATTTAAAATCTTTGATTCGACGCGCGTTTTAACTTTTTTATTAGTCGTTTTCCACATCCACAGAGCTCTGTAATGTAAATAATCAACGGTATACCGACTGCTGAAATACATTCAAAGTATGTATTGACGTATATATCTCAAACCAGCAATTTTAAAGATAAAATAAAACACAAACAGACTACTACAGTACGTATACAGAGGATCTCAGTCAGACTCAGTCAGTGAGTAGGTATTAAATTTAATGTCATGATATTGATTGATTGATGATGCAAGCTTGTCGAATTTGACAACTAGGCCTATTTAATTTAAAGGTGGTGTCCAGCTGAGGACCTGTAGCTAGGTCTGGTCTAGTCCGAGGTGGCTCAGACTCGTTCCGATACGATCACAGTGATCTACTCTCCACGAAGTGGGAGGAACGACAACACGTACGCTACGTGAACGAGCTAGGTCTGGTCCAGCTCCAGTTAGCATTTAACATTGTGTATTCATACACTCTTAGTAGTGTCGAACCAATCAGAAACAGAAAGTAAAAACTAAAATACGCGGAGTGCATTTGTTTGTTTGTTTACACGGTCAGTGACAGTTGGTTCGTACGGACACCCGCTTGCTCGAGCCAGGCTTAAAAGCCTATTAAGCATGATGGCTGAATGAAATGATAGTAAGAAAAGATGGAAGAAAAGAATGAAGTTCAAGAGCCACTCCCAACAAATAAAGATAAACAATTTTGCCGTCAGCCTTCGGACATGAGAAAAGAATAGTCTTGATTAAAATGGTACCATTGGAAAGAGCCTGAAAACTTGGGAATCGACCAAACAATTATGTGTGGCATCATTTCAAGAAAATCAATAAGCAGATCATAATCTTGTGCACCAAGACACGGTACGGTAGCAAATTTATTGTCTAAAATGTTTGTTAATTCTATGGACAAAACCAGCCTTGCCAGTGAGATTTAGTGCCACTTTCATATCATTGCATTGTCTCAATGACAACAAATTTGGTATTAAAATGTGCCTAAAAATTGGGTGACACCTTTCTAGCTAAAAATTATATAAATCCATCAAATATTTTTGGAAATATTCTATGCCGGGGGGGGGGGGGGGGGGGGGGGGGGGAACAATTTGTATCCCATGTAAATTGTTATACATTGTAGTCGGTAGGATGCTAACTTGTTGAGATGTGAGCATTCACTTTTATGGGAACTTCTTATTAATTTGCTTGTTGCATCTGAACTGTTGCATTCCCGAGAAGTGCTCAAAAGCGAAGAGCAGACATGAAAACGCTCTCTTTCGTTCTTGAGTATGGTTCTGTTCACATCGTCATCAGCATTTCTTCATTATTATTTATATATCGGCTGATTTCCTCTTGTGTTCTACTCAATAAATTATTTGAACTGTAATTTAGAGAGCTGTGTCTTCTTTTCTACGTTTCAAGTTTTATTATATAACACTTTCAAGTCTGCTGGACGCCATGTTAAACTAGTGGCAGTAAAAACAACATTGGAATAAAGTGCAACAGTGTGAAATGGGTGTGAGGGTATAACACTTATAGGTCAATAAATGCGTATGTGTTGTTTCGAGAGAAATTAGACAAATCAATGCACGCGCGCTGATGTTGATGTGTGAATAATGGCACGACCCCGAAGGGGGAGTGCTATTGTGAGCATATCAACATTTGCGCAAGTGCATTGATTTTTCTAATTTTTCGAGAAACAAAACATACGCATGCATTGACCTAATTCATACACGACACTATACAATTAAAAATTCACAATTTAAGCATAATTTTGATCTTTGTAAATGGCGACTAAAAACACTTTAACAAGTTTGCTATTAACACCCGCAGTGAAAATCGGCGAACCCGCGAATCTTGAACAACGAATCAAAACAAAACGCGCACTGCGTGATTTGAACGGCGCACACGCGGAGTGCAGTGGACACTTTCAATGCACTCCGCGTATTTGTAATTCCTGCTTCCTGATTGGTTCAACACTACATAGAGTGTATGAATACATAATTATGCCGATTGATCATGTTGAGATAGGCCTACAATACAATACAGTATTAATTTATTATTTATATAATAATACAATTATATAGATAATTGACAAATGGAAGGTGGAGATGCTTGAATTTCAGAGCATTATCATAAAAAGATTTCCCATAATTATCACCGACATAATTATCACCGACAATTTCACAGGGATTTTTAAATTCATGGTTGTATGCGCATTAATTTTTTAAAATTTTTACACACGCACGACAAAGTAAAATAGTTTAAATAAATAACAATAAAGTACAATAGCAACCAAAAGTCTTAGAACACTTGGTTAAGTTGGTTATGATGTCAAAATCATCCCAGATAATATATTTGGACTAAAATTTCACTATGAGTTGTATTGCTGAGACTCCTCTCATTGATAAAATCATGTTTCCTTCAACATCTGCACATTCCATTCCATGAAAATTGAAGATAGGCCTATTGTGTGCCTTCTTTAATCCCCATACAAATTCCCCATTGGAAATAGCTCATGAATAATTAATCAAGCTGATGAATATTATAGCCATACAATCCAATGGTAGGCATTGTGTCAATTTTGATTTCCTTTAGAAATAACCATCCAATGGATTCACTGAAACTAATTCCAAGATTGGCACTAATCTTTAATCTCTTCCAGATATTGAGAATTGACTCTTCTTTGAAAATAGAATATTTGGGAGGGAATTTTAAGTTTGATTTTAACACCAATTACACCATAATTATATTTTGTTTGTTTTCTTGTTCATTTTTCTTGTATCCTGCTGGTTTTTGTTGCTCTGTATGCGCCATGAGCGTTCTTGCGGATTTGCGCACTTTAGAAATGTTCATTATTATTAGTATTACCATGACTTTCATATTATAAATAGAAACCACAAAAATTCCCTATGTTTTCTCATTGCACACTCATGATCTTGGCATACTAAAAAGTTCTATTTATTTCATCATTACTTAGTATTATTGTCCAGCTAATTTGACTCTCATATTAAAGGTAGATGTTCCGATTTTCAACTTGAAGTTTTCTATTCTACATGAAAGGTCATCCTTAAAAAAGTCGTGTTCCAAAGTTTGAGTTGCATAGCTCTAATGGTTCTTATTTTAGACGCACAAGATGCTGTGAACTGTACCCATTGAGTAGTACACAAACTATATCGGTGGTTTTACCACCATTCGCGGTAAATTCGACGTTATTTCATCGATTTCTCCGTAATTATACCGATTTAGGCCGTCAAATTTCAGTATGATGATGAGAAAAATACGAGCTTTCATATGATATGAAAATCTCCGTATGTTTGAAATAATTCTGTGTTACGAAAATGTGATCGGGTCATCTACCTTTAATTAAAATGATCAAAGAGAAAGATTTAATTCACTAAAATATTGTTATAAATGTTTCCCCTTCCCCTAATATATAAATCTCTCAAAAATATCCCCAAAACTTATGTATTTTAATTCACTTATAATTTGCAGATTACATGATACTTCACAATGGCAGAACCAGGCGTGTGCGGTATTTTGTTGGACAAGCAAAGTCCACATAGACAAGAAGAAGACTTGGTGGAGGACTTGATCTTGGATTATGCTTGTAAGAAGCATATGCAGCATGTCATATCAGGTATGGGAATAAAGAATATTGTCAGCCTGCTTCGATAATTGCCTAACTCACTTTTCAGCGAAATTGAGCCACTGAGTAAACCACTAAGCGGATAACCATTAACCAATGCCTTGAATACGAAGAACGCACTACGCACCTAGTCCACATGACCTGTTTTTCCGAAGTTTTTTAATATCAATTTGAAATGGTTTATTGTCTTAAGAAAACTGGACCAGGGCTCAAATTAATCGAAGGCATGGAAGGCAAATTTTTTTAGAGGGGGTTGGGGGGCGGGGGCACAAATGGGTTTTTTTTCGTCAGGGGGGTCATTTGCCCCCCCCTGCCCCCCCCCCCCCCCCCCCTGAGCTACTCCACTGAGTAAACCACTAAGCGGATAACCATTAACCAATGCCTTGAATACGAAGAACGCACTACGCACCTAGTCCACATGACCTGTTTTTCCGAAGTTTTTTAATATCAATTTGAAATGGTTTATTGTCTTAAGAAAACTGGACCAGGGCTCAAATTAATCGAAGGCATGGAAGGCAATTTCCCCCGATGCCCCACCTAGTTGCCTAGATGTCCTCAATATCTGGGTATTTTCACTTTATTTCAAAAGTACATAATTTCCATAGAGAAAATTGGTGCCCCTTTCAAATTGCCTTAAATTGCAGTGGCCTCTCCATTTCTTAATTTGAGGTCTGAACTGGACCAATGATTGAATGAGAGCAATTTTGTTGTCCATCTTTTTTTAGATGTTATCCTGTATTGTTGTCTTGAAAAGTTCAACAAATTTGGTAACAATTTTAGGGGAAATAGCAGGGGTTTAGGCCAAACAAAGAAGATTGTCTGTCTCAGAAACATTTGGCAAAAAAACACTAAGTGCTGTGCGATTTTTTGTTGTTGTTGTTTTTTTTAGAAAAAAGGCTATGAGGTATGCGATTTTTTTGTTGGTGAACTGCTAATCCCAGCTTACAGAGACCTTTTTAAAAAAATATTTTGTAAAAAATCCAAAAACAATTCAAAAAAAAAAGAAAGAAAAAGAAAATAGGCCTCAGCGCGTAGCATTACGCGCCGTAGCTCATTTCACATACCAATGCGGGCGGGCTTATGAGACAGACAATCTTCTTTGTTTGGCCTGAGGAAAACATTTACCGTATTATCCCTATTCAGCGCCCACGCCCTTATAAGCGCCCACCCCGTTTTTATCAATGACTACCAACAAACGATCCCTTATAAGCGCCCACCCTTTCAATTAACGTAGTACTGTACAACAACATTTTTAACCAATGGTGTCCTTCAGTAAAGCGCAGTACCAGTAAAGCCTGACGTCATGTAATGTGGCCATGAGACCACTGCGACGCCACAATGTTGATTTTCCCCCAAATTTTTAAACAGTTTACTTTTCGATCGCACATGGTTTTCCGCTAGTGCAACCTCGCCGAATTCGACAGTGTTTACAATAAATGAGTTTAAAAAAAGTAACTTAATAAGCGCCTACCCAAAATGACTTTGCTAACCGCCCTGGGCGCTTCTTAGGGATAATACGGTACTTATTAATGTATATCTTCATATCTTAGTTTCATCATTCATTGCAGAAATTCTACACAGCAGAGACCCAGACTGTCACCATAACTTGAGAGTCCCTCACCTGCGGTTACTAGCATCTACCCTGCTTTCTATCGTGCACTCGGAAGCTGTTCAGAAGTATGACCAAGTGTTGAATCATCTGCAGCTCATCCAAGAAAAGAAATCTGACTTGGTATCGGGAAGACAGTTTGTCAAACTGACAGCTGGTCTGAAGAGCAAGGTAGAGGCCAATGTGACAAGTTGTTTTTCGCTGAAAATACTGATCTCCCTCCCCATGATCTTTAACAATTTCCACGCTATTGGTTTTACCTTATAAAACCTTATAAAATGTTTCCAGAAACTTTTCAAGGTCTATTTCAAGGATTACTAAACCAATACTAGGCATGTTTGTACTTAGTTTAATGCATTCCTCATGGTGACTCCAAATATGGTAATGAATTTCAATATTGTTGATATTTTTGAAACATTTTGTGACATTTTGGAAAGTCGTCTGCAGCCTGCCGTGTAGAAAGTGTTAATGGGATTTTGGAATAGCCAAGTGAGAAAAACCATTCCAGAATCATAGAATGACAATTAGAAAAGACAGAAGGTTACCAAGCACATATTCCATATTTGTCCCGTATTTAATCACTACATAAATTATTTCCCCTGCACGGGCTAATTCAAATTCAAGCATGGGTATATATAATAATAATAATAATAATAATAATAAAACCATACTTATTGAGCGCATAACACAATTAAGTCCCTATGCGCTATCACAAACAAAAACAAAACAAAAACAAAAACACACAGTAACATGAGTAACAAAAGACGAAACAAAAAGAAATTAAACATTAACATTAAATAGGTAAGTTTTTAGCAATGACTTATATAGCAAGGTTGCAGTGTGATCGATATTCCCAGCGCTCATCCAGGCCATGCACTCAATGCATACACAACAATTTCTCTCCACGTAGTGTGTTGAAAATGCTAATTTGGAAACGTCACAGATTTTTTAAATGAAAGGGGCTAATAATCATGGCTTATCATTGTTGTTTTGTGGCAAGTTTATAGTACCGTACCAAAATGTGCCTTAAATAAATATCCACATGTGTATCTTGCCTGTTTGGTCAAAACATAATTGGAAGTCACTATATAGGACATAAACAAATTTACCAGGGCTGGAAAAAATGTATATTTCTCGAAAAGTAAACAAAATTATTTCCCTCCAAATACCCAAATTTCCCTCCAAATACCCAAATTTCCCTCCAAATACCCAAATTTCCCTCCAAATATCCAAATTTCCCTCCAAATACCCAAATTTCCCTCCAAATACCAAAATTTCCCCCCAAATACCCAAATTTCCCTCCAAATACCAAAATTCCCCTCCAAATACCCAAATTTCCCTCCAAATACCCAAATTTCCCAGGAAGGAGCTTCCCGAATTCCACACTTTTTCAAAGCCTGTATGACTTTTCTTTTGTTGAGCACTTTATAACAGAACTGCAGTCACTGATCCATGTTGTATTGTGACTGCTCCTATCTGTTACCCTATGGCAATCAGGGTTGCCACTAAGGTGACAAATGTGTATCTTGCCTGTTTGGTCAAAACATAATTGGAAGTCACTATATAGGACATAAACAAATTTACCAGGGCTGGAAAAAATGTATATTTCTCGAAAAGTAAACAAAATTATTTCCCTCCAAATACCCAAATTTCCCTCCAAATACCCAAATTTCCCTCCAAATACCCAAATTTCCCTCCAAATATCCAAATTTCCCTCCAAATACCCAAATTTCCCTCCAAATACCAAAATTTCCCCCCAAATACCCAAATTTCCCTCCAAATACCAAAATTCCCCTCCAAATACCCAAATTTCCCTCCAAATACCCAAATTTCCCAGGAAGGAGCTTCCCGAATTCCACACTTTTTCAAAGCCTGTATGACTTTTCTTTTGTTGAGCACTTTATAACAGAACTGCAGTCACTGATCCATGTTGTATTGTGACTGCTCCTATCTGTTACCCTATGGCAATCAGGGTTGCCACTAAGGTGGTCAGTGCCGGTCGGGCGGAGCCGGCACTCGTGATTGCCGACAGGCAATGCTCTTAAAAAGAACGGTTAAAAAAACCTGGCATTCTTAAAAATATATATTTTATTTTTATCTTTATTTTTTACAATTTGTTGATAAATCATTAAACTGCCTCATAAAACAAGAAATTATGTGGCAGGAACCCTCAAAGTGCATTAAAAAACCCTAAAAAACATTAAGAAGGCCTCTAGACCCCATGCCATGATTCACTGCAACTCGTTCGCAACACTTATTCCGTTTGCCATCAGTAAAATAAAGAAGCACTACATTTTGGCTATAGTGACAACACTGATGGCAATCTTACCAAATAATAAGTTTTTGCATTTTTAGAATGTTTCGCACGATATGTTAGAAGCCTTTTAGGAAACATATTAGAATGTTCACAGCAAAAATGATAATTTTTTTGAAGCCGTCAGCATGTTCGTGATACTCTGCCTTCTTCAGAAATGATGGTCCCTTTTAAAAATAAATAAATAAAATGTTGTGCTTTTCCAATGCAATTACTTTCCAGCAAAGTAGTAAATGAGATTTTGAGCCATTATACAAAGATGTTACGGTACCTTTTTAATATCAATAAATATATGATTACCATATATTCTCTAATAAACACCTGGAAGGGGGCGGGGGTGCATTATTTAAGAGGCGTTTATAAGCATAAAATGTTCAATGAAAAAAATCACTAGATTAAAATATGCCACAGTGTATGTAGCGATGTGGCACATTTCAAGATGATGTCAGCCATATATAGGTTACTATCGCTATGATATTGCATCTGTAAGTTCATTTTCATGCTAAACTGTGATTAAATAAGTTATTGAAATATATAATCTACTATAATTTGACCAATATCTGGATGGATGTTGATGTTAGAATAGGTTTTAGTCCATGCAATTTTGGTAATTGTGACACCTAACAAATGCCAAGTTTTAAGCTTACCTAAGAATATGGCATGGAATATCAGCATTTATGTACTATTTTGGTTCAGAGAAGTGGTGGGGAACGTTTATTAGACTATACAGTACTAATAAATATGAAATATGAAGTTAACATAATCTAACATAACCGGCATCTTTATTTTTGTTTATAGGTAATTTTGAATAAATTGGAGAAGAGTTTTGACTACGCAAGTGTGTGCGCCAAGCTCAACCAGTATTTCCCCAAAGCAGAACTCAATACGTCAGGATTGGTGAGCATTATATGAGTTTATATGACTACTGCCAAAAGTAAACCGTTTTTGCACAACTTGATTTTCACCCATTCTCACACTAAACCTTATCCCACCCGATATGTTGTCCTTGGAATAAAGGATTTGTAAAATGTGTGCAGACAACTGCCTACAATGTATAGGTCGACCCAGAATGACGTCACATGCCGTTGACAATAAACAACACAAAGTCTTACAATTTTACAACGTTTTGTTTGTGTTTATTCCAAATGTCACACGCTAGATATATCTACATAAACATGACATAAATTGATATGTATTATCAAAGCTAAATTTTGCAAACATTTTCCACAATTGTTAACCCTCAGAGCCAAGAGCAGACTAAACTGAACAACCACCAGTTGTATCTGCGCCGTAAGCTGACTAGACTGATTGTAAGTCCTGAAGAAAGGCAGGCATTTCTGCAGGGTGATGGTAGAAATGAGCTTGGTCAACCACTTACCGCATCTCTCAAGCGCTTGATAACAGACTACACTGATAGCCTTAATGAGGATCTGACTGTTCCTGTCATAGAAGAGGTAAAGTCATCAAAATGTAAACTATACTCTACAGGGTGTCCCAGAAAGTAACATAATCATAAAACAAAAGGTTATTTTAACAGTAAGATCATACACTGCAAAGTATGAGCATTTACTTTTGGACAAACTTAAAGTAAACTCATTTCTAAACTTTTTAAGCCAATGTTGTTTCAATTAAGTGAGTGAATATAATGGGACAGTTATTAATTAGAGGCTGGGTGGAAAACAGCTTAGTTGTTGGGCTCACATAAACGTTTAGTATTACGTTTACTTTTGAGTTTACTTATAGTTTGTCCAAAAGTAAACGCTCATAATTTACAGTGATAACTATGTGTACAGGGGCGGAGCCAGCGATTGAATTTACCGGGGGGCTGGAAAGAAGATGAAAAATCTTGAATTTTGTGTTGGTGGACTATCCAATGCGGTGCGCAGCACCGGCCTCCGAGCTCTGCTCGGACAGGGGGGAGTCTGAGGGGGGATGTGCCCCCCTGAGAAGTAGAAAAAAATTCAATTTTCGAACTCATTTGGTGTGATCTGGTGTATACTTTTGACCAACATTTTATTGAAAAGCCACCTCTTCATTTCCATTAAATATTTTGTTTTTTATCAAAACACGAAAGAAGTTGAGCATAACTGATATATTTTCTTGATTTAAATATACATGGTTTAAAGGTCGAACAGGGGGTGTCTGAGGGGGGATGTGCCCCCCTCAGAAGTTAAAAAAAAATCAATTTTAAAAATCATTTGGTGCGATCTGGTGTATACTTTTGACCAACATTTTATTGAAAAGCCACCTCTTCATTTCCAATAAATATTTTGGTTTTTTTCAATACACGAAAGAAGTTGAGCATAACTGATATATATTCTTGATTTAAATATACATGGTTTAAAAGCTCGAACAGGGGGGAGTCTGGGCTCAGAAGTAGAAACATTTTCAATTTTCGAACTCATTTGCTGCGATCTGGTGTATAGGCCTACTTTTGACCGCCTATATAGGCCTACGTGTATATCACGACATACAACGTTATTTTAATCACCAATCCGTCGATCAATTAAAGGCTCTTTCTCCCTTTCTCTTCCCCTTCCCCCTTTCCTCTCCCTCTCTCTTTTCCCTTCTTTTTTTTTGGTCAATTTTTTAACCGGGGGGCGCGCGCCCCCTCCGCCCCCCCCTGGATCCGCGCCTGGTGTATGTATGTATGGATGGACGACTGCCATCAAGGAATCATTGGACTGTATTATATCGCCCCTACTTATTGGCACACACATAATTATACTTATAACACCAGCTTGGTTACAATACAATTTAGTTTTATGTATAATATTTAGACTTGACCAACTGGCATGAATTAAATTAACAAGACCTTAAAAATACACAGTCTTAAACCTGGTCCCTCTCGCATTCGCGGCAATTGGATTACCAACTAGAACACTAACTGGGCATCAGATGAACAAGGGCTAAGGTATACTAATCATAAAACAAAAGGTTATTTCAACAGTAAGATCATAACTATGTGTGTTCGGTAATGTATGGATGGACGACTGCCATCAAGGAATCATTGGAATGTATTATCAAGGGCTAAGGTATACTAGTCTTTTGTTTTATGATTAGGTTTTTCTGTGACACCCTATACTTCATAAGTCTTTGTTTGATACTGCACTATGTCATATGGCCTGATCAATGCAAGCATGAAGAGGACAACAATATCCGGTATGCATTTTTTTTACAAGAAAATATATGACTAAACCTAATTGGTTGGTACGGTCGTATCATGACTGACAGCTCGTGACCTTACAGATACTACGCCATGGATAACAATTTTCAGCAAAGGAGTAACAATCACGGAGAGGGTGTCCAGTAATTTAATCAGTTTTATTTGATCAATCCACCTGGAACAAGGTTTGCCTTTCTTTCTCTTCCCTTCAATCATGCCTTGCATGATCATCTTCTCTAGGTTGTTACCCTTGCGAAGTGAGATATGGCTCAGCATTTGGGTGTTGATAGCATGAAGAAGTCGTTTAGACACAACCTAATTATACCAGATTATATCAATTTGTACCAAAAGTATTTCTATTGTGATATAAGTGGCAAACGTTTGGTGCAAAATTAGTGTACTACTGTAAAAGCCAATATTTTCATGTAAAGATATTTTTTCGCGCATTTTGATATCATAGACATTTCGCGAATTGTTTTTTTGCGGGTGACCTTCTGGATGCACTGCATGAATGTTGAAACAATATTTTCGTGTGTTATAATTTTCGCGGAAAATTATTTTGAGCGAAAAGCGGAAAAAGTAAAACCTCCATAAGGTATGGTCTTCCAGTATGCTGTTAACTAACTTGGGAGAAGTTTTATTTATTTATTCGGAAAGCACTTTCAAAACAGCGGCACCCACTCGAAGGTGGTGCATCCAAAAGAAAACAATATGATACAGACAAAAGAGAAAAAATATACAAAATAAACATACATACAATCATCCATATTAATCATACACAGCGATGGGCTCAAGTCATGAAGCGTTACGTGGAGTGTGCATAGGTTGATTAGTTAATATCATTATAATTCAACAGCACTGTCTTACACGACCATGCACGTTTTAAATAGGATTTACAGAAAACATCAAATTGTTTTCGATCAAGGCATCATCATATGTGTATTTACTCACCATGGAGGTGACATTCAAACAAGTATTACTTAAAGGTAGATGACCCGATCACATTTTCGTAACACAGAATTATTTCAAACATACAGAGATTTTCATATTATATGAAAGCTCGTATTTTTCTCATCAACATACTGAAATTTGACTGCCTAATTCGGTATAATGACAGAGAAATCGATGAAATAGCGTTGAATTACCGCGAATGGTGGTAACCACCGATATAGTTTGTGTACTACTCAATGGGAACAGTTCACAGCATCTTGTGCGTATAAAAATAGAACCATTAGAGGCTTAGAGCTATGCAACTCAAACTTTGGAACACGACTTTTTTAAGGATGACCTTTCATGTAGAATAGAAAACTTGAACTAGAAGTTGAAAATCGGAACATCTACCTTTAAGTGTAAATCTGTAGTGTTGACTGCAAAATTGACATATACATTTGTCAATGCAATAGAGACCTTCCGTGTTTGGGATAAGCTGCTATCTTGGAGGTAACATTAAACTATATTTCAAGTAATTCTTGGCTTGAATGCACATTATTTTTTCAAGTAATCTTAACATTTCAAGTCAAGGTTAAACTCACTTTGAGGTCATTCACCAGGTATTGAATGAGAAGGGTCGTGGGTAGTGTCTAACCGATCAGCTCAAGTTCTGAATATGCCGATCGCCAATCATTTCCTCTTTGATTGGCCGATCAGATCACTGATCACCGATTTAGTGCGCAAGTGCACTGCAATGCCTAAAAATGTCTCTTGTGTGTTGCCGTAAACATAGTGTAATAAGTAGATTATAACGATTTAAATAAAAAATATATAATTATTAACTCTTTTTATTTATCATGTTTACCTGGTCCTATATAGTCTCTATTAAGGACATCTGTCAATCAAGTCATTATTTACAAATTGTTTACAAATCGTGTTGTAAACACTTATGTGTTGGCAGCTAATCTAAGACACCGAAGTTCTCTATTATCCGATATCACAGAGATGGTTTATATGAGAAATCAAGTTGGATTTTAATTTAAAATATTATATTGGTTTTTAGGTTTTACTTAATTTTACAACAAATGTACAATCTGTCTTTTATCTAATATCAGATCTCATCGGAAGGTCCTAATTCCCAGATCTCCAGAGATGTCCAAGACTCTCCCACAAGCTGTATGGACCATCTGCTGTCTTTGTGCTTCAAAGGACCACCCTCTCAAGACCAACTTCTCCATCTGTTGAATCTTATCAAAGAAAAACGAAACAAAGCCTCTTCATCCTTTCATGCTTCTGAATCTGAAGGCAGACTCTCCAGCTCCACCGCCGGCTCGTCCGACGAACAAGGCCATCGAAGATCAACTCGAATCAGAGCAGCCAATCAAAGGGAACAACGAGGTGTAGGCAACCAGCGGGGTAGAGGTGGTGGAACAACCTCAAGATCGGATGTGGTTATTCAAGATGATCCTGGTACATATACTAGAGCTAACAAAGTAGCCGGAATATCAGGAATTGATGATAATACAGAAGATGACATAATTGTTGATGTCAGTAATGATACCAATGTTGCAAAAAATCGGGAACATTTAATCGATAGTCAAAACAGAACATCTACCACAGGAGAGATTCCTCAACATACTTGTGATGGTCTTGGCAATCAGATGACCAGCAGAATTGCGGCAAGATCTAAAAGAAAGAATGCCAACGGCACCGCCATAGAAAAGAAGGATTCATCAGCCAGCAATAGCAATAAAGCTGCTACAGAGAGATGCAGACAGCAGACAACGGATGCAACTGTACTTCCTCAAGGAAATACCAAAAGGCAAAGACATGATGACGATTTATGTGCAAGAGTTGGAAGTGCTGCAGAAAGACATGGTGACGATTTGTGTGTAAGAGTTGGAAGTGCTGCAGAAAGACATGGTGATGATTTGTGTGTAAGAGTTGGAAGTGCTGCAGAAAGACATGGTGACGATTTGTGTGTAAGAGTTGGGAGTGCTGCAGAAAGACATGGTGACGATTTGTGTGTAAGAGTTGGGAGTGCTGCAGAAAGACATGGTGACGATTTGTGTGTAAGAGTTGGGAGTGCTGCAGAAAATACTTGTATAGATCGCCAAGAGTCTGCTCTGGTTGTGGATGATTCGGCGGCAACAGCAGCTTTGGTTGTCACTCGCAGTCAATTCATGCCTCCAAAAAGTAAGATTTATTTCAGCGGAACTGTCGGCAGGTCGCAACAACTCAGTTATCCTCAAGCTGTATCCGCTGCTACTATTGTGCAATCATCAGCTTTGACTCAACCTGCTCTGTCAAAAAGCAGGATTTATTACAGCCAGTCCAGTCCCAGGAATGCCATCCGATCTGCTCACCAGTTTGCTGCTACTGATGCAAGTGCTGTAGTAGACAATGCATCTAGTCCAGCCATTTCTTGTGCCAGTGTATCAGATCAATCAAGTGAAGGCTTTACAGTACTGGAGAATACAACTAAACATAGTCAACAAAGTAGTAGTGGTAGCTCTACTCAGTCAACCACTAGTGTATCTTTGCTATCAGGGAGTAGAGTCAGACGGAATATTATGACAGCAAGAAGAACACGTGTAGATGATGCGAGTGTAGAACCAGATGTGGAAGTGCAAGAGTATACAGGGTATGTCTTTCTTTTCAATGTTCATGCAAGTGTATTCATAACCTTATGTTTGCAGCAATACCCGGATTATCTGCAATCCTGGAAAAAAGTATTGGAACACTCACTCGTTTAACAACGGTAAACTATCCCACCCCCCACATTTCCCCCTTTACCCCCATGCAAAGTTGAGGAATGTCAATGTCTTCAGCAGTTGTTCAAGGTGTCCCAACATTGATCGATGTGTGGGGAAGGGAAAATTGTTGTTTAAAATGTCCTATTCACAGTTTAACAAAATTAACATCATTTAAAGATCAGCAAACAAATTCTGCACATAATGACCAAAACGTGTAAAGTGTTCCACAGACTTTTTTCCAAGATTGTAGGTAGGAACTACACACTTTGTGGACTTAGAATATACTTCTAACCCTATGGTTGGTTGGTTCGGTCCTGTCATGACTGACAGCTCGTGACCTTACAGATACTACGCCACAAATAACGATTTTCAGCAAAGGAGTAACAATCACGGAGAGGGTGTCCAGTAATCAATTTTATTTGGTCAATCCACCGGGAACGAGGTCTGCCTCTCTTGCGCTTCCCTTCAATCATGCCTAACATGATCATCTTCTCTAGGTTGTTACCCTTGCGACGTGAGATATGGCCGAAGTAGCTCAGCATTTGGGTGTTAATAGCATGAAGAAGTCGTTTAGACACCCCTATTTCTTCAATAATACTGGCATTGGTCCTTCTCATTGTCCATACGATACGAAGCATACGCCTCCAACACCACATCTCGAAAGCAGCTATTCTGTTTTTGTCAGCTTTGGTTAGGGACCACGTCTCACATGCATACATGGCAATTGGAAATACAAGGGCTTGGACAACCCTATAACCTTTCCAAAAGGAAATAAATCACTTGAAAAAGCAGTCCTAGTGGGAATCGAACCATGGACCTCTGCATTGCAAAGCATGTCTCTCAACCCCTAGACTAGTGAGGGGTGAACTAGCCATGACATGATTTTAATCCCTTTTAAACTTTACGGAATAAAGCAATATTACTATTATGATCAGTAGGCCTACACACAATATTATGAATAGAGCCGCGATACACATAATCGTCTACCCGGGTTGACAGTCATGTCGGTAGTTCCATTACTGGTACATACATACACCTGGTACGGTCCAATCAAATGCCACCATTTTGTATACATATATGTATTGCGATCTGTGAAAACCCGTCGGATGTCGCAAAATGTGAACTAGGGATTAGGGGTAAAATAAAACTGTTAAGAAAATAAAAAATAAATAAATAAAAAATCTTTTAGATTTTTTTAAAGAAAATTTAAATCAAATACTTATTAGTGTCATCGTCTTTCATGAAATTTCACCTTCAAAAACTTACTTAAGTCACTTTATTATTAACCTTATAATGTTATTCTATAGATGGTGTGACCGGTGACGTCATGTATTTACAAATGGGACACCCTCTCTTGATTCCCTCCGGGCAGAATATACAGTAAAGTTAATGAAGACAACATGAAATTTCTTTCTAATGAATTGTAAAACTCATTTATTTTTAATTCTTTTTGTGAAATTCGATAGCTTATAGCATTCCTAAGCAAGTTTAAAGACAGTTTTGATAACAATTTGCTGTAACACCACAATCTAGTTAGAAAACCTGATCTGTTAGCAAATGTAAACTATAGGAATCTTGCCCGGTTAGTTTTGTCTCAAATCAACAGAGGGCGTCATAAATGTAAACAACGGTCACCTCATCTATTGAATAATGTATCTTTTTTGGCCTGTTTTCATGATTTCTTGTTTTGTAGCTTTTTATGACATCACAATCATCATTCACTCAAAACTTTTTTTGTAGTAATCGTAGAAAAATGATCGTAACAGTTCTGTAATCAGCACAGTTTTAGTTTTTGTATGATATAAATATCTCCAATATGAAAAATGCCACCATGTGGCGGGTTTTCACAGATCGCATCACATATGAGCGCAGTTATTACACCCTAATGGCATCTGTATGCGAAAGGTAAACATTCGCATCAATGACTTCCATGTAGTGCATCTATTGTTAGAAAAAAACCAAGTGCAAGCATTTAATTTATGGGTGGGTTATTAATTGTGACTTCAACCACCGATGATTGGTTTGCAGATAGTCCATTATTCTGAGGAAGTTTCATCAAAATCTGAGAGGGTCACCCGGGAAATTTTCAGAAAACTGGTTTGACACGGAATGACCCAGCAGGCTATTCAATTAGTGTCGGGGAGATGTTTTTTGTGATGTTTTAAAGCAACTTACATGTATTTTACAAGCACAGATTAATTGATGATTTACATCTGTTTAATGGATTCTTTGAAAAATTCTTAACATTTTAACTTCAGATTTCAGAATTTCCCTTGGGCCTTGCTCCTCTGGAAATTCTTTAGTATCAAAGTGAAATGTTACGAAAATTGACAATACCCACTATAAATCAGCTGATGCTCATCAGTCATTAACCTCTAATTGCATTAACATGGCTTTAAACAATGATGCAGCACTTGCAGGCCTCAAAATAAGAAATGAAAAGGGCAGGCAATTTAAAGCAATTTGAAAGGGGCACCAAATTTATCCAAGGCAATTAGGTAATTTTGAATGGAGTGAATGGGCATCGAAGGTAATTGCCTTCGATGCCTTCGATTAATTTGAGCCCTGAGCACTTGTGTAATAAAGCATTTAGTACTAAAACAACTTTGTTCACACACTTGATTATTTATGAAGAATTTGGGGATACCAAGATCTGCCTATGGTCAGGGGAGAGGGGGATGTTTGCTAACAAATTTTCAAGTGAAATCTTTTAAAACTTATTTGTATGTGTTGTAGATCTTAATTTATGTTTATGCTTATCTTTTACATAGATTTAGGTGCATTATCCACTTGCCTTGAAGTTTGAGCTGTACACTTTGAACTGGATGTGAAAGTTTGTATTTTATTTATTTGTTTTTATAGATGATAATGAAGTGCTTCTCTACTTTATATTTTATATTAAAAGGTCCATTACAGTTATAGATGAAACTCCTTCTAGTGGTGAGGTTATCAGTAGCACGCCCTCTAGTGGTGAGGTCAGCAGAATAGCCTCCAGTGGTGAGGTCATGTCTTTCAGCTGTAAGGTCAACAAAATTCATCACAAAAGTGATGAGGTCAGCAATGCACCCTCAATAGAAGAGGTCACTATATCTCCCTTTCAGGGTGAGAATGAAAAGATGCCCTCAAACAGTGAGATCTCCAAGACACCCTCTAGTGATGAGGTCCCCAAGACGCCTTCTAGTGATGTGATGTCCAAGATACCCGCTAGTGATGAGGTCCCCAAGACGCCTTCTAGTGATGTGATGTCCAAGATACCCGCTAGTGATGAGGTCCCCAAGACGCCTTCTAGTGATGTGATGTCCAAGATACCCGCTAGTGATGAGGTCCCCAAGACGCCTTCTAGTGATGTGATGTCCAAGATACCCGCTAGTGATGAGGTCCCCAAGACGCCTTCTAGTGATGTGATGTCCAAGACACCCTCTAGTGATGAGGTCACCAAGACGCCTTCTAGTGATGTGATGTCCAAGACACCCGCTAGTGATGAGGTCCCCAAGACGCCCTCTAGTAATGTGATGTCCAAGACACCCTCTAGTAATGAGGTCACCAAGACGCCCTCTAGTGGTGTGATCTCCAAAACACTCTCTAGTAATGAGGACACCAAGACGCCCTCTTGTGATGAGATCTCCAAGTCCCCATCTTCTGGCAATGTAATAAATCCTGATGACTGCGGTGATTCGTTATCTCCCTACCAATGCAACACTATCAGTAGTAGTAGTGGCAGTAGCTCAGGGAGTAGTCAGCCGTATCAATGCAAGGTTGGTTCTATTAGTGCACACGCCGCCCTAAAAAATAATACATGTTTCAATTTGGGATTGCATTCCATTTTTTTTACTGATTCAAGAGTCACATTATCGGTTTCTCACACTCTAATGTATTTTGTTTGTTTGTTTGTTTATTTGTTTGTTTCACGGTTTCACCAGTTGTGGCACTTGATTAGATATTCAAAGTACCTCAATTTGGGCAGAGCTATAAGCAATGTTAGTTTTTGTCTAAAGTTCTTATGGCTAAGAAGATGAAAGACCAATAAGGTTTTTTTACCGCGACTCATCATCAGGCATGCCTCATCACTGATTCAATTTAAGATGTTAAAACTCACTTATTCCACCGTCATAGTGCAAGTGATGTCTATAACACTGTTTTTATAATGTGATGTTTGTATTTTGTTATGTGCTGTTGTACTGATGTATATAGTGTAAGAAGAGCGCTATATAAATTCTCATTGTTACATTATGTTTAAATAAAATTGACTTGAAGTGTCAAAGTAATCCAACTCGGTACAAGGAGATTGGGTAAGAATTATTAAGCATGGTTACCACAGGCCGAGCCTAACGGAATTTGACATGGGGGTATTTAGCATTTTCTTGTTCACTTTAACATTTTCCTCAACGATTTAATGCACATATGAGCGCCTGATGCTCTCTTTTCGATGGCGCGCAACTGTTGCATTGCTGAATATTTGCAATCTGGCACATCCCACCCACTAACGCAAAACGCATGGCACAATGCAGCGCAGTTTAATACGCAAGGGCTTGTATTGTATTTTTAGTTAGTGTGGATTATCACAATAACAAATCGCATCATATTTTGGATTTGGGGGCCAGTGCAACTTGTAGAGTTTAGTATTCTACAGGGTGAGTCAAAAAAAAGTGTACTCAACTTCAGCGATTTTTTTTAGAAAAAGTATTCGTTTGTTTTCAAAACAATATACTACGGTATAAAGACAAATCAATTAGCTTTAATATGAATTTTATCTGGTTTAGATTGGTTGAGGGAAACTTATTTTACACTGTTTTGAATAAAAGTGACCAATTTAACGTCCGAACACGCTTTCCAGATCTTGACCATTATATTTCATAAGATACGACCAATAAAAAATTACAATACCGACAGCGAAAGGATCAATTCCTTTGTTATGAAATGATTAAAGTGTGGTAATTGTGTCATAAATAGGCCTTAAAGCTGTCTATTGTTTTAATCTATTAGGAGACAATTTTGAACAAGTGTATTATCTACTTAATTCTTTTAATAAACAAGATGTGTAATGCTTTACATCATAATCCTAGTAAACATTATTATTAAGCTCGTTAAGCTTGAAATTAAAAACCGTGTTTTAGGTGGAAACACAGCTCCTGTACAGAAATAGTCATATTTACTTAACGGTATCATCAAATAGCGTGATTTTTTTTCCAGATGGTAGCAAAGAAATGGCGCAATCATTTAAAGTTTTGTTTGCCTTGATTTTGTGGTCAAAAATATTATTTTTGATTTTTTCAATTAGGGTACACTTTTTTTTGACTCACCCTGTATGATGTTTATTCAATATTTTGCGTATCATTTAATGCAGAGTAAGGAGAATGAGCCAACTAATGTGACTCAAAGACCAGGCAGCAATGCTTCCTCCACACTGGATGTGTCTATTGTGTACCCATCACCTGAGGCTATGGATACATCTAGCAGGAGATATACATTCATTCGTACACCACTGGTACCGACACAAGGTAAGAAAAGAACATGAGGATATACAGGGTGTATCCTAAAATGGATGGTTCACTTAAAACCAGAATATGTTTGTTAAATTAGAGCACCTCATGATCAATATGTTTTACTGAATATAATTATGTTTTTGGATTAGTCTTTTCTTAAGCATATCATGGCTCCAATCATGGCTTCAATTGGGGGGGCAAAAAGTGTGAACCAACAAGGACTTGACCTTGACCGGGTGGTAAACTTTTGAGAATTGCCGCAGAGTCAGATTTTTTTTGGGGGGCTGGGGAGTTGTGACGTGATGTCCCCAAACCGGCGCAAAAATAGAGCTTGATAAACCGACAGTGCCAACTCAACCGACACGACTCGAATGTTGTAGGGGGCGATCACCCCCCTTGCACCCCATCTGGCTACGCCACTGCATGGCTCAGTACACAAAGAAAAGCATGTCAGTCACTGATATGTTTTACTTTATATTCTGAGCACTAATATGTTTTTCTTGGGGAAATAGTTAACAAAATATAATTCTTTTCAAAAAAGATATCATGAGTTACTTTTGATTAGAAACACATATAATTCTGGTAGTAATAAATCACTACCAACATCAAAAGACGGCCTTCAAATACTTCGGAGTGTGATAATAAGGTCATAAGTTCCCCAGTCAAACTGAGTTTCCAAGTTCCCCAGTCAAACTGAGTTTCCAACCAGTTTACCAATTGGTAGTCTACCAACAGCATCAAGAGCAAAGTTCATCTCCACTGTTGCTGGTGTTTTGTGTTTTTGGTGTGTGATAATTATTGCATTATTTATGCCCAAACTAGCAAATGTAGGTGAATATGCTTACAGGCCAGTTTAGGAATCAGATTGGCTGAAGAGCCAGCACTAAATGCCTCTTTGATTCAACCCCTGCATGCAGAGATGTCATTTTGTTGACATAATGGAATCTGATTGTCTATTATATTAAGAGTGGTTTGTCCTTTCCTTCAAATCCAGATCAGCTAGTTGTTGATTTGTGTCTCCTAATCTTTTAATAACTGTGGCCTCATCCCACTCAATGACTTATTTGTAAACTGTGTCATATTTTATAGTTAATTTAGCAATATTGTGAATGAGATGAGGTTTTTTTATTTTACCTTTTGTAGAATCTCTAAACCAAAACGCCATAGTGTTGGAGTTGAATAGTGATGACGAAGAGTCAGACAGCGGATCAGATTCTGTAGTGTCTGATTCTGAAGACAGCACACACAGTGATCAGGAGGAAGATTCTGCCGCTTACACTGATTATTTGCAGGTAAGATATATGTACTGTGTATTTTGATAACAATAATACAATAAAAAACCCAAATATAGTGAAAATCAGTTGTGCTCAGTTACAAATGTGTAGTTTGTAACCCCATAACTTTATCCCTTTAATATGTGCGTTCCAAGCATATTTCATCATTTTACAATACGCAACGGTAAACGCATTTGACTTGGTTGTAAAATGAAAAAAGTTCAGATTCTTGGAACCTGCTATACAGGGTGAATCAAAAGACATTGTGCATGATTTGAAATGGCCAATTGACCTTGATGCATGCATTGAACGATACCTTTTTTATTGTTATGTAAAGCATTGTTAATCTAGTTTATCCTGCCAAAAAATGAAAGTAATCGACTGAAGAATAAGCAAACTGCGGCAAGTTTTGTAAACTGACAGCATTTTTCGCCATTCCTATGGGATTTACACACAGTGAAATTGTTTTTTCTAAATGGTCATTATCACTCGCATTAATTGTCAAAATGTTCCTGAAAAATAAATATTTCACTCTGGGATAAGTAATCAGCTGAAACCGAGTTGTCAAATGAAAAGGCAAATCTGAATACAAGCATCAGTGACTGGTGATGCTGCATCACCAGTCAACCTTATAGAAGTGGAGGCACATGTCAGAGCCTAAGTGACGAAAAAGCGGACAGTTTACAAAACGTGCCACAGTTTGCTTATTTGTCAGTCAATTACTTACATTTTTTGGGAGAATACACTAGATTAACAATGCTTTATACAAATAACAAACATTTCATGGTTCAATGCACGCATCTAAGGTCAACTGGTCATTTCAAATTGTGCACAATGTTTTTTGATTCACCCTGTATGGCTGATAACCAGTAATACAAATATGTTATTTGATTTGTTGATGGAGAGAGAGAGGGATGGGAATCAATCGATTACAATTAAGCTATAGTTTTATGAGTTTTAATCACTGCTATTTTAGTAATAAATGATCTTAAGAACTTTAAAAATGTCAACATTATGGAATTTCATCACCATACAGGGTGTATTCAGAATGATCTGTACAGGGTTTCAAAAATATATCAAAAATATAAAACAAATAGTGTTTCAAATTTAAACACAAGTTTGCGACATGATGGTGCAAATGTTTCCTATTTATTCTGTTAATTTCAATGAGATATCTCGTTTTGTTCCGCTGTGGCAAGACATAGTCAAAATCGATGAAAAACGTATTTTCCTATTTTGGCTCACATAATTCATCTTTACAGCTATTCTCTGTAACACTGCCAGCATTTAAAACAATGAACCCCACACCTCATAAAGTTATATTCAAAACTTCTGCCAAAGAAAGAAAGGTTAAAACCACTCAAGCTAAACAAATCCTGCCCTATCCAATCAAAGCTTTGTTTTCTATGCACACATCAATCGATTGTTATAAAAAAAAAGCTAATTAAAATAAGAAGAGAGTGCAATAATAATGCGAATAACATTTCAGAAATAATTTAAAGGGTTAGTGACTTTATACATTTTCATAATGGATTATTTCAACAAAAAATTGAAATCTACTATCTTTACCAAAAACTTCAAAAAGTCTGCATTTTCCATCAAAAGTGTCTGATTTTCAAAATCAAAAATTCCTAAGAAAGCTGGGCGTTTGCGCACGTTATATATGAAGACGGTTTGGACAATATCAATAAAATTTAGACCGAATTTTTGTTGTATTACCTCGGTATAGATCATTCTGATACACCCTGTATTTGGAATCACCATTAGAAATACATTAAAATAAGTACAATCATGCCTAGTATTGGTTCAGTAATCCTTTAGATAGACTTTGAAATTAGGGAAGGGTTTCTGCAAAATCTGATTTGTGTGCGGTAAAACTAATTACCGTTATCAGCAAGGAATTTTACCCTGATTTGATGCCAAATCTTGGAGAAATGTTGGGCATTAAAGGACTAACTATAGGGTCAAAGATTGGCAAAGATCCTAAGTAATATTAAATATAGGCCAATGATTAAAAAAGGAGATGACTTATTTTTAAAAATCCGTTCTGATTTATCCATCTTAGGTGTCTCCCCACCAGTCTTATTGTAGGCGTATTCCATCAATGAGGGCGCACTTACATTCCCCAGTCAGCACTACAGACAAGCAGGATGTGTCATCATCGTCATGCGGGTCAAATGTTCTCATAATAAAGCCATGCGTGATACTACTGCACAAACTCAAGGTAAATTTATTTTCAGTTTTGAAGACTTTATAAATCATAAGAGCTGCTCCCTGAAACCGGCACCAAAGTTGGAGAACATGTGACGCGATCAAGAGGAATGAGTCGGATGTCGACCCTGGTCGAAAATGAGTTTTTAATACAGTTTTAAAGAAGACACCTAGAGCTTTCAGAAACTGAAAACCCCATGTCGATACAACGTTTTGTTCCAAAGTTATGTCAAATTGTATACATGAATTTCTATCAAAACTTATGTAAGCCGCCATTTTGAATTGGCCATATCTCAATTTGGGATTCCCCGACATCTGACTCATTCCTCTTGATCGCGTCACATATTTATTTAAAGGCTTTGGGGGAAATAAAGGTACTATATGTAGGTTATGACTTGTATGGATACTATAAAAGTCTTCATATAATTGATTACACATTTATATCTGGGATTGTTCACACATGCTGAAAGATACATCCGGCCCGGCACGGCATACAAAATCCAGGGGAGGGGGACTTGCATATAATACAGAGGTACATGTAATTGTATGTGCCGCTCAAATAAATTGCTTTTTTGCACAAATTCCCTGAGAATGGGGGTATGATTTGTGATGGAAAACTCTAAACATAGGTCCCAAATAAATGACTAAAAAACCATATACATGTATGCATGAGTCCCAAATCATGAAAAAACAGTCACATCATTTTTTAGGTAAAAAACCTGAAAGTGGGTTTGGATGTCAAACCTCCAGGGGCACACCCCCATCAATAAACTAAATATGGGTACTCCCCCAGTGCAAAACACATGCATCTCTCTCATATCTGTGCATCTCAGACACAGTATTTTGTGGTGCGATTAGGGTTTGTCCAACAAATCACTACATGGTAATGGAATCTCAAATACCTTAAGACATAAAATCAGTTAGTCATTGATCGCTACTCTGCAATTCTTCAATTTACAGACGTCATCATCCAGACAAACGGTTCCACGGGTGACTGAAATGTCCACGAGAAACTCACCTAATCAGCCTAGTTGTAGCAATACTGCTCCAGAAAATCGCCAACCATTTGAGTTGGAGGGAAACAGAGGACATCGGCTGGGACCCAAGACCCTGACTACCGAGCAAACAGTAATGGCTGCTATACTCAGAAATAAGGGAAAAGTGTGCACTATGGCAGTACTCAAGTCTAATAATAAATTTCTTCGTGGCATGATTAGTGCAGAGGAGTTCTTGGTGATTGCTAACAAACTTGAACAAGCAAATTTGGGGAGAGTTGTAGAAGTCAAACTGATAAATAGTGGAAGTGCAACATCCCATGCTGTTATCAAGAAACCACCTGGTGATATTAGTCAAGCGTTGGAGGCGCATACGGATTTATGTTCCTTAGAGTATTATACAGAACGGTACCATGATCCATCTGGTCAGGCCCACCGAATCCCCAAGTTGTTGCTTAAGGCTGTAGAAAATGCCACCAAAGATGATCACAGCTAACCATGAATGGATATTAGAATGAAAGTTCATCTGTGTTGGTGATAAATAATATGAAGTTAAACTTTCGATCTCAACACAAGAAATAATTACCTCAAATTTTCAGGTGCTTCTACACCTTTCATCAGCAGACTAATGACTCGACTTGACCTTTTGGAGGTGTGACGTCAGAATCGGGTTATAGACTCTTGGTAATTTTGTACTGTAATTTGAGGATAGGGATCCTCGTTGGTTTGAGCGAGGGGTCAAGGAGGCGATTTACTTCAGAGCCAACCAACCATCACTCAACAAAGACAGGGGCAGGTGCAAATTACCAAGAGTCTATGACCCGATTTTGACATCACACCTCCAAAAGGTCAAGTCGAGTCATTAGTCTGCTGATGAAAGGTGTAGAAACACCTGAAAATTCCAGGCAATTATTTCTTGTGTTGAGATTGAAAATGTAACTTCATATTATGAATGGATATTGTTTAACTGCAAGGATTCTTGCCTATATACAATAGCTTTACTTTTTCCCATTGGAAAGGCAGCCTCGGGCATCTGTGCAGAGACTCTATACCTATAGTTAGATTTGTAATTGAACAAACAAAATGGGAAAGCGCACACAACCAGAGTAGTGATAATTAGAGACGTTATCAGATACAGATACACTTAATTAGTGTTCATTCAATTCTTTGCTCTTGATGATTAAATTAAAGTCACTCTAACTTATATGCTAGATTTGAGTCGGAACTCAATTTGCAACTCGGTGCATACATTTTTGTTCAAAATGAGATATCATCGCTGTTCTATCAAACAGTCTGCTCTGAGCATGTACAGACTGTCACAAAAAAAGTTATACAATCGCAATTTTATTTTTAACCCAATGTTAAAATCAGGCAATGTCAAAATCTTTTACACTCTGTGTTAAGTTCCGTTTTGGCTACCAGAATAATTTTATTTGGTGTTTTTAACTACTTGCGTTTAACAAGTATGACTAGTCTACTAAGTCGTCTAGAAATAGGGTGGGGCCACTTTCACAATATCATGCAATCTTGCTTGTATAAATAAAATGGTTAGGGTATCATGCAAGGAATGTAAGAGAGAACAATATAATTCTTTTTCAAATAGTTTTATTTCATTTGAATAAATAAATTCATAAAATAAATAAATTATATCTTGACAAATTTATTTGGAGTTCATAAATAAAATAGCTCATTATTCCTCCTGAGCAAATGGTAAGCACAAAGACTGTCTCAATCATTGTCATTCTAAAGTTCTGTTTACAACCATGATAACTCGTTCTTCCAATGTGTCTAGAATGGAGAAAGGTCTCAGACTTGTTGAGCGGCAGTCATGCTCATTAGTAAGGGATGGTTTTAATTCTACCCCACATTACAGATCTTTGTAAAGACCTTAGGCTACCTTCTTTGTAATACTTTTAACCACTTGAAATGAACCCTTGTTGTCTAACAAGAGTACTCTACTGCTATGTTCCTGGTTCGATTCCATTCATATTCATCCCAGTAGTTTTACCATTGATTAAACCAAAGTGGCCCAGGTGATTTCATGACTACTTTATACAATTGATCATATATCTGCTTACCGACCATCGATTGTCATGAATCAAAGCTCATTCGAAAGCTTAAAAAATCCCCCTCGCAATCCATTAAAACTCAAAACAGAAATTCTACGGGAGATATTTTTAATATTTTTTTCAAAACTGTATAACTTTTTTTTTGTTACAGCCTGTACAAGGGCCAAAAGCCCATTTATCAAACCTTGCATCCAAATCGCAGTTGTTTGAAGAAAAACTCTTTGGCACATACTATGGGATTACTTTAATGATTTCCTACAGCATATAGTAGCTATTAAGTTGTATTTTTACACTTGAGATGGATTGAGAACAACACTTAAAGATGCTTGATGGCTTTTATAAGCTTTAAGAAATAAAAAACAGGTTTTTAATGTTGTTTTTACAACTCTATTTTTTGTAAATGAACTGTCGCGGCCACAGGGTGCAGTTAGTTGTCAGTAAAATTATCTAACTTTAACCACACAAGTGTATGGGCGGCCAAAGGGGTCAAAATGGTCTAAAATGGAGAAAGGTCTCAGTAATTTAGAGAAAGGTGACTAGAAAATGGAGAAAGGTCTCAGTAATTTAGAGAAAGGTGACTAGAAAATGGAGAAAGGTCTCAGTAATTCAGAGAAAGGTGTCTAGAATGTAGAAAGGTCTCTGTTATTTAGAGAAAGGTGTCCAGAATCGAGACAGGTCTCTGTAATTTAGAGAACGGTGTCTAGAATGGAGAAAGGTCTCAGTAATTTTGAGGAAGTTGTCTAGAATCGAGAAAGGTCTCAGTAATTTAGAGAAAGGTGTCTAGAATATGGAAAGGTTCTCGTGCCATAGCGCCCGGTAATGCTGAAAAATAAACAACCGAGCACTGATATTTTGTCCAAACCAGCGCCCGTTGGCGATCGGGAACCTTGCTCAAAACATCGAATTTCGATTTGACAATACGATTTAATAAAAAGTTAGCTCCCGGTAGACTGAAAGTAGCTCCTGGTTCTCAATAAATCCCATGATCCGGGCACTACTTTGAAAAACAGTAGCCCCAGGTAAAAAAAAAATCTTGAGCCTTGATACAGGGTGTATCAGAATGAACTGTACGGCGTTTCTAAAATACATGAAAAATAAAAAATGATTAATGTTTTGAATTTAAACACCTGCAATATAAAGGTGAACATATTTCCTATATTATATGTTAATTTCATTGAGATATCTCTTTTTGTTCTCGTGTGGCAAGACTTAATCGAAATCGATGAAAAACTTGTTTTCAATTTCAATCAATCCTCTCTACCACTGTTGGCGATCGGGAACATTGCCCAAAACATCGAATTTCGATTTGACAATACGATTTAATAAAAAGTTAGCTCCCGGTAGACTGAAAGTAGCTCCTGGTTCTCAATAAATCCCATGATCCGGGCACTACTTTGAAAAAAAGTAGCTCCAGGTAAAAAAAAAAATCTTGAGCCTTGATACAGGGTGTATCAGAATGAACTGTACGGCGTTTCTAAAATACATGAAAAATAAAAAATGATTAATGTTTTGAATTTAAACACAGGTGTTTAAATTCAAAACATTAATCATTGCAGGTCTGCAATATAAAGGTGAACATTATTTCCTATATTATATGTTAATTTCATTGAGATATCTCTTTTTGTTCTCGTGTGGCAAGACATAATCGAAAATCGATGAAAAACGTGTTTTCAATTTTAATCAATCCTCTCTACCACTAACCCCACATTTCAAACAATGTATCCCACACCACATAAGCAATATTCAAAACTCCCGCCAAAGAAAGGAAAGTTAAAACCACTCAGGCAGAACAAATCCCAGTTAATTTGCGGATTAAAAATCAAAAGTTATCTCCAAATTTCACACCTAAAAGTTTGCAAATATAAATAGTTATACAAGTGATGTGAAAAGTTGCGATATGGCGACCAAAAATAAACCCTGTCCTATTCGCGGATAATATCTCAGGAAGGGTAAATAGTAATTCCACAGATTTTTAAATTGATCATTTTGACCAAAATTGAAATCTACCATCTTTACCAGAAAGTCTGTATTTTCCATCAGAAATGTCAGATTTTCAAAATTTAAAATTCTTATGAAAGCTGGGCGTTTGCGCAAGATATATGTGAAAACAGTTTGAACAATATCAATCGAATTCATACCGTAATAAATCATATTGCCTCGGTACAATTCATTCTGATACACCCTGTATTACAGCAGACTCCGCCGTTCCATCTGAACCAGACGGAACCAGCGGGCAACCGCAGGTCAAGGTTTGATGACATCCCTAACATCACAAGCAAAAACACTGTCACAATACACCTGGTTTACATCTTCAATTCTATTCTCAGATTTATTATCACTAAAAAGCCCAGTATTTCGGTACCTGCGTTAGGTTTAGCTGATCACATGCGGTGTAATTGCCATTTACAATTCTTGAATTCATAGATCCAAAACAGGACGGCTGCAAGTCAGTCAAGAACAAATTTGTACGCAAGAAACCCAAGAATACAGACAACAGCACAATCATCAAGACCGTCAACAAGACCGGCAAAAAGACTGTCAACAAGACCGTCAACAAGATTTTCAACAAGACCATCAACAAGATTGTCAACAAGACCGTCAACAAGACTGCCAACAAGATTGTCAACAAGACCGTCAACAAGACTGCCAACAAGACCGCCAATAAGGAAATCAATGGGGCAATCAACCTGTAGGTCAACTAGAAAGTCAACCAGACATTCAACCAAACAGTCAACCAGATAGTCAACCGGTCAACCATACAATATCAGTCAACCGGACAGTCAGTCAGATGGTGAACAGACAGTCAACCAGATAGTCAACCAGTCAATGACAGTCAGTCAGAAAATAAACAAGATGGTCAACGAGACTGTCATCAGGGTAGTTAACACTTTCCATGCATGCGGTTATTGTTATACCATATTTTTTCAGAAATTTGATTGAGCCCATGCAGGGGTGACAGGCGAGTGAGGCAACCGCCACACCACGATTTCTAGGCTGTAATATAATACGTTTCTGTATGAACCTAACTGTATTGTCAATGGCAATTTTCAACTTACAGGGATCCACAAAAACAATGCCAGCACAGAATTGTAAGTCCAACAGAAAACCTGCCCTTCAAGAGAATTGGGCATTGCGAATGCCAGTTTCACTCCAAACAAAGGGACACAAATCTAGCACTGGTAAAGTCCTTGGGCCCGGCATCTGGCAATTGATCTGCAAGCCCACAGCTGAATACTTCTTACCGATAGCCGAGGCACTGCAGCAAGCTGAGCTCGAAATATATTTCAGTTTTGAGTTTTGGTGGGAAAGATAAGCTCTACGGTCAAGACTGTCTACGGTACATTAAGGCTAACTAAAATACACAGGTTTGTTTTCAGTCCCAAATACCTAATTATATGTGAAATACATTTTCAGGGACTTCCAACTTTTAAATAATGATGTACAGAGTGAGTCAGAAAGAACTGGCACTATTTTTGCTGAAGTTCCACAAACTTTTCAGGCCTGCATATACCAATGATAGTGCAGAGTAAAACACTAAGGCCGTATTCACGTACTAAAAATGGGTTTAGCTTAAAACAGTGTCTAACTAAAGGCGTGTCTGACTTAAAAGCGAGTGTAACTTTTAAACAACTTGTTTAACAAAACACGGTTTTAAACTCCGCATATCTCGTCCCCAGGTCATGCGTTACTGTATACAGGTATTTATCTTTGTTGTGGCCCTATTAGATTACAATAGATATTGACCGAATACCTCAAAAGCATGTGTATTTTTAATACTACACGATCTGAACGTCAGCTTGCAGCAGGCACGGTTGAGTGATTATTCAAGGCTTACAGTTGGTGTAAGAGTTAAGTAAAACGCACTTTAAACTACCCCCATGTTTAAAGTTAGACACTTTTCAGTGAGTTAGCAGTATTTAAGTTAAACAGATTTTCGAGAATTACGTCTAGTTAAACGATGTATCTAAAGTCAAAATTAGACGCGTGTTTAGCTGAAATCCGGGTTTAACTACGTACAAGAATACGGGCCTAAATATTTCATTTTAAGGAAGAATGTTTGAATTCAACCATTGTGTGTCATTATGTTACATCAATTTTTATAGAGCCTGGAATTTTAAAGCCAATCAACAGGATGGCAATAACACAAAGTCTTGTCATGGAGTCTAATGATGGAAAGAATTGTGGACATTTGAGTATGGTAGCAGATTGTAAATGTGTGCATTAAAGCCAAATTAATGGTCTTTTTAGCACTCTGTGTGTACTATTGGTTTTGAGTATGCAAGCCTGACATTTTTGGCCCCTTTCTTTCTGACTAACCCTAACACAGAGCCTGTGAATAATCAAAATGGAGGATGGGTAAACCAATAAATATATCATTTTCAGAAGCATTCAAGCCTATTGATAAGTTTTATATCATTTGTTTTTAATTTAATTTGTTCAATAAGTTAAAAATATAAATTCCAGCTTTATATCCGACCAAAAGAAACCCCAGCCCATTTAAAAAAAAAAATTGGGGATAAATTCCATAGTGTGCAAAGGAATGCCAACCCAATCTTTTTATTTCGGGTTGTTTCCATATACTCTATCACAGCTTTCCTCACCTTTTTACTTGGAAAAGCCCAGTATTCCCTGGCATTTTTATTCACACGTCTGGGAATAAAGGGCTTTCCCCAGTAAAGCGTGGGAAAGCTGTGATAGAGTATGGGAACGACCCCTTTAGTTTGTCAAAAAAATAAAAACCGATTGATTAGCCTTAATGTGCTTACCTTTTGTGGGCGAAATCTTTTCTGATGTTAAAAAGGTATTACTGCATGTATCATGCTTCTTCATGATTATTAAAGGTATATTATGTGATCTTTTCCAGGGTACGCCCTTAATTCCCCCCCAAAAAAATTAAAGCAGATATTCTTGCAGATTTACATTTCTGATCATAAATCGTACATACATTTCACGATATAAATCGTACATACATTCCACGATACAGGGTGATACGATTCTTAATTACTTCAAAATCATGGTTTTAGAGTGAAAATAAGTCTGCGCCGACAACTTATTTTTACTCTAAATTCACTCTTAAACCATGATTTTGAGGTAATTAGGAATCGTATCACTCTGCAACTTGGAGTATATTCATGATTTATGATCCGAAATGTAAATCTGCAAGAAAATCTACTTTCTAAACAAAATCGTGAATAGAGGGCGCCCCCTGGAAAAGATCACATAATATGCCTTTAATCACATAAACTAATCTTCATATCAAGGTGGATTTCAACATAGATCCTTGATTTCAATCAAGTGTTGTCAAAACTAACTGTTTTCATTCTTCTTGTTTTCATTATTTCCTCCTTTCATTGTGGATATCCAACTTAACAATGTCTTTTATTTATGTCTCATGACTTAAACTCAACTGTGTTTCTTATAAAAGTGGAAATTTTCGTCTTACATTTATATTAGTGCTTTTCGCGCTCGACACAGCTATCGCGAAAATAATAACACACAAATATTTCTTTTGTGTATAGATCTATGTGATGAAGCTACAAATCACAGATTTAAAAATACATAAAACAGTTCAAAATCGGCAAAGACCAAAAAATTACCACATCATGTACAGTATACCCATTTCTCATCAGTACTATAATCATAATTAAGTTTTATTTTATTTTATGCACACATTCACCCAATATTGTAAAAGTGGAGGTTTTCACGCATGTACATTTTTGTGATCTACACATTTTTGAAAATTTGTGCTTGTTTTTATTTTTGAGATTTTCAGCTTCCTTATAGATCTACATACAAAACGAAAATATTTACACATTTATAGCAACCGATTCATCTAACAGATGGAAGTCTTTTCACATGAGTCGATGGTCCATCTTTGGTCTGTCAAATGCATGTTCAAATTTTGACCCCAAAAGTCAACGATTTTTTCACATTTTGCTTAATATCTCAATGGAATGGCTGTAAAAACTTACAGCCATTCCATTGAGATATTAAGCAAAATGTGAAAAAGTCGTTGACTTTTGGGGTCAAAATTTGAACATGTTCCGATTTTGACTAACGATATCTCAAATTGTTCGTCAGATTAAAAAAGGGTTCAAGAAATGGTAGTTTCTACCACCTGGAGCCTTTATTGTGCCTTGAACCGGGTTCAAAAGGTCAAATTGTATAGGAGTATAGGGATTGTGACCTTTTGACCCTGCATAAGGCAGATCTGGGCTGACAGAGGAATAACCAGAGCAACAAAAACCAGGCTAGTCCAAGCCCTTGTATTTCCAATTGCCATGTATGCATGTGAGACGTGGACCCTAAACAAAGCTGACAAAAACAGAATAGCTGCTTTCGAGATGTGGTGTTGGAGGTGTATGCTTCGTATCGTATGGACAATGAGAAGGACCAATGCCAGTATTATTGAAGAAATAGGGGTGTCTAAACGACTTCTTCATGCTATCAACACCCAAATGCTGAGCTACTTCGGCCATATCTCACGTCGCAAGGGTAATAACCTAGAGAAGATGATCATGCAAGGCATGATTGAAGGGAAGCGTAAGAGCTCGTTCCCGGTGGATTGACCAAATAAAATTGATTACTGGACACCCTCTCCGTGATTGTTACTCCTTTGCTGAAAATCGTTATTTGTGGCGTAGTATCTGTAAGGTCACGAGCTGTCAGTCATGACAGGACCGAACCAACCAACCAACCAACCAACCAACCAAGGCACAAAAACAATTCCAGGTGGTAAAAACTACCATTTCTTGAACCCTTGTGATCTGACGAACAATTTGAGATATTGTTTGTCAAAATCTGAACATTCAAATTTTGACCCCAAAAGCAAAGGTTAAAAACTTTTTCACATTTTGCTTAATATCTCAGTAACCACACATCGGAAGTGGGGCAAACTAAACAATTTTGGAATCCTTGTTTGGTATGGCGGCCATATTAGAATTGGCCATTATACATGGTAATCCCAAAAGGCTCAAATTTTGGCATCCATCAAAAATCAAAGAGTATGGTATGATCAACATATATTGACCAAGTTTGGTGCTTTTTGAAGAATGTGAACCAAATATCCCTTAGCCCCTAACTATTACAGTAATATTGTTAAATAAGCATAAAAACTATCTCAGTTTACATACTTTAATTTTAATGAAAATCATTAACACATCCATATACCATGCACACAGTCCATATTTATTCACACACATAATATCCATCCTCGTACATATACATTTCACGTTTGTATTTGGTGGGCATGAAATAAGAAATTAAAAAAAATGAATTGTGATAAACTTGTCTATGTTGATTGGATCTTTTCCCAGGTGTGAAAAATATATATATTGTGACCAACAGGATAAATGAGGCACAATAATTTAATTTAAGTGGGACATTGTCATGACTTGACTTGTGTCGGTTGATTTTACCAAACCACAATGTTTCTCCAAATCTCTCCTGTAATCTGGAAAAACCTAGGAAGTCAAATGTTGGTGAAAATTGAGTTAGACCCATATTTGGACTTAATAGATTTTTCCCCTTCAGTTTACCAAGATTCCAGATGAAAAACTGCCGACAGGGAAGAGTTTCACACACTTTAACTTGATAAACTGAAGGGAAAAACCTGTAGTAGCAAGTCCTGACTCCTTACTGGCTTTAATTTAAGAGCAAAAATGTGGACATTGTCGTGACTTGACTTGATTTTACCAAACCGCAATGTTTATCCAAATCATTCTTCCTTTCCAACATAGCTGTCTTGGACATAATAAGTCAAAAAGACTCAAATTCATGAAAATATAGAGTTGAACTACATTCGTTTACTCCACAGAACTTGATATTCATATGCCCCTCATTGTCTCATTTACTCATGTTGAGTCACAGAACTTTCTATACTAGTATAAATCAAGTCAAAGAATTGCTGAAAGGCGTATAATAACCTTGGCATTAACAGATAAGCAGTGTTGTGGTATAGAACAATACAGGGTGTCCCATAATTATTTATACCGGGTTTCAAATAATATATTAAGAATATAAAAAACAAACAAAAAGAGTTTCAAATTTAAATATTTGCGATATGATGGTGGAAATGTTTCCCACTTAAACCGTCAATTTCATTGATATATCTTTCTTTGTTCCACTGTTGCAAGACATAATCGATGACAAACGTATTTTCATATTTTGGCTTACATATTTCATCTTTAGAGCTAATCTCTCTAGCACTACCAGCATTTTATTTCAAACAATGAACCACCTCATAAGTTATATTCAAAACTCCCGCCAAAGAAAGGAGGTTAAAACCACTCGAGTTAAACAAATCAAAGCTTTGTTTTCTATGCTCACAACAATTGATTGTTATCTGAATTTAAAGTTTAAAAGGGTTTGTGAATTTATACGTTTTCATAATGGATCCTTTCGGCAAAAACTTCAAAATTTATTATCGTTACAAAAAAAGTCTGTATTTTCCATCAGAAATGGGACTATTTTCAAAATATCAAATTCCTAAGAAAGCTGGGCATTTGCACAAGATATTTATGAAAACGGTTTGGACAATATCAATAAAGTTTATACCAAAGAAAATTGTATTACCTCGGTATAGATCATTCTGAGACACCCTGTACTTGTTAATATCATAAAGATCTGTATTTGTTTGGATGAAGCAAGACTTGAAATCGATGAAAACTCGCATTTCAAATGATACACCTTGTACATATGTTTCAAAAATGTCGCCAAATAAAGGATGGGATTAAGGCACTGAGGCTGAACAGTTCTTTTACACCATGCTTCATAAATATCCCAAACAGATTAAATATATCAGCCTTTAAGAAAAATTAAATAAGGACACACCAAACTATTAAATATTGAATATACCATATTTACAAAATACTCAAGAAAGCTCAATGTATGCAAGTATTATAATCAGAAGTATTATGACCAATAGAAATGGTATTCATCACTAAATAAATTCAACTTTCCCGGTATAAATCATTCTGGGACACCCTGTAGAGGAACTATCATTTACTATAGTTAGATCACAATGCCTTTAACAATTTCAGAACATGCATGCTAGGTGCTCGCCAAAATATATTGTAAAAGAATCACACAGTGAGTCAGTGACACAGTAGGCTTTGAACAGCACAGCATGTTCATGATGTTTTGGTCTAAGGCAGGGGTGAGCAACTTTCGCCAGTTTTTTTTGTGTGTGTGGCCAATGAGATGTCTCAAGAAAAAGAGAAAAAAATCTATCTATTTTACATCATCACAAAAAACAAGCTAGCTGCTTAGCATTTATTGGCACAAATGATGTTCCTCAACGTGCGTAGGTCTATTTTCCCCATTAATTGTCATCTGTACTGTATTGAGATTATGTTTTTGTGAAGATAGATTATTAAGCACACACACCTATTGCTTGAAAGTCTTCGGAATCAAAGGTATGAAATCAACAGGTTAATTTTGTGCTGTCTTACACCAAGAATAAACCCAAAAACAGATGGCTCTACTACGATAGTCTTTACATAAAACAATATATTAAGATCATAATTTAATACTTATGAACTATTCCAAGCTGCATGCAAGTTAATTATACAATATGTAGATTTCAATTGACAGATTCCAATATATTGGACTATTGTCATACAGGATCATTGAGATATTGTGTCTGAGTCATTCTTTACGCTGAATGGAGGGGTAGTGATGGTCTGGCATTTGTCTGCAGACAACAGTTCCAAAATTTCACAAAATGTTTCAAAAATGTCAAAATTATTAAATTGTATCACCTTTTGGAATCGCCATAAGGAATGCATTAACACATATTTAAAATAAGTACAAACATGCCTAGAATTGGTTCAGTAATTCTTGATAGACTTTGAAATTTGGGACAGATTTGGCAAGATACAACCTATTAATTCTACAAAAGTCTACATTATGTTCCACTGCCTTACCACTTTCCACGCAGCAGGCAGCTGCAGCCGACATTCCAAAATTTAACATATTTTTTCAAATATGTCAAAATTATTGAATTTCATTACCATATTTGGAATCACCATGAGAAATGCATTAAAATAAGTACAAACATGACTAGTATTGGTTCAGTAATCCTTCAGATAGACCTTGACATTTGAGAAAGGTTTTTGAAAAATCTGTTTTGTATTTGGTAAAACCAACAGCTGTGTGGAAAGTGTTAACACAAACCAAAAACCCTTGTGTTTTCAGGCTGTTAGTCCCAAGTTGGGGGGGGGGGGGGGGGGGGGGGTGGGGTGGGGGGTGGGGGTACTCACCTTATACGGGGATGTGCAGCTCTAATGGGTCACTTTTTGGCAAACAATCCCTAAACATGGGGTATGATATTGTGCTGGAAAATCCCTAATAATGGGGTCACTTTTTACAAATGGATCTATTTTCCCGATCATTTGAAAAATTTGGGTCAATAATGAAGCAAAATCCTAAGAAACCGGTACCGTTTTTTCCCAAACCACCCTTATAAATGGGTAGGGGTTTTGAATCTCCAGCCGCACACCCTCGACCAAACCAAATCCGGGCTAATAGTCTGCTCAGCTCAGTTCAATTCACCACTATGGTGGACTGGGTTGACCAGAGCAGTGCTTGAAAAAGTACTTGTCCACCCAACAAGCTTCAAATTAAACACATATGAACCAGGAGCTACTGTGTGACTTTTCTGACAAAAGTAGCTCCCGGTCCTATACTTTGCTGTTCAAAATTTGAAAATACCGGGAGCTAAAACTTGGCAACCAGGTGTAAAAAACTCCTGGGCGCCCAGTTAATTCAAGGCTTGCCACCCTACTAAAATCATTATCTATATTGCAAAGAACTGCTGCCATTGTTGACTAAGGAACAGCTAAACCAAGGCCACATTTTGGATATACATCAAAACAGTGCTTAGAGCATGACCATAATGGCCTGCCTAATCGGGAAATTGGAGAATTTATGACCAGCCAAGCTAAATTGCCGGTATATAAAGGATTAAGCAGTGTTTGTTTGTTTACACGGTCGGTCCATACAGACACACGCTTGGGTCCTGAAGGGACCATGCTCAAGCTCGGGCCAGGCTTAAAAGCCTTTATAAGCATGCTGGCTGAATTGAAATGAAAGTCAGAAAAGATGGAAGAAAAGAATGAAGTAAAAAGTGGAGCATAATGGTAAAGGTATCACTCATTTCCCCTTTTATAAGACACCTTATTATTAATTATATTACATAATCCTTACATTATGGAAACAATATATACAGTGATGGTTTTAGATCATAAGATCAGTATTTGATACATTGATAATCAATTTAATTAATGTAGGTTTCCTGTTTTTTCACATATTTTCTCATCTTTATTTCTTCTATAGTATTCCATATGTTCAGTTCAATTACCATGACTTTAATTATTTATTGTGAATTCAAGCACAATTTTGATATATTATGTAATGAATTAGGTCAATACATGCATATATGTTTTATTTCTCGAAAAATTAGACAAATTAATGCACTTGCGCAAATGATGATGCTCACAATAGCACTCCCCGTGTGGGGTCGTGCCATTAATAATAATAATAATGTGGATTTATAATGCGCACAAATCCACCAAAATAGCACTTGTGGCGCATCACAAAAAATATCTTGCATTACAACATACATTCTCTTGCACAACTTAATATATAATAATTTAACTTATTAATATTATTCACACATCAACATCAGCGCGCGTGCGTGCATTGATTTGTCTAATTTCTCTCGAAACAACACATGCATGTATTGACCTATAAATGGTAGACTTGATGTGCCCTTTGATGTGATGCATAATTTTGGTTTCACCTAAATTTATACATTTCCCGGTTAAACCTCTTCTTCTATAAAATATTCCTTCAAATGCTGAGTACTGATATTGGGTGAAGATGACACTTCTCATTGTGTCATCCATCTAGTATGGCTTCTTATCCAGAAAATTGTAGAGTAGTTGCTGCATTGCGATGGGTTTATCGGCTGGAGCGTAGTGACCAGCACCCTGTGTGGATATTGGAATACAAATAATATTGATAGAAGTAAGTTATTAATCAAGTCGAAAGCTGTCAATGGCATATATCTCAAGGAGAAGGAGGTGATCTGGATTCGACAGAGAGGACAGTTTACTCTCAATAAATACGAGGGGGCCTATAAAGTCAACAACATCTACGACAAGGTGATCTCTATATACCGCCCTCTACATCTAGCAGTAATCACTACAAAAAGACAGTGAGGAGATCAGATGTCAAATAGTCTGATGAAGTGCTCAGTGAGCATGAAACGTTACGCGTAAATTGTAAGTCTAAGCTTATTATACTTTATCAGAAGAAAATCATCCTTCCTACTATTTCTATGAACACTCCTGTTGATACACCAAGGCTTACACATATTTCCTGATGGTAGAACTAAGGGATGCCTAATGGGTCATTGCTCTCTCACTTTGAGCTATGGGGCTTATGACGTGCAACAGTCCTTGAGGTTAGGCCCCCTAAGCCATATGTATTTGCTTGTACAAGGGTTTGTTGATGCTGAATGGTTTAGGTTTGAAGGAAAGGACAATGCAAGGATGTTCTGATCACAGAATTCTAATGGTTGAAAGCAAGTTGGGGATAAACAAGACAGCCATAAACCGCAATGGCATATGTTGACCTGGAAATCTTTGGGAATACTGATGCTTGTTGTTATAAAGTAGTTATTTCAATTATTGAATTATGATCACAGTGATCCATGGAAAGATTGAAATGAAACTCAAGACACAATACTATTAATACAATAAGTACAAAAATTGTTTAGGATAATAGCAAATTTCATCACATTGGAAAAACTAAAGTAATCTCCGCATGTGTATCTTGAATCAATTTCTGTTGATAATACTTCTGAGCTTGGAATTGCTAAGGTGCTTATTGTTTACACATACCTTGACAGTAACAAATGCTATATTGTCATATTCTTTAACAAATCCAGCAATCTGATCTGCGCCTCCAGGATTATACAGCCATGGTCTCCATTGCACCTCCTCCTCAAGGCCAAGTGAATTGACAAACCACTGGTTAGCGAGGAAATTACATACAGCATCGCAATCACCGTTGTAAACTAGGATGCGGTATTTCTGTGTGTTTTAAAACAAATGGGGACAAAATAATGAAAGTAAAACAGACTGTGTGAAACATTCAATATCGAATGCTCAAGGTATAAATAGGGTATTGATCACTACTTTGTCAACCGCTTAACATTTTGAGCAGAATAATCCCCATATTTTTCTCATTATGTCTGTAAAATCTTAGGGGCCAGAAATGTTCCATTTAGAAATTATAGGCTAAAACCACCGGCCAGTGTGTGTACTACTCAATGAGCAAATCTCTTGTGACCTTGTGCTAAAAAAAGAACCATTGGAGGATATGCAACTCAAACTTTGGAGTGCAAATTTAAGGATGACCTTTCATGTAAAACAGAAAACATCGAGTTAAATATGGGCCAGCAATCAGAACATCTATCTTAAATTTGTTGAAAACAATTGACATCAATGGTTAAGGGGGGCATAAAATAAGTTTCTTGAAAACTATAACAAATATTTTTGCTCAAATATCATTTGATAACGCTTAATTTGTTGAAAACAATTGACATCAATGGATAAGGGGCTAAAATATGTTTCTTAAAGTTTAAACGTGAAAACTATTAAAAACATTTTTGCTCAAATACTATTGAATTACACTTAATTTGTTGAAACTATTGACATTAATGGATCTCCAGTTATGGACACAGCATTAAGTGCTATAGTCTATTAGTATTCCTCTTGACAATGATGTAACTTAAGGGTGGTGTGCGCTCTCAGGTACAGCCTCTGTAAAACTGCCGTAACTTCTTCAATATTCATTTAATATTTACACTTAACACATGTTTTTTAGCACTTTTTGGTCTATAATTCAAAAAAATAATAAAGATTTTTAACAACAAAAAAACACAATTCCTAGGGAATTGTATGAGGAATATTATAAAACTAGTGTGACAAAATTTGACAAAATATATTTTGAGTTATCTTTTCCAAACCTAAAATGGGTCAAAAAACGTGTTTTCTATAATTTTCTCCAAAATGGTCAATTTCATGATCATGGTTGGATTCATTGAACCCTTTCCTGCCAAAAAACCTTTTATCTAGATTAAATGAATAATGAAGAAGTTACGGCAGTTTTACGGAGGCTATACCGAAGGTGCACATTCCCCTTACAGGGCACAGCATTTACGCACAGATATATATCTTCTGCCTGTCTATGCTTGTATGTATACGCCATCACCTTGAGTGAGTGCAGTTATGTCACTGTCTCGTGTTGGATAAATAGACTATAGGGATGCAATTTGCCTTTGATTGCCCATCTCACATGTATACACCAGCACCTTGAGTGAGTGCAGTTATGTCACGGTCTTGTGATGGATAAATAGACTATAGGGCTGCAATATGCGTTTGATTGCCCATCTCACATGTATACACTAGCACCTTGAGTGAGTGCAGTTATGTCACTGTCTTGTGATGGATAAATAGACTATAGGGCTGCAATATGCGTTTGATTGCCCATCTCACATGTATACACCAGCACCTTGAGTGAGTGCAGTTATGTCACTGTCTTGTGTTGGATAGACTATAGGGCTGCAATTTGCCTTTGATTGCCCATCTCACAGGTACACATTTTGACACAGTATTTATTAAGCTGCAACCACTGACATTCTCAATGGTGTCACTACACAGAGGGATGAAACAGAGTATATATATACAGTCATCACAAGAAGTAACTGACCAGGTAATAAACATGCTGATAACTCTAAAAGTATACCTCCTACATAAACATATTTAATTATAAAGTTGTTGAAAATTTCTCTTCTTGAATTTGAGATATTACACACTAAGAATGGTTGATTAATAAGGAAGTTACGATCCCAAACGTTAGGGCAAGTCTGATTTTCATTTTAACATTTTCTTTTCAACACGGCGAGAGTATGACAGGTAAAGCGTGTGTGCCGTATTGATCAAACGTAACAATGCCACCGGCCAACTATCCAACAACCAGGCCATCGACGCGTGAATTGGCACTACCACTACCAGTAATCAATAATTTGCCGGTCTGAGTCCCCGTGTTGAAAATGAAAATGTGAAAATGAAAATCAGACTTGACAGTACATTTGGGATTATAACTTCCTTAATAATCAGCCATTCTTAGCGTGTAATATCTCAAATTCAAGAAGAGAAAATTCTCAACATATTTATAATTTAATGTTTATGTAAGAGTTATACTTTTAGAGTTATCAGCACATTTATTACCTGGTCAGTTACTTATTGTGATGACTGTACATGTATTATAGAAGATAACTAACTTACATAAGTACTTAATATCTGTTGAAATGTGGCAGACATGTCTGGATACTGCCTAGTAAAGTTCTGGTCGACCTCAGGGCTGTGTGGGTGAAATACAGTTTCATATGGTATTATTTATCAAATAGTTACAAATTTTTAAATGTACCTAAAGCTATAATAGCATTAAGAATGAAGTAAAACAGTACCATCTACAAAACAGATTTTTCAGAAACCGTTTCCAAATTTCAAAGGCTATCTCAAGAATTACTGAACCAATACTAGGCATGGTTGTACTTATTTTAATGCATTTCTCATTGTGATTCCAAGTATCGTTGAAACATTTTGGCTTTTTTGGAACTGTCGTCTGCTGACGACTGCCGCTTGGAAAGTGTTTATAAATAAAATGAACTTGAATCTGATAAAAGGGTTTTATAATGCTCTTTGAGTGTAGTGTCCCAGCATTTATCAGACGTGTGTGTATTGGGTTAAATTCCTTGGTATAAGTGTTTAGATTTTAATTAATCCCATATGGCAATTTCCCGTTTTGCATGATTACTTGACTTCCAACATGAGAGAATAGCTTGATCAAATAGGTCAATGCATGTATAAATCTTATTTCATAAAATGTTAGTAATATCAATGCCCTGTCACAATTATACAACACCACTCCCCATCAACAGAAGCACTAATGCATTGACTTAGCCCTTTTCAAGAATAGTGGACACAATTTGAGGGTAGTATTTGAACTGAGTGTATTCAACAGGAGAGGGCGTACTTCAGTGTTGGTAAAACCCCGCAAATATAAAGAATGTACAGTGGGTGTGCACAGTTTGCCATACTTCTTATTAAAGGCTTATGGAAGAGTGCAAACCCTATACTATTACACCACTCACTTGTAAGGTTTCCAATCTTTGAGACCATCTTGGACATGTAATGCCTGCTTTACATATGGACTATTCAAGTAGTTTGTAATAGCGGATGTGTTGACACATGGAATACCAGCAACCAACTTGTCTACTGGTATCTGCTCTAGCTTCTGAAAGTCAGAAGAAAAAAAAGAGATGTTACGTCAATGGTTCAGTGCCATTAGCACTAGTTCCTTGCTGCTATCTGTGAATCCAGAATGATGCTTGAAGGCAAAGGATCTGGCCTCTTCTAAATTACGTGCATTACAATCACAATGCAGGCCTCACCTAGAAATACAGTGCCTGCCTAAGAAGTACAGCTTGGAATATAGCGCATACAACATAACTTGGACAATGGAAAAAAACACTAGAATTTTAGATAAAATAGACCCTATTGTGTACGTCATCAATATCGTTTTTGTTAAATTTTTCACACAGAATTTAACTTCATAAATAACATGTGAAGAATACCTATGCTCTTACAATCCTTGTAACAAAATATGTAAAGGTTGTATGAAAGGTTTTTCTTATTTTATGGTGGATTCAACCCATATTTACATAGAAGCCTATTTATATGTAAATACCTGGAATAAACTTAGGGCAGTCGTAACAGATGAAGGCTACGCTAAAATGAACATCTCAGTGTATTGTGGAAGACCTTCTCTAAAATATCTCCCATTGTTTGTGTGGTTGCACTTGTAAAACAAACTATAGTTCAATCAGTTTCTAAATTGGCGAGAAATATGTGTCTTTTATCTTCTCCGTGTGCAAAAGTAATCTAAATGTACGCACACGATTTTGACCATACACACAGGAATTTGGCCAAACGCATTTGATGCACAGTGTGCTTGTTGTGTTCATGTGTGCCTACACCCTTCTGTATATTCAATGCTGTAAGAAGGCTCGCCAATTTGGAGCTGATCTTACTATAGCTGCAGTGAAAGGAAATAAGTCATGCAGCAATAAATGAACCCCAATATTTGATTTGGCAACAAAACAGGGTCAGAAGTTCGTCAAAGGTTTTGCGAGAATCTATAGATTCTCCTTCGTTCAAATATTGTTTTAGACCGATTATCTTGGATTCTCACAACTTTACCGGCGAAAATCTTTAAGAGAATGGATTCTCTTTGAATTTCTGACCCTGGCAACAAGACCATATTCTATGGGCCTAACTGACCCCTCCCCTCCGCCAGCCAGCCCCTAACCAAACTGGAATGTATTCATTAAGTATTCTCGATAAGTATTCCGAATACAGTTGAATACATGTATCCGAATACATAATAACCACTATGTAAATTAGTTGTTCGAATACATACCAATGTATTCAAACTACTTCTTAGTAGTACATACCTTCCACCATTGTCTAGTATTGGCATTCTTTGAGTACATATGTCTCAGAGGTCCCGGATAATAATAGCGACCATCCTGGGTCTTCTTGTAGTGTTTGCCAGGTGGGGGAATTCCACCTGCGCAATCTTGGTAGATGTTAAATGGATTGATTCCTCCTGCGTTTACCAGATTGAAAGCATCATCAACCTGTTGAAGAATTAGGAAGGGATTAAAATGACAGGAATACTTTCAGAGATGTATTTTATATGTCTATTGTTGTATGGAACTCTAGTTCAATAGACCCTATATAACATGGACTCTGGTTCAACAGACCTGCCCCCTCCCATTATGGTTGGCGTAATAATAGTATTTGTTTTATAAATACATTTTTTGTTGATATCCTTTAAATTTGAAGATACAAATGACAAAAGAGCTCTAATATCATAAGATGATCACAGAGGCAAACAGTTCATCAGTCATTTAAAAAAAACCCCTTTTATTATTGAGAAGAAATGCTGAAAGATGCTACTTTAAAACTCAAATTGTTAAAAAATGATAGAGAAGAGTGTTGTTATAGACTGCATGCAGTCTGGTAAATATCAAGTGATGAGGCTATACAATACCACCCATTTTTGCATCAAAAGGGTTGCATAGGTTTTCAAAATGCCTCCCTTGAATCACGCATAATTTAAGAACCAATTCACCCAATGAAATGTGGAAATAATTGGGTTTCCAAGATTTATCAACATCATTGAAGCCATTGGTATAAAAGTTAAAAGTAGGTTTGATGCTTAGACAAATTTCCCACATGAAATTAGTAGCTTTACAGTATTCTGTAATACTGTAAAAGCTGAAATTTTCGCGGCGGTTTTATTTTTGCGCTTTTCGCGCAAAATATTTTTCCGCGAAAATTATAACACGCGAAAATATTGTTTTCAACATTCATGCAATGCATCGAAAAGATCACCCGCGAAAAGAAGAAAAAAATCGCGAAATGTCTATGATATCAAAATGCGCGAAAATATCTTTACACGAAAATATTGGCTTTTACAGTAAGTGCTATCGACTTATGCTGACTAGGCTTCAAATTAAGAAATGGAGAGGGCATGCAATTTAATGCAATTTGCAAGGGGCACCAACTCTCTCCCAAGGCAATTATGTACTTCTGAATGAAGTGAAAACAGCCAGAAATTGATGGCATCAAGGCAACTAGGTGGGGCATCGAAGCCTATTCCCTTCGATGCCTTTGATTAATTTGAGCATTGATGCTGACGATAGATATTGATTAGAATGCACACTTACTCCATCCATGCATTTTGTGCTGTTATTATCATGGAAATTACATGTCCCATCTGCAGTACAACAGTCCTTCTTAAGCTGTGACCACAACCTGCCAGAAATAAGGATGAAAATAGGGGAGGAAGACAAAGATGAATCAGACAAGAACAAACACTTTCCCTAGTTCTGAAAACTGTACATTTGTGAAGCGTCACCTCAAAAGGTGGTAAATTGTAGGTGTATGAAGTAAGGCTATGAATGCACGGGTAGTTTCGTACCCGGGTACCCCCAAAAAACTAAAAATATTGTTTACAGAATAGCGGGCAGGTACCCAGGTATAAGTCACAGCCTTAGAATGAAGTCAACTTTGAGTTTAGCTTTTCTGCTTAAAGGCATTTTATAACTTTCATTTTACCAAAATTCTTTACTTCTTCCAGATTTTATACCCGAAAAAAGTTTCACAATACAATTTTTGATTGTATCTTGAAATTTACACTGCAGCAAAGTTTGCCCTATTGATGTGACACATCACATTTAATAAACTTGCAGATCTTTTGTCTGGCCCCCGTTCCCCCCTCCCAAATTTTGATGCTGTTGCCGCCACTGTTTTTGGCACTGAATTAAAATTTACTCTGACCCCTTTTGATGTCACTTATCAAATTTTATAAACGTTCAGTTACCTGGGAAGCAGTAAAAACTAACAATATAATTCATCCGCATCCAGAACTTGCAATCTGTGATTGACCGAGAGCATTTTTTACTTTTGCATTTAAATTCTTGACAAAGATTCTATCAATTCTCCTACATTCAAATAGCGATGTGTTATAGACAGATTATCCACGAGAATCAACTTGGGATTCTTGTAACTTTCCCGAGGGGAATCATTGCGAGAATGGATTCAACTCAAATTTCTGACCCTGCTTTATAGTTCATAGACGGTGGGTTGAAAGAGGGGTCAAGGAGGCTATTAGCCTGAAGTGTGGACACTCTACCCTAAACGGAAACAGGGAGGCACCACAATAAACCTTTCACATGGATTAGAAAGTTATTATTAGTTAAATTATCTCTGGTTTGAGAGAGAAGCAGACGACATAATGACGTCATACTAGTGGATTGGCTTCAATTTATTCACGAGCAGGGCGCTCTACCCAGGAATAGCACTGGATCACATTTTTCAGGACCCCGTAGGACTTCAAAAAACAAATTGAAGGGGTCCCCCAAGAAATTGAGGGGTCCTGAAGTTTGGGTATTTGAACATTTTACTTTTTTACGGACAGTTTTAATGAATTTATATTGTGAGCAAAGGATGGACATGTAATTTACAGAATTTCTCAAGGTTTCCATTTCCATACATCGTCAAATTTAAGGGGTCCCTTCAATTTTGATCGGGACCCGCAAGTCTTTCCCATTTGAACCCTGACGCGTCACTATTAGAAAGTGAGAGGTCTAGCACGCGCAGACGCGTCAGAAAGCGACCCCTGGCTCTACCTATATATATATACCTCGTTGTCATAGCCAAATGAGGTTGAAATGTAAACTTACTGTGCTCCAATGATGCCATGATTGTATGCATAGTACATCAAGGAATTGTCTAGAAGCCTCATGTTGCTGCATGGACTGCCCAGTGCAATGCCCTGTCATTGGAATATATATAAATAAGAAAAGAAGCACAAATATGTTAAAATAGGCACATTTTGCATCCTAACAAAATAAATTCAAATTTGTTTCAACAAAAATTTGGGTTGCTATGTTCAGCTTCTGGTAACATCAGGGAAGAAGTTGGATGCGAATCCATTTTATCAGCGAAGATTAGCTAAAATCTTCGAGAAAAGGATTGAAAAAATGACATTATAGAGGAAGTGGAAATATAGTTGCCAACTTTCGGGTACCTGGGTACACGCGCTCAAATATTATGTTATGCAATTCATGAATTTGAAATGACAAGGTGCCGAATTTAGAAGGTACAATTTTGCCAGAATCCATGGATTCGAGCAAAATTCCTCTGCAAGAATCTAAATGGATTCGCTCATGATATCGCAAACTTCTATGCCTATGACATGGAATTCAGTTTACCTCAAATATGAGCCCTTCCATCTGCTGCAACTTGAGTGCCAATAGAGGCACATACACCCCAGCATAACTCTGTCCCACTAGAAACACTGGACATAATAACAAACTGGTATGTTTGCTGAAGAAGTCCTTGATTGCAGCAAAATGATCTTCAGTAACCTAGGCATGTTATAGATGAAGAGAAACATTGATAAATAATAATAATTTACTGGAAAACCTAAACAAGGTGTACCTAAACAAGGTGTATTTACAAATACAAGGGGGTATCAAAAAGTTCTTGAAATCACCCAGAAGTGAAGGAGTCAGAAACTTGTTATTGTTATGTGACCCTTCAGACATCTTTAAAAAGCCACACTGCAAAGTCACACCCCTTTCTCCTACTATTTATGACCCGTCCACAGACCGCCATTGTAGAGCTCCTCAGATTGACCGCTATTGATTGATCCTCAGATTGCCTCAGATTGCGGTATTCCCAAAACAGCAATAAATAGTTTAAAGTGTTGACAGAAAGGGGTCAAAGGTCATTGCAAACAAGCTTGGTGACAATAATCTTGTGGGTAACATGGGGTGTACACAGGTTGACCTCTAATGACTCATACATGACCTTTGACCCTTTCTGCCAACACTTTGAACTATGTATTGCTGTTTTGGGAATAACGCAATCTGAGGCAATCTGAGGATCAATCAATGTCGGTCAATTTGAGGAGCTCTACAATGGCGGTTTGTGGACAGGTAATAAATAGTGGGAGAGATGTGTGACTTTGCACAGTGACTTTTTAAAGATGTCTGAAGGGTCACATAACAAAAAACAAGTTTCTGGCTCCTTTACATCTGGGTGATTTCAAGAACTTTTTGATACCCCCTCGTATGGTCATTTGTGACCCACTATAAATAATAACAACATACTGCAAAACCTGTATAAGATATTCAATATATGCATACGGTCATCATTTATACCATCATTGATATCAACAGGCAGTATCTTCCTAGCTCATCTTCTGGACTCATGCAGGTATCAATGTGCATCTTGAACCTACCCTCCTCAAGGTGTTACCTACTTAAATAATTAAAGTGGTGAATCTTGAACTAATTTATATTTTGGAAAGGTGAATCTATACCAAATCTTCACCTATATTTCAAATTCTCCCATATACTACTATAGAACGAACAGAATGCACTGAGTGAATCTTCACCCCAGCAAATTGTAGGAAAGATGTAATATTGACCTATTTTTTTCTTGAAGGAAGGTGATATTCACGTGAAGGCTTGAGGGTAGGTTCAAGATTCAAATTGTCACCTGCATTGGTCCCAGACAACCTACCACCTTGTCTAAGGAACAGGTGTCCAAAATGAATAAGATACATAGATGAATAGAATGTCCTATTATTTGGAAAATTATCTCCATACAAATTAAATGCGGAGAGAAAGATCCAATTAGAGGATAGCCCCGAGGTACCTGATTATTGATATGCTTTTTCAAAGAGTATTATAAAACATGAATTGGAAAAATGCCTTTGTTAAAAATAGTCCTTAAAGGTAGATGACCCGATCACATTTTTGTAACACAGAATTATTTCAAACATACGGAGATTTTCATATCATATGAAAGCTCGTATTTTTCTCATCATCATACTGAAATTTGACGGCCTAAATCAGTATAATTACGGAGAAATCGATGAAATAACGTCGAAGTACCGCGAATGGTGGTAACCACCGATATAGTTTGTGTACTACTCAATGGGTACAGTTCACAGCATCTTGTGCGTCTAAAATAAGAACCATTAGAGCTATGCAACTCAAACTTTGGAACACGACTTTTTTAAGGATGACCTTTCATGTAGAATAGAAAACTTCAAGTTGAAAAATCGGAACATCTACCTTTAATAGGTTATATTTTACAGTGGCAGTTTTTAGAAAGAAACAGCCCCTGTTATAAAGAAAATGATCTCTGCTTGAGAATTCTTTGTAGACAAGTTGTGATATTTCATATGAAGTTAAAACTTAAACTGCTATGTTCAAAAAACCTAGTTTAACCCTAACCTACAATTCACTACTGCCAAATACAATCTCCACGCGCATGCTACAGCATTGATTCGATGATGTCATCATCCGAGCTGATATATGGTTAGCATATATAGGCAGCTTAGCTCAGTGGAAGGGATATGTGCGGCGGGTCCCGGGATCAAATCCTGGGGGTTTAGCAGCAACTTCGGGTAAAAAAACAAACTTCGTCCTCATCCCCCCCCCCCCCCCCCCCACCCCAATCCACAAAAAAAAAGTATGGCTGGTTAGGGTTAATAGAAGTGATTTGAATGTGATCCATGGTAGGTCTTGAGAAAGGCCATCAACATCCATGTCAATAAGCCATCTCTCAACAAAGAATAACTGTAAATGGTCTTTGACATCATTTAAATAGGTGGGGGTAAGTGTCCTGTCATCACTCTGCTGAAAAAAATTGACTTGCTTAAACTCAATTCAACTAAAAATTAAATTGAAAAATTGAAAATTCAAAAAGAAATAGTAGGTTGGGCCTGTAGAAAAGGGTGTTTTTTTTGTTGCCAAAAGGACAACTAAAAATACCAGGTATATGTAAGCTATGTACCAATTACCGATATTATAGGTCTAATTATTTATACAATGGTTCATGAATGATGTAGAGAGTACATTTTACAACATGTCCTTTAGGTGACGAAAAGACCTTTTTTCGAATTATTAATTTTTCAATTTAAAATTAAAAGAAAACGTTTGGAAATCTTTGCAATTCTTTTGCGAATGTTTGGGGTTTTTCCCGAATTCTATTTTCTTCTTCTAATTTCCCCCAACATTTTTGAAGAAAAAAAACCACACCAAAAAACACCAGTCCGGGCAACGATGAGTCCGTTTGCCCATAGAGCAGGATTGTCTTCGTCACCTTATTTCTAGTCATACACTACGATCGTTTCGCCAGAAGGCTCTTCAAGTGTATGACACCAGCGTTTGTTTATTTGTTTGTTGATTTCCACACTCACCTGATCATCACTAGATGGCAGCAGTCCATCTCCTGTATAAGAGAACCCGGTGCCTGGAGGTGATTCTATGTACAGAACACTGGCTCTCTGTTAAGTCACAAACAATGAAAGAGATTATTGAATAAGAGAACCCTGTGCCTGGAGGTGATTCTATGTACAGAACACTGGCTCTCTGTTAAGTTACAAACAATGAAAGAGATTATTGAATAAGAGAACCCTGTACCTGGAGGTGATTCTATGTACAGAACACTGGCTTTCTGTCAAGTCACAAACAATGAAACAAATTATATCTGGGGGCGGGGGCACTCATGTATAAAAGTTGTAATCATCCGTGTGAATCCACTCTCAAAAACAACCCTTAATGCAGAGTCTCAAAAAATGAAGAAAAAAATAACCCTTAACAAGGACTAGAGCTCGACGAATCATACTCATAGCAAAGGATATAGGTTCTCAAGACAGTGTTTAGACTGGAAAAACTTATGAAGTATTTCAAATTCAGTTCTGTTAGTAAATTTGTCTGAGGCCTAACCATTTTTCCGGCTATTTCACAATTTTGATACCCTTAACACAGGCCTGCGTTGTGATCGAAAAAAGCACCCTTATTCCTCATTTTTCATTCACACGGATGATTACAACATTATACCTGGCTGGCCCCCGGGAGATTATAACAATTTATGTTCAATTTAGCATCAAGAAAATTGCATTATGTACAATATAATTTCATCAGATGGTTCTGGGAAAATAGGTTTATTACAAAAATGAAATATTATTAGAATATGTTTCAATGTTTCTCTTTGTATTCATATTTATGTATTTAATATGTATTTTTTAAAATTATATAACTCTTTTCAATAACGCACCATATTTGGGAATCCTTATACGAGTCTGAGAAATGTTAAAGGGGTACTGAGCGATGTGTTGAAGGCTGCGTCCTCAATTAGGATAAAAACCGGGATTTCTACATTTTTACAAACTTACAGCTGCTGATAGGATTACGAAAAATCAGCCGTCTTTGTGTAATAAAACATGGTTTCTAAATATTCTATCCCCGGCTTGGACAGCATTTTATGGTAAACAGGGTTACAATATTTTTCTTTTCGATCCAAATTACATACGATATTACAATTACATAGAGGGCGTTTAAAAAAAAAGTTTCAATAAATAGCGATGATATTTCAGCATATTTAAACATTGTTTTAATCAAGTTTTGCTGCATTTTTATGAGTAGAAACAAAAATAATGGCCAATTGTAATGATTATCTTTAATATTGTCTTAAATAAATAAATCTTAAACATCTCTTAGTACCCCTTTAATAAATAAATATAACGAAAGTTGGTGTTGGCAGAAATGTAAAACCATACATTTTTGATGGCAAATATATATATGTTGTCTTGTTTAGTAAGTGACCAATTGCACAAAGAATAAGCTTACATCTGTGACAAGGCAAAAAGCTTATTTTATTATTGTTTTTATTATTATCATCACAGGCTACAACAAGACACTGTTGGAAATCATCAAAGGGACCATTGCATTCCCAGTCTTTATTCCCAGATCATTCCCAACCACCCATACAAAAATGCATTTTCAACTCACTATATTCCAGCTATGTGGATTGTAACTTAAATTGATTCCATCATCGTTGACCAGGAATGGTCCATGTTCTGACAGCAGCCCGTAGAGGGAGCTACAACCAGGACCTCCATTGAACCATATTATAAGCGGATCAATCTTGGGGTTCTTCTGTGACTCTACAAACCTGGAATATAGAATAGACGATGTTAAAGGTTTGCTTAATTAAAAGGTTAGATTTTGGTCACTATTGCTGAAACAAATGGAAATATATAGTTGTAAAGACTAAACCTAATACACTCGGCAAAAGAAGTTCTTGGACACTTAAATTAAATTAATATTTAATAGAATATATATAATTATATATATGATTATATTGTATATCAAAATAAGCAGAAAGTAATCCTCTAACAGCTTAACATGGAATTTAGACATGATCACTCATGCATGGCAGATCCCATTCACTTGACAATGGCAAGAAGATTGCAAAAAATTGGATAATCCCTCCATTCAAATGACTGTAAATGATCATTTCTTGCAATTTCCTTTTACGCACCTTACCATTGCTTAATGAATGTGCTCAGCCATGCATGAATGCGTACATCTTAATTTCATACAGACATGATAGGGAATTATTGTCTGCTTATTTTTACATGCAATTGTTTAATTTACATTAAATATTTATGTGAAATATTTGAACTTCAATGAGTGTCCAGGAACTTCTTTTGACGAGTGTATATCGTTACCTTCTGCTGAGTTATAGTTTTTTATAAAATTTATGTTTCTGAGACAATTTTGATATTTGTCTTTATTTCTTAAACTTGATGTCAAGTCTTTCAATCTTAGGCACAAAAAAGGAGGTCTGTCTCACATACATGTGTACATTTGGGAAAATAGTTATGTGAAATAGAAGGGTTTAAAAAATAAAATTGTACAAAAATAGCTATCGCTAAATGCAGAAATTCTATATTAATTATTTTTATTGTGCTTTTGGCCCACTTTTTTTCTTCATTTCCCCCCTTTTGTTTTGCCCTTTTTTACGTATGAAAAAAGAAAAAGAAAAAAAAAGTGCTCATCGCGTAGGATTATGCGGCAAAAGTTACTCCACATACTTGAACGCGCAGGGTATGTGAGACAGTTTTTCTTATTTGTTGGCCTTAGAAAAGACCATTTATTTCACAATAGAGAAACGGATGGGCAATGTCAAAATTAAAGACATAAAGTTACAACTCACATAGTTATTTGATTCCATTTAATTCAAAATCTATAGCTCTTAAAAATAAATCTGAAATTTATACTTTCATCATCATCATCATTATCTTCCTAAACTGTGCAGAAACCTCTGTTTTAACCCTAACTCCCACGGCTATGTTTCTGCGTGTATCGGGGGGAGGGGGAAAAAGTACAATTTTTTTTAACCCACAAAATCACCGAGCACCCCCCGGGATTCGATCCTGGGATCATCCACACCCCAGTCTGTGCCCCTACCAACTCCCAGCGCATATGCGGGCACAAACTTCGTGCCCACATATGCCTGCGGTAGGTGACGTAATCGAGCCAATGCAGCAGCACGCGCGCGGAGATAGTTTTATTTTAGATGATTTTGTATGGTCTAGTGGGGTTAGCACCTCAACACTTGTGTGAGTATACTCGCACAAGTGTTGAGGTGCATTCAGGTTGGAGTAGACAAAAAACTCCATTGGCATAAAACATGTATACATGTATATACAATTAAAATAATAAGGTGTGGAGCGATGATGGTGAACTGGATGTCGCAGACCCTGGTCTTGAAGACGTCTAGTGATGGAGAGTCAACGACTTGCTGGGGAAGTAGATTCCGCAGACGGATGGTGTCAGGAAAATAAGAGCCTTTCATCAAGTTGGTGCGGATGGTGAATTTCTTGTTCCTCATATAATTCAAAACTTCATTCATAACATTTATAAAGTATCGGAACCTACCAGTAGTGTAATTTATGTGTGCCTGTACCCTGTAAATAGCCAGCGTATTGGTTGAAACTTGGTTGCTTGAGTAGACCCGGTAACCATGTTATGAGATCTGGATCAGCTCCTCTTGTGGTTGATACTTGGGTTACGAGTGCAAAGAAACACACACTTAATACTTGAGATAGTTGAATCGTCATCTTTAATCTAATCTGAAAATAATAACATGGTGTAACAGTGTGAGAATAGTTTCATCAAGAAGCCAAGGAAACATTAATATAAAAAATCATAGAAATAATTCCGAATTTGAACTTACTGTTCCAGACAGTTTGTCAATGTTGTATGACCCTTGATTCAGAGTTCAAGAAGATATTGACTTTCGGGTGATGTCACCGGATGTTTTTGATGAGGTTATCTGGATCCATTGGTCATTGTTGGTGTCGAAACTGTCTGGAACTGTAAGTTCAAATTTGGAATTGTTCCTGTGAAATTTTCTTATTATGTAGTAACAGTATTTGGGCAATTCCACGCGTTGCGGAATGACATTTACACACAAAAATCCACTTTCTTTTGGGTGTAAAACCCAGAGATTTGTAGTTACTCCCCATTTTACAACCTTATTTGATAATAGCGATTGATACTAAAAAAATAAACCTAGGGAAAAAATTAGACTGCGCTTCCAAGTATCCTAATTTGCATATGCAAATTTGCGTTGCGGAATGACGCAGACGATTGGTGGTTTTTTTTACATGTTTACACAAAGTGAAAACTCTGTGAACTTTTTAGAGTGTATCATTATTGAAGTTACTTTTTAGAAGGTTTGAAGTGTTAGCTAACTGACAAAAGCATTTTCATAAAACTTAATCATCAGCTAGGATTTCTAGTAGGTCATTAAAAAATAAAAGTAGGTGTTGCGGAATGACGTTGCGGAATGACAGTGTGAATTTGTGTGCAAAACTCCATAGAGAAAAGAAAAAAACATGTTTTTATGCTTTAATATGCATAAAAAATAAAAGAAAGAGTAATCAGTGGCATTTCATATGTTACAAATTCGTGAATACATGTAACCCAACTATTTTCACATTGAAATCATCATTTACAGGTAAAGTAGCCATGATTTTGTGATAAAGTTGCCGATTTCAACAGCTTGCACATCAAAGTTGCCTAATTCAGCAAATTATGAGTTTTCATCAATTTTGAAACTTTTTAAAAAGTTTAGAGTCCATATTTGAATGAATTATCATAAATAAGGATGATCTTATACCAAGTACACAAAAATATCACAATTTGCTCAATAAATTGCCTAAATATAGGGATTAATACCTTTGTCATTCCGCACCGTCATTCCGCACCGTCATTCCGCAACATGTCATTCCGCAACGCTCGTTAGGGCTATTAATTAACAGAATTTTCCAAATTTTTTTTGATCATTGTGAAGCATGTCAATTGTGTGCAGAGAAAAAATAGTTAAATGAAAATAGGGTATATTTTTTTTTTGCTATCCTAAAAAATTGTACTTTTGCATTGCGGAATGACATGAGATTATGCAATGCATACTAATTACCTGGATTAACGAGGCTAATCGGCCGTTGATCAAAATTAAATTTATATCAAAACTTTTCCCATCAGTACTACTATTGTGCCTGACATTTATTTAAACATCATACCTATGTGTCTAAAAGATATGGAATAAATAAAAACAAGCCTTTTCACTGATTTTGTAAGCTGCAAATATGCAAATTTATGCTAATTAGCTAGTTTATACATCAAAAAACATAGTATCGCTAAACAAACTAAAAATTCCTGAACTTTGGACTCTTGCCTACATTATATAGGCATAGAATTAAACTTTGGATGCACATTTGAAATTTTGGCTATTTGGTTGACATTTGCCCATTTATAAATTATACATAGCCTACATCATCATGCGATATTAACCAATTCCAACATTATTATGTAATGAAGGTTTGACAAGCCTTAGGCTAAATTAAAAAAATTAATTTGTCTCAAAGCTCCCGCGCGTTAGTTTATTGATGCGCATTAGAAAAAAAAATTCAAAAAAAATTCAAAAAAAATTCAAAAAAAATCCCAAAATATCCCAAAATTTCACCGATTTTTCAGATTTTCATTGATCACATCATTTTAGGGACCGTTCATTATTTATGGTGGAGGGGGGGTTGGGACAAATTCGAGACTCGTATGTTAAAATTACCTAACCCCCCCTACAGCTGAAACTGAAAATTACATGACCCCCCTGCTAACCAGTAGTTTTTTTACACAACCCCCCTCCCCGAAAAAAATCAACTTGTCACATACTTTTAAGTATGTGACAACCCCTTAAAAAGGCTTTTAAGTATGTGACAACCCCTTAAAAGCAAAGACAGCCCCTTAAAAGTCTATACCTTTGAAATTTTGTTCATGGATATGTTGGCGAATTTTGTTTGTGCCTTATCTGAACGGCCAATAATTTTATGATGCCCCTTCTTTTTATTGTGTGAAATTAGTAAAGGCGAGCGTAGCGAGTTGGATTTTTTTCTTCATATTTATACATTTTGGGTGGTTTTGTGAGTCTTTATAACCCGAACAAGTTAGAACATTCTGAGCAGAAACGTATAATCCAGTGAAACGTTCTACTTTTTTGAGCATTGGTGCAAAGCAGAGATGAGGTGAAAAGCCTGCAATAAATCACATTTTTAAATCATGAAATTAGATTTTGTAACATTATACACCCTTTGGCTCTAATGTCTTGACCGTTGATGATTATATAGATGTTTTTCCACCTTATCGTCGATTTGCTGTCCAGAGTCGTCTCATAGTAAAAGTGTTTGAGGTCGATAGGTTGTAAGAAAATATGCGCGAAGCACAGAAAAAATGGAATTTACACTCCAAAATAGCCTCTAAAATCATTCCAATCACCACCATCTTTATAGTTTAAACAAATTTACACAACCCCCCCTGTTCAAGAATAAAAAGTTACATAACCCCCCCTATTTCAACATATGAAAGTTACATGACCCCCCCTATAGTTTACCCCCCCCCCCCCCCCCCCCCCACCATAAATAATGAACGGTCCGGTCCCTTATTTAGCCTTATGTAAAAAAAATGTGCTGACTCCGAAAGAGTCACTCTTTGACCGCACTCATAACATTTTGCAATCCAAATTCAAGTCAGTTTTTTTGGGAAATTGTATTAAATAGGTTGTGTTATTACCAAGGCATATTCTTTGAACATTAAACATGATATCTGAAGCAAAAGTGTCAACTAATTTTATTCAGAAATGTTATAAATGTTGATGAAAATATCTTACGCCAACTCAGATGCTTTCCTTTCATACCTCTCAGACAAGAGAATGGTGGGTTCAAGTTTCCTTGAAACCAGGATTTATTGCTTCAAAACCCCCAAAAAGTTCTTATCTAGGTCGGAAATTCTACAATGACATCTTAATAATTCAGGTAAATCAGATTCTCTTTCTGTGGTTTAAAGATTATCGAATGTAAATGTGGAATTTCTCCTCTACCCCAGTAACAGTGTGCCGTGCCATTGGTTCCTGTGCATTCTAATCTTGATAGATACTACCTATGGTAGGGTCTCGGATACAGATGCAAAGTCGAAGGGAACCATTGTAGTTACCTGAAAATCCTCCGTTTTTATGTCCCACTCACCTTTTTGGAGACCCAAAAGTTGTCCTAAAAAATGTTCTCTATCTATTCACGGCAACTTAGCAAAAGGGTTCAGAAAAGTGAGTGATCAAATCTCCTATTATCCCTACGCCGTATCATCGAAAGTGGCGCATGTCAACATGCATGGAGCATTCGTTAAAAAAAATGTAACAAAAACTATCATGCAATTTTCCCATCTTAAAAAAACAAACAAAAAAACACTGCATGGTCAATTCAATTTTGTTGTTCTGTGTACATTGTATAGGCTACGGATTGATTTTCACACAAAAATTGCACATTATCAGAGTTGAGGGCTTCCGTCTTTTTGGTATGGGTATGTCCATGAAGTTGGGCAATTTAAGAAATTGTGCTGATTTGTGTAGGATAAATGCATTTTCTGACAGTTTGCCTGAAGTTATTTTCACAAGTAATATAATTTAGAAAGACCTCATACTAACATGTCTTTTAAAAGTCAAATGAAAGTTATAGCTCCCCTGTAATTTTTTTTATGCTTCATTAATAGTTGGTGTCCGGCCCTTTTTTAGTCAAAAAAGTGTGACATGAAAATAGAAAAAATGCAAAACATAATTTTGTAAATATAAATGTCATAAAATCATAAAATTACTACATAATCTATGAATATATGTTCCAATTCACCTTTAAGTAGATTATGACAGAACAGAAATCGGCCAATTTGATATGACGTCTTCGGGAAATTGCCATACCTATGCTACAGAAAGGAGTCCACCCCAAAAAAAGCATGTACATGTAGCATCGGTATTTTAAGCTCACCAACAACACAGATGACATTTGAACCCACTGATTTTGGGTCCTAAATTACCGTATCACATTCATAAAAAAGTTTGAACAACAACTGTACCCATAGATGATGTTATTTTAAAATTATTTGAGGAAACGTCACTGATTTTTGACGAGGTGTCCGGTGTAGCATAGGTACATTTACAATGATTGCCCCTCTCAAGTAAAAAGATCCTTTCACATACTGAAATGAATGGCTCCCTGCAATTAAGTGTTTTACTAGAGGTTCTCATTGGGACCAGTTTTGGGGTAATTGGTTTTATTAAAGACAGCAAAAAAACTGAAAACAAGCGAGGTGTCCACCTGTAGTGCCGGTATTACCATGTAGCTTAGGGACAAGGTAATTAGTTTATAATGATGGCACCCATAATTCTTTTTCAAATATTTCAATTCTACTTGAAAATATATGGGAAATAACATAACATGACAGTTTTTAGTGAGATAACTCACAATATTTGATACCATTTTTACCAAAACAATGTACCTGATGCTACATGGACACTGTGTCCATGTAGTGCCGGTAATCAAGTACATGTAGATATTGGGTATCAAATTAAAAAAATTCTATACATCACTCTTATTTTTAGTAGTAATTGTAGTGGCTATTGATATAAAGAGGAAGTGAAATGTGTCTTACTTCATTTTATGTTAGTTATCTGTAAAACAATAGAATTTATACCTATGCTACAGGACATGGTGTCCATGTAGCATCAGGTAAATTTCTTGTATGTTTAGCCGTATGGACAGAAGCTTTTACTTTTTATTTAATTGTAATGTTACTAAATCAGTTAAACAGTTATCAGTGATGATAAAATTATACAAAATATGTGTGTCAGAAGCAATCCTTATTGATTACAGACATAAATACTACATCAAAAAGGCTTGAACCAAATTACCCCACAACCCTCAATTTGCAAAGCATCATATCACTTTTTGTGATGTAGAGTAGTATCAATTGTGTGCTTTTATGAATCTGACCATGAAAGTGCAATATAAATCTATATAAGAATGGTGAGTAACCTGAACTATTTAAAAATAATGCAAGGGAGAAGTGTCAGAATGGTGTCCATGTAGCATAGGTATTTTTACCATAATAACCTGAAACTAACCTGCAATCAATGATTATTTTCATACTTGAGAGGAAAAAGTTCACTATTTTTCAAAAGTATGGATATTGTCGGACCTAAAAATAATATCAGATTAACAATTGAACAATTTTGAAATTTTGACCTCATTGAACTGCTCAAAGATAACGCTGTTGTGACACTGTTCTACAACGCACTTCAGTGTTTTTGCTGTATGCAGTTGTCACAGAAAAAAGTGCTGAAGTATTCCAACGACGACTATAGTGTATTCTTCTTCTTTTTCCGGTATCTGTGCCAACTTCATAGAGGTTGAAGACTAAACCACTTGTTGGGGCACGCGATGCAAGCTGACAGCAATTAAGTTGTTTTACTTTTGAATTGCTGTCTTGAATAACTGGGGAGATTGAGCCAGGACAGTCGAGTCTGGACATTAAGTGGTGTTGACAATTTTACTTTAACGACCATTTCAGGTGATCATCGAAGTCGATTTCTATTTTTAGGTTCCAATTGATTCAGAATGTAAACAAAATGCCATGTTCGAATGAAGGAAATTAAGGAAAACACCGAAAAACTTCAACAATATCTCAAAAACGGCGGAAAAAATGAAAAATATCAAATAATGAATGATTTCGCTATTTTGGCATTCATAACGCGGTCGAAAAAACCAAACGCGGGCGGTTTACGGGAAACATGGAATCAACTTTCATCAGCCTTAAAAAATTGCCATTATTGTTGTTTCTACTAACAAAAACACAGCAAAACTTGATTAAAACAATACCATCGCTATTTATTGAAAAACGCCCTCTATGCAAATATGGTTCGTGTTATGTATCACGCATACTCCAGGGGGATACTGTCGGACGTAAAATGCTGATCGGGCCCGATCAGCATTTTTGAATCGACGTATTGTTGTACACAGAGCCTAGACTGATTTTTCTTAATTTCCTTATTTAGTGCAAGTTCATGTAATACAATTGTAGAAATATACTAATCCCATTTTATCATAATTGAGGGCGCAGCCTCCAACACATCTCTTAGTCATAGTGCCCCTTTAATGATCGAGATCATCATGGGTCTGTTACCTGTACAAAAACCCTCAGGCTCATCCTCTACTAGTTTGAGAGACAGAGGGCTTCCATTAATTACAACCAGTATCTCAGTATAGCTCTGAACTGAGCTGCCATAGGGAGTTAACAAATAAACAAGCACTAAGCAGCACTAATTTGTACATGATGTATACATGTCAATGTCATGAATCATGAATCATGTGCAACTGCACGGCCACTGGTTACTATAAATACAAAATAATAATAATAGCGGTATATAATTATAGCCTAGCCTGCCCTAGCCATGACTAATGAGCCTAGGACTGTAATAATCACCCGCTGTAATAGTTGGTCATCCGACTCTAGCGGCCACCAAATTGAAGAATTGAAGGACTAGACTGGTCATTCGATATGCTACTCAGAGAGTCATGCTACTGCTGTCGAGTTAAAACTTACATTTTACACTACAATTAGCTTTAAAACACAGAGAAGTACATAATATTGAATTTACTTGAAATATACTAACATTTCGGTAACTATTCTGCACTAGAGAGTACCATTCGTATACATTTAGCAGGTGTATTCCCGGCTTCTTCGATTATTTTGATTGTGTGTGTTGATTGATTACAAGTTTAGTGTTACTATAGTTTGTAAACACTAAATTAACTACATTTTCATAATTAAACTACCCTAAATTTTTTTCCTGCCCAAAATGAAAATTGCAATGGAATCATTATATTAAATTGATTGGCTTTTGATTGCTTCACTAAAGGAAAGATAAATTGACTAAATCAAGTATCGGATTTCAACAAAATGTGGCTCTATAATAAAAACACTGCTGAACGAATGATCACATGATTGTCTTTTTAGTCATGTGACACAGCTTCGTTCATCATTAGGGTGGCTCAAAAACGTCGTTATATCAACACACAACTTGAGGAAATGCGGGCCATGATTTTTGAATAATTTCTTTAACTTTAAAACTGAATTTTCAACATATTTTTGCCAGTGTGCACGCGTACCCAGCAGTATCCAACAGGTAGTGATCGACTGATTCATTCGTCAGAATTTATTGCCCGCGGCGGATGATTTTCGGGTCGAATCAAGTCCATGTTCCATTTATGATTTTGAAGAATTGGAATATCATGTCTCGTCATAGTCTTCTAATGCCAGGGCCCGGGTGCCAGGGTTGATTTTTTCTTTCTGTCGTTCAACGTAAGGGGCTGTCATTTTCTTCGGAAGAGGAGGGGTCGTAAATATGGTGGGGGGGGGGGGTGTCATAATTTTAATGTAACATACTAAAATAGGGGGGTCATAAAATTATAAAACCTAAAATAGGGGGGGTCATAATTTTGTTAAGCACTTCAGATTCCAAATTTGTGTGCGCTTCGCGCACCGTTCATCCAAACATATATTCCTTGTTAATGGACTGGGTGAGAAGGAGGGTCATGAGTGTCAGTTTACTTTCATTTCGTGCACCCCCAATATCAATAACCTATAGTTACGCCACTGGTATTAAAATATCAGAGTTTTTTATTTTCAATTTGGGATCCATATATTTTTTATACCTACCTCTATCATTATTTACTTTACATATTTGAATTCCTCATGAAATTACCCATTAGATAATATAATTGTCAAAGTTACTACGTCGGTATGGTAATTATACCGGCTAGTGAATATCTCCAATTTTTATTTTATATATTTTTAGAATTTTCAGAAATAATTTGTTTAAGGATGAACCCTTCCCCGATACAAACTGCATTTCTGAATTCCTCTAGTTACAAGCTTTCCAAAAATGTATACTTTTGCTATCATAGGTTGAAAACTTTTTCTGTTATAGACATTTTTATAAATCCGGTAAATTGAGGCTGATTATTCATGTTGACTGTGAAGGAAGAAAACTGATGATCATTGTCTTATCCATAATTAATTAGTTGTTACAAATAATTGACCAGTCTGTTGAACCACATACTTAAAGACTACTAAATATCCTTTGAAATGGGACCAAAATGGTGTTTGTAACATTAGGGATGACTAGTTAAAAAGAACAAATCATGGGATTATCCCCATTGAGTTTGTACAAGCGGCACCCCTTCTGGACAGCACCGCCCCTGGTCCCCAAACATCAAACAGCTGTATCTCTCTTTCTATATCAGCTATACCATTGACATTTGGCAGGCAGATAGCTTGTTATTAGGGCTTTAAAATGATACCAAATGTGTTGAGATAGCTTTAGTAGTAAAAAATATTTGAGGAAAATGACGGCATGAAGCTAAAAAATGTAACAGCACCACCCTATTGGGAGGCGAGTTCATAACGCGTGACCATAGTCAAATTACAGCAAAGTATATAGGACGTACCTTTACGAGAGGGGAGGGGCAGAAATCCTGGAGGATAACAATGAGTCAGGATGACCTAGAGGAAACGGCTTTAATGACCGGAAATCCTGCCTGTTTGGACCGAAATCCTGCTCTCTGATTGGTCCATTCGGAGGAACTGGGGCTAATTAGGCGCGAGACGAGGGAAGTTGATGGGACGATTAAAAGTTGCTCCTGGAAATGTGCCCCTTAAATTAGGGGCATTGTTATCCTGCTCCAGGATTTCTGCCCCTCCCATCTCTTAAAGGTACGTCCTATACTACTCAGCAATATCGATTATGAATTTGCTGAGATACTCAGGATATTAAGTAGGGAAGTGCAAAACACGTTTTACATCGTTTATCCTGTATTCCTGATTTTCGTGTCAGGTCAATATTAGCAAGACACTTTAATAACCCATTGTACTTAAATAATGGGAAACAAACTCATCATTCTCAGAAGAATATGTCAATGTCATGTTAAAGATAAAATCTGGCTACAACTGCTACCGTATATTATATAAGAATTGAGCACATTTGCAATAAATTATTTGATAGTTAATGACACAGCTTGAAAATCCAAATTACAAAGTCTGTTGATGCAAATCCCCCGTTTTCTTCTCTCTTAAAGTGTAAGTAATAAAATATAAGTATGGTACAATATTAAAAGATGAACAAATGAAGTAGCCTAGTCCAGTAAAGGTAGGAATTGTTTTGTATGAATCATCATTGTTAGTTGGTGATGGTGACATTATGGTGCAGCTCGACCCTCAAAATGCTGTCCTTGTTTCAAGACGCATCGACGAGCACATTCCCGCGTAAGAAGCACTACTCGAGGTGTCATCCGTGTGCGCCTTAATAACAAACAGCGTTGATGATGCAGTTCCTAAGATCTTGGAGATTAGTTGGTGGTGTCTGGAAGAATTGCGAGTGGTGTAAGGTTAATGGTGTAAGGTCTAGAGAGCGAGCACCGGGCCACTTCGTAGCATGTCCAAGACCAACAACTCTGTTTATAGGACGAACGATGTAAATAGTGTTTGCACTTGTTTACTTTTATCTTTAATATCTCAGCGAATTCTTAATCGTTATCGCTGTCATTTGACTATATTATGTGATAGCCAAGAAGTAGTCCTAACAGAATATCTAAGTTTTAGGGCGATATGTGATTTGCTGTAATCGTACAGCTCTCGTCAAAAAGTGTTGCGGTTTTTTTGATACACCCGGTATACATCAGATGCTGTGTGATTTACTGACTCCCTTGGGCAGGTGTTAATAACAATACGTTTTATTACAATGTTTGTGTGAATAGGTATCACTTAGTTGCGCAAACATAATATTATAATGTTGATATTTTCAATCCAATAGAAACAACAACTGCGTTGGAGTCTACATTCATCGCGGGGAAAAACCCAGACATGCTGTGTGATTTTATAGTGACAACAACTGCGTGGGAGTCTACATTCATCCGGGGAAAATCCCAGATAGAACTGGCATGAATTGGAAATCCCCGAATATTATTTGCATATTCGTTTAATAGACATGACATTCTGAAGACCACTCTCACATATTGTTCCATGAAGCTGCTTAGGTGGTAAGTAAAAATATTAGTTTATTTCCTAGCTTGTCATAAAAGTTATAGTAATAATATTATATGTGATGGTAAAAAGAAAACCATGGTATTATTATGTACAAGTTAAGTATTATTGACGACTTCACTTATTATATAGAAATGTGTTGAATCCACCAAACCTATGGATAAAAAATAACTTTAATACATTAAATAATTTGTCATGCCTCGTGGGTTAAGGTATTCAACACTCTAAAAAGCTACAAAACTCATTGCTAATAGACATACGTACGTACCTACATGTACAGCCGGACTACACGTAGCTAAGCTAGCCTGGTCTATGACACGAATTCCAGCGCCAAAGGTTTCATAGGCACACACTGTTCACGGTTATGATCTGTATTTAGTTTTGCGTAATACCATGAAAAACTGCGGTTTCAATTTTGTTTCTACATTAAAGGTGTAACCGTGTCACATGACCCGATTGTTTTCATCATACTGTGTTTTCAATCTTATCATAAGTTTGAGGTACAAGTACATGGTTCTCGTGACAGAAGCAGCATTTAGTCTAGCATTTGCACATGAGGGGATTCACTACTCGCTTCTAACATCTAAACATCATCTCTCAGGCCTAAAATGTTGCAGGAATAATGAGACAAATATACCGTATCTGATATTAGAATCTCAATATTTTGATGAAAAAAACCCTAAATTGATCGGGTCACCCACCTAGACACTGTTCACCTAGACAGAGAGTATGCGAAACAGAGACTATATATTGTACGGATAATAGTAAGGTAAAACGTCAGTATAACTTCCTGTTGTGGTTATTTCACAATACTTATTTCATATTTCACAATACAAAACCTAAACTACACGTGTATTGTATCACTTTATGAATGTCATTGGTTTGTTCCATTATTATATATTATCCTTTTGTCGTTGTTGTTATAGCAATGATATTCAACTCCTATTAATACTACCAGTTCGTGTTGCTGGCGGTGGTCGAGAAGGAAGGTCGCCACACTGATATCTGGAGTTGTGGAAAGCATTTGACTCTCTGACGATCTGACAACACAACTTACTAATCCATATTGAAATGGTTCGGGCATTTGTCCAGTGTCTGCCAATTCTGTTGTTATGCATTAACAATGTATCGAGTGTTAATCCTGGGTTTAAGGCGCGTCTCACTCAGAAAGGCATCGACTACCGTAAGTAAACTTTTTTAAATTGTGAACTTATAAGGTATAACTTATATTTAAAACTGGGTTTTTATTTTTTATTTCTTCATATCCTCCCAGTTCATTTATTTATTTATTTTCGATTTCCTAGAGTTTTTAATTTATTGTGTGCAGTTTTTTATAGCCGATGGGATAAAGCCAAATAGCGTGTTACAAAGAAATGACCTTGTTGTCAACAAAATTATCGGCGGATTTTTACTATTGCTCAATAAGCATAACCTTTCAAGTCGTTTCTATACCATTTCAAGCAGGTGTTCCATTTCAAGCAGATATTTGTTCTAAATATTGGGACATGTTCATTATTAGAAAGACTAAACTAACTATAGTATATAGTATATTGGCTATCACGAGACAGTGACGTAACCGCGTATTCTTCTTATTGCAGCACATAACGCGAGCGCTTACCCGCGGCGCTGCGTATACACACGAGCGTTGAAAGGCGGAAGATACATACGCGTGCGTAAATGTACATTATCTTCCGTCTTTCAACGCTCGTGTGTATACGCCATCGCCTCGAGTAGGCGCGCGTGTTATATGCTGCAATATGCAGTTACGTCACTGTCTCGTGATAGCCAAATAGAATATCAACACAAGTTTGGTGGGACCGGGGAACAATGTGATCTTTCCCGTATTCATATTTCTTAGCTACACAATTCATGGTTTTATGTTATTTCGACTTAAATTATCTTTATCCTTATTTTATAATGGGGATTAGAACAGTTCAAAGCTTTGGGTTCTATCATTGATTTTTTTGATTAACTTTTATTTGATAACTGTTTCTTTTCTTCAGTGAAAGATGTTGGTCTTGATATTCTGAACAAAGAGATGTGTATGTTGCCCATCCCTCCCATTAGCGGATCCGCCAATATTCATGTCGGTAAAGTGGATTTCACGGTTTCGAAGTAAGTCATACTTCCTACTGCCCTCGTGAATTGTCTTATCTTCCCGTACAAGAGAGTACATTATACAAAGTATTTTTCAAGATATGATCCAATGACCATATTGTATGATTCATTTAATATTTTAATATTGCATTAAAGAGATAATAAGACATTTGAACTTTGTTATAAATCTAGTAAAATAATTATTGAATATATTACACAATTTATAATAAGCAAAATATTTATATGAGATGATAGGGAGTAATCGTCAATAAGCCAATATCAAATTTATGTTTCTCAATTACAGCATGCGGTTGAACTCCTTCAAAATTCCATCTGCCACCCTGATACCAAACCCAACGCTTGGAGGTGTGGTACTCAATGCCAATAGTATATCGCTTGCTATGCATGGAGATTGGAAATACAAAGCACATGTAGCATTGTAAGTCGGGTCCAAACTGCAATCTTTATGGAACACAATAATTAGATCATAACTTATTAACTCAATAATTGTAGGTTTGGTACTTAATACAATACTACGAGGGTCATTCAATAAATAATGAAAGTGGTCATGGTATGGGATGAGTGAGTGATTCCATTGAGGGATAATGTGATCAATACAAAGTATGAACCTTTGTCTTTCGAACAGTACACTTTTGGATTATTAGATACCTTTGGTTATGTAACGTCATTAACATAAACACAATAGGTTTCAGACACTGACTGAAATCTGTCAATTATTTGGCTGGATATGTAATATGTTGAATATGGGTTGATTGATATATTTGCGTATATCTCGGCAATGCAAGCATAAAAACAGATAACACTTGGCACATAGTTAGAACACACACTTATCTTTGTATGACACTCTTTTTTAGATCTGAATTCCTTAATACAAACAAGAAGGGACCATCTCAAATACGCTTTTATTTAGCAAAATCCGCAATAATATACCTTAGAATACAACAAAGGATAAAGAACAATGGAGGGATAATAATTTAGTAAATTGTTGTGGGATGTAAAGCAATAATAGTGGGGATTTCAAGAGGAGCTGTTCATAAAAATTCCTCAAACCATTGAAATTATGTGACGATTACTTTAACAATGATATCTAGTGGCTCTAAAGATAACAGTAATAAGAGAGGTTATGGCAGCCATCTTTGATTGATACATTCATGTATATCTTCATTTTGACTATCACAATATTTATACACATTGATTTAAGCATTTTTCATTATTTCTGATTAGAATTTGAAGGCACAGTAAGCTTTTATCTGGTAAATTTCATGATTTTAGCCATATTTGGCCCTGTTCAAATGATCTGCCGTCTGCGCATGCGCATATTTTCTGCAGGTTTTATGCGAATAAGTTCAGATAACTAGTTAGCTATCATATGGGATCTCCCAAACTGGTTAATCGCTTGGATTTTTCCTAAATTGTTTGATTTTCCGCAATATTAGTGATTCACTCACTGGGCATTTTTCAATGAAATTGGTTATTTGAAATACTGATATTTGTATACTTTTTATTCAATTGCCTCTCCTTACTTTTTCCTCTTATACTACCTATATCAAATTACACAGGGATTAAAGTTATTGTCTTTTTTATCATACTTACGCGAAAAAAATTGGGATTTACCTGTTTCTAGTGTCATGTTATGTAATCTTCTTATCACATGTTTCATACAAACAATTCAAATTTCTCGCCAAATAACTGATTTAGCAGTGTCCCAAGTGTACTTACTTTGAGACAATGCTATGACGTCATAGTTCACACTTAGAAATCCAAAACTGTATTGTTTGAAAGACAAAGGTTCATACTTTGTATTGATCGCACTATCCCTCAATAGAATTACTCATGCATCCCATACCATGATCACTTTCATTAATTATTGAATGACCCTCGTACATGTACCTGTAAGCACACAATAATGTTTGAGTAGAGTTTCAATTTGAAGTCAAACCATTCTATGATATTATCATATCAGACGTTACCGCAAAAGCAAAGATACTATTAAACAAGCTTGTGCTTCCACACAAATATTAATCCGATTTCTAAAACACACATGGGTCAACCAGCGATATCAGAAGGAACACATCGTATAACATACATTACAACTATCAATTATGTTAGCTTTAAGATGTATTTTTGATGTGCAATGATTTGTAATTACCAAATATATACACATGTTTAAAACAATAACAAAAATGAATCATAGTTTCTTGACTTTCGAACAAATGTTAAGCATGTTAAGAGGCTATAGTTATCGGGTTTTTTCCAACAGAAATTAATCGTTTTACTCAAATATCGGGCCAGTGTCATTTATATATATTGTATGCGCATGTAGATTTCGTGGTATGCATAAGTATTGGAAATTCAACTTTGACCCACTTTTATTATGTCTCTTGAATTTTTAATATATTTGTTGTAAAATTAATTTCTTTATCTTTTAGTATTCCAGTATCAGATCATGGAACATTCGATGTCAGTGCTAGCGGTCTTTCCGTGCGGGTTGCCATCAGAATAGGTAAAGGAATCTGTCTTTTTATTGTATCATGTTTCTTGGCTTATGAACAATGCTTATTTGATGCATTTCCTGTTCATGAGATTATCTTCCAAAGTGTACCAATTTATCAGTTATTGTCAGAATAAAGAGATTAAGGGGTTTTGGATTTGCTGCTATTTAAGAGGGAGCGCAAGAATGGTTGCAACACAGTTTTGACCATGACCCTCTTCATTCAATACAACCTGATGAAAGATATCCAAAACTATAACCCTTTCCTTGAAATGTTAATATTACTTGAAATATTACATGAAGTTTTAGCTACTGTACCTCTAAAATGGCCACTAATTCAAAACACGGGACTGTCATACCTCTTGTGACAATATTAATATTAAGTAGCCCAGTTCCTTTTAAGGTCAAGAAATGTGCTTTTGAACATTATACAAAGACCAGGCAAAAAAGGTATGTTCGATGTAGTGCTTAGACTTGTAAGTAAAAAAAGTAAAGACTCGCGCCGAGCTTCTTAAGCTCGCGCGCGGAGTGCCCATCTCTCTTTCATTAGCGTTTGGGCCAGACTCCCCCATGTCATTTATGGCTGTGGGGGGTTCGCCACTCCTCCCGCACAGCGAGTCTGTTTTACTTCCCAACATGAATTAATGCCGGTACCCAATAATACACCTGGGTGAAGCGTGGCAAGTGCGGTAAAGTGCCTTGCCCAAGGACACAACACGCTGGCACCAACGGGGCTCGAACCCACAATCTTTGCATTGTGGAGCGAGAGTGAATCCGTTGGACCACACGTAAAAAATAAAATAAGCGCGATTATCAATATAGATCAGTTATTTATAGATTTCAAGCAATATTATGAATATCTAAGAAACATGTGTTTCAATGACATTCAACTGTTACTTTGATACGCCTCCTTTATTGTGTGATAGGAATGGATAGTTCAGGTCGTCCAACCGTATCGAGTCAACCGGCCGATTGTTCTTTTAGTATCGGATCTCTCCATGCAAAGTTCCACGGCGGTGCAAGGTAAATAATCCAAGCTCAAATGGCAAATTAATTGAATGACATGATCGTTCTGTATAACATAGATGTGATAGGCAATGATAGGAGTACGTTATAACTTAATCACAAGTCTTGTAAAGAGAAACAGTTCCGTGAAATAGCTCCTACAGAATTTTCCCTAACACATTAATTCTTTTTAAGAAATCACGAAATCACAGTAACAGAAGTTCGTCATAGTATCTCCATTATTTTACATGAAGCCAGATGGAAAGCTTTAGTGGTTTTTAAAAAAACCTCAAGCTCGTATGTCAGTCTCGTGTTTGTATACCTTGTTTATAATTGGCGGGTGCATGCCTCCTACAGATGATTGGCTCGTATGTCAGTCTCGTGTTTGTATACCTTATTTATAATTGGCGGGTGGGTGCCTCCTACAGTCTCGTGTTTGGTTACCTTATTCATAATTGGCGGGTGCCTTCTACAGTCTCGTGTTTGTATACCTTATTTATAATTGGCGGGTGCCTCCTACAGTCTCGTGTTTGGTTACCTTATTCATAATTGGCGGGTGCCTTCTACAGTCTCGTGTTTGTATACCTTATTTATAATTGGCGGGTGCCTCCTACAGTCTCGTGTTTGTATACCTTATTTATAATTGGCGGGTGCATGCCTCCTACAGATGATTGGGGGTTTAAACTTCGATATCGCGTAGAATAATGTAATGTTTACTCTCTTCACCGCGGTTGTCTTACGTAATATAATTATATCTATGTTTAACCCATCAACGGCAGGAAGAAGTCAATGCTAAAAACGTTCTAAAGAAAAGTCATCACAATATATGATTCTATATTAACAACCTTTAAACAACTTTGAATTTAGGCCATTCTAGCTAGACATATCTTATCCCAATTTAAATGTAAGTGGTGAAGCTTGATATTCATCAACCAGCTATAGACCTGCGTACAGCATGCCACTTCACATTTTATCATAGTTTTCGTATTTTTTGTCGTTGACAGCTGGATTTACAACCTCTTTGACAGCGCCATTGAAAGTTCTTTGAAGAAGTCTTTAAGTAGCCAGGTAAAAAAATATCTTTAAAAACATTTCATATACATGATATATAGGTGTACTGAGATCTGCCGGAATTGATTTGTATTGCTGCCACATTAGTTTGCTACATTGGTATGTATAGGGTTCTGAAAAGAGTCAGATTTAACACAAAAAAGGACCTTCATCTTTGCGTGTGACTCCATTGGCTTTCCGTCGACCACTATTGACATTACATGCATTGCAGAAGAGAACGGATTCCTTTTATGCTTTCGTTTACATCCCCACAGTACAGAACATTCGTGTTGAATCTTAAAGAATGCCAACTCCGATCACAACGCATCCAAAAAGCCATATATGAACTTAACCAGTAATTTGTGCTCATCAATACCCTAACAACATGTTTTGTTAAATGTTATTTTACTTGAAAACAATTATTGATTTTTTATTTTAGGTGTGTGACTTAATCCGTAAAAAAGTTAATGAAGATCTGACTAAGGAGCTCGCCACACTCAATCGTAGGTATCTTTAGTAATGTCTGTTCAACGCTTTTAACTATATTAAAGTTCTCCATAGCATAAGAGGAATTTAGTGAAGTTCCATTATTTCGACACCTTGTTATTGCTCTCCATGATCATGAATACGTGCATCTTGGTTTTCAATGAGGCTGTTAATCTTACTGTATCAACATTAAACATGTTTTAAGGAAAGGTGTACATTAGGTCCCAGATACTGGTATACAAGTATCGTTCAATACTTGAACATAAAAGTTGCCAGTATCGGTCGATACTGGTACGATTTTACTGTTCCAGTATAGTATCATTCGATACTGGAACACCAAATTTTGTTCCAGTATCGAGCTATACTGGAACAATTTAGTTCCATTTTAGTGGGCGATACTGGTACACATGATACCAATGCGATTTGTCCCTGTATTGAACGATACTGGTATTCACAATCATGTTCCAGTACCGCCCGATACTAGAACACTGACTTTGTACCAGTACTGAATGAGTCCAGAATCTGGGACCTAAAGTACACTTTTTCCTGTTAAAATAGGTGGGGAAATGGGGAACAATGAATTCATAATGAAGGTGACTTCATTCGGAAAACTTACAGCATCTTGGGAAACATAAGCATCTTATCTTCAAGATGCTTGGTTAGTTGGACGTTAAGTCACAGAAATAGATGGTTTTAGCGACAAAAATGTCTAATGCAAATAGAAAGGAATAGATTATGTGAGTGATCAAATTGATGGCTCATTTTTCTTTGATGTCCTATTCCAGTGATTGCCTATATAGACGGCGATGTTGCTGAAATAGACTATTCGCTGGTATCAAAACCGACGTTCCAAGGATCCATCAATATGGCAAATAAGGTATGCTTCATATACACAATTAACAAAACACTACATAAAAACGTAGTGACCAGTCGGCGAAACAAACCTATTGTAATTTTACACGGTTTCGGTAGAATTCTTAAGCACGCGTTTAACTCATAAAGTATCCAAATTTAAAAATGGGTAGTGGAGGTAGTTTAACCTGAGTTGAACTAATCTCGTGCACCAATTGTACGCGGTGAATGATTACTCAACAGTGCCCGTTGCACGTTGATATGCAGATCGTAAAGTCTTATAAAATACACGTGCATTTGAGGAATTCAGTCGATATCTATTGTAACAGATTTGGGCCACAATAAATTGAATACCTGTATTCAGTAAACGCATGACCACTCTGGGGACGAGATTTTCCGAGTTTAAAATCGGGTTTTGTTTAAAACGCGTCGTTTAAAAGATAAACGCTTGTTTAATTTAGACAAGAGTTTAGTAAGAAACCGTGTTTAGCTCGAGAATACGGTCCTTTACGTAGATGAAAATAATTGAGTTATCACTCCGATCAGCATGACCAGCCGATTGACGAAGCTAAACCAATTGTACCATGTGTATGGTTTCGGTAGAATTATTTAAATAGAATTTTGACATGATATATAAACGTAGAAGAATGACTAATGATTGACGTATCATTCCGATATCAGCAACAAGAAAGATTTTTTAATGATCAGCCGATTGACGAAACTAAACCAATTGTAAGGTTTCGGTAGAGTTAAATAGAGTTTTGACACGATATTACTTAAGAGAATTGCTTATGATTGTTGCAAATCATTCGTCCGCTACAAGAAGGAATCTGTTTATTTAAGATTATTAGTAGTAATGTTTGACTCTTTTTCAGGGAGAAGTGTTCCCTATTGGCAAAAGAACTGAGGAGGCGCCTTTTCCCGTTCCGCAAATACCGAATGATCCTGATACCGGCAATATGCTCGATATATGGGTGACACAATATCTTCTTGAAACGGCTGGATATGTGTATTACAAATCAGGATTCTTCCAATACACTATGACTCAAGACGAGGTACAATGAAATGTTTCTGTGGAAGATTTTGTATTTAAGATATTATTTGACAACTTTGTGAACTTGTAATTTCAAAGAGATTTCAGCAGCTTGAACAAGGGACCTCCAGGTTGCCTTTCTAATTTTTTAATATTTAAAAAACAACATATTTGAGAAGTGTTCGTAAATATCTTTGTTTACATGCTCAAATGTGTTTCACATCGTCATAAACATGTGACTGTTCGTCATAAACACGTGACTATTATCATGTATTATCCCATTATCCAGTTATTAGCTAATGATTTATAACTTTCTTCGGATGTTTTCATCTAGGACAAAATGAAAATCATTATTTGTTTTAATGCTTTTGAGATCATTCATATTTTAAAAATTATCATATTTATGATACTTCTAATAACTCTTTATATTTTTATCTCACTGTTCCAAATAAATGTGTTTAAATTCACATAGCTTCCTGCTGGTGCTCCACTAAGCTTGAACACTTCGGGGCCCATGGTTAAAGGAATCTTGCCTCAAGTGAGTATTAATAACACTCTAATAAAACAAAGAATTCTTTTTAAAAAGAAACAATTACCTTGTTATGATGTACAATACCCTCTCATGTAATGTGTTCGGAGGAAAATAAAAATTTAAATGAAAGTACAAGATTTTTTCTGAGCTCATCTGAAGGCCATGAAAAGCGGAAGACAACAATTTGCTTCAGGTTACGAATAATGGTGGTTTTGCAGGCCTGTTCATAGACATGATACAAATTTGGTGGAAGCCATCTGTGTGGCGATATATATGAATTTGATATTTTGTATTTGCATGAAATTGAGATACTCTATTTCAGTAGTAGTTTAAGCATTGTTAGTACATAAAGCAAACTCATACCTACGACTGATAAACATTAAGGGCTCCCTCCTCGGAGAATTTCCCATGTCCCTCTAACTTCGTCAGACAAGATTTGTATGTATAACTATATGGCATTATTTAACCATTCTTGTGGATTTGATGTATGTTTCTTTTTCTTCAGGTAAGTAAGCTGTTTCCAGACATGCTCATGCAAATAGACGTGAATGCATCAAAGTCCCCGGATGTCACCATGAAACCCAACTCCCTCGACGGTACAGTGGTAATTGATACGAAGTTTTATGTGCAGCTCCCCAATAAGACACTGCATTACATCTGCACACTGCAACTGGTGAGTTTATCGGTAGTAACATTTAAAAAACTTAAACTAGTTAGAAAATGTGGCTCAAAATTAATAAATGCTTAAGAAAATTCATATAAGATATAGATTATTGAATAAATTCATAATAAGAGATTCAACCGAGTTCTATATTGCCCATCTGTTCAAATGAAGAGTATTGAATACGTTTACCTCTCATGTTCTTTTTGTTGTTGTCACAGACTGCGTACGCATCAGCCACACTTGGATTCAAAGGAATGAACATAACTTGGGACGCTACCTATATAAAGTAAGTATATTTACTTGCAACAGACATGCCATTATTATAGGATATGCCGGACAGACATCGGCGGATACGATTTGCCCAAATCTGCAATTTGTATTGGTTTAACACGCAATCGAAATACGACATGTCATGTTAGATCTGAATTATTTCGACCCAAAACCGTTGGAGTTCAATCAACTCAAGTGTAATTACCTTTTTTTCTTCCCCCCCCCCCCCCCCGATGATTAACCACCATTACGTACGCGGTGTTGCCACATTGAAATATATCCGGGCCGTCGTTGTCTGGCTATAGATGATTATTCGTAACTGACCCTTTTCTGCCGTTGATGGCGTAACATGCAATTTGACAGCTCACAGACGACGATGGACACGGGCGTATTCACGAATATTTAGGTTAAAATATGCGAACGAGGCTACGTGATCATGTGAATAGGACGAACGCTTAACAACGGATTAAATTCAAAAACTGATACTGACACTGGAGTTGGTTTCCAACTCCAGCGGTTTAAGGATGAAAGAATTTAGTTCCAACGTGTGATGAATTTTATGGGGACATATAATCAAAATCCATTGTAACATTGAAACCAACGGAAATTCAAAATTAACGGCCGTTCGTGTCCACCGTCGTCTGACAGCTCAATATTACCTATCAGGGAACTGGAACTGCGTTTTCTAGGTGACGAACTGTTCCGTGATTGGTGACGAACTGTTAACTTATCAACCTCTTGTTTCCGCCATCAACGACAGGGCAAATCATTTAATAGCGTCTTTTTCCGGGCTTCAGCAGACATGATAAATATCTATTGTATTGACGATAGTAAAATACGTTACCTTATTATTTGTATAAACTTCTTAAGAATTGACGATTTTATAAGTTAAATACGTTTTCTTTGTTGGTTTGTTTTCTCAAAGAAATAGATAATCTTTTCATGTTTTCAAGTTATTTTGGTACTGTGGGTGGATGAATGTATGAATATCTATGGTTACATGGACCTCTTTCCGAAAAGACAACATTCTTTTCATCACATATCATGATGCGAAAGCTCATCTTGAGGAATCTTTTGTTTTTGTTTATCCCATGCAGAACTGACGTTAAACTGACACACTCGACCATAGGGAAGATTGATGTAAGTATGTGTAACCCTGCCCGTTTGTGTTTCTTGTAATATGCATGTTCTCTGAGTAGCAGAGAACCAATCGATTGGCCCATGTTCCAGTCCCTTAACGCTTTTGGACCGGTGATTTTGACATTTCGCCGGTAATAAATCATCTAAGAATTTGTCAACCGCTGACTATTTGGTCCATTTTCAGGGTTATAAAGGTTAGTTTATGCCCCTGGGGCATGATTATGTCCTTTGCAGTTCTTTTATTGGACCACATAGCGGGAAATAGACACATCTTCAAATCACAAACAAAACAAAATGTCAAATCACCGGTCCAAAAGTGTCAAGGGAGTGGGAACATAATGCATTTGAGCTCTTTGAGTCACAAGTTTGATTAATAATCACTCACTTAATTCATTAATGGCTGTTAGGCTACAACACCAGCAGGTTACATTACATCTGATAATTATGGCCTACTTCTACTGGATCCCTTTGATGTAACATTGCATGAAACGCTTATAACGTTGCTATTTACCATGTTTACGTGTCTTTGTCTTCCGTTTCTTGACCTAAGACACATAATAGATGCCTAAAATGTTGAAAAATTGCCGTTCTTGTACGATTTGAAATTGTGTGAATAATACTAACATAATCTGACTCTGTGCTATTTGTGGACTGTTTTCACAGATCAAAGGGATCACCAAAACGGTTGATGTTGCTATTGACTGGCTTCTTATGCCATGGCTGAATGGTAAGTGCTCAGAGTTAACATGGTTAACGGAACATTCACTCTCCCCACCACAGAAAACCGTATGGACATTTTGTAAAATTGTTCATGACTTTAGAAAAAGAGTCTCCAGTAAAAAAATTGAGATTTATTAGGACGCAAGTTGAACATTTGTTATATTACATCACATTCATATCATCGATATCAATATTTGATGGCAATGAACGTCTAAATCCCACTGAGTGTCTGACCAATGTTGAATTTGATACACTTGCAGCAATCAGTAGCAATCATTATTCATTTGTACATTTGTAGCAATCAGTTATCGGTGTACAATTCTAAAAGTGAAATATAGCAATTCTTAAATTTGTGGTAATCATTTTCGCACTTTGTCCACACTTAATTTATCAAAACCTACTAGCATTAACGCATTTGTTAAGCCTTAAACCGTAACTTAGAATAAGCGTTGATACGTGACAATTCACGTTATGTCATCTCGCAATAATGTTTGCATTTTACAGGTGAAGGAGAGAAAGGAATTCCATTACCAGGTACTGATGATGTCCACTTTGAGAACCCAGTGCTGAAACTGGAGCAGGTGAATAGAATCTTATATTACTAACTATTGATGAGCTTGATAAAGGGTGGATTTGCCACACATTTCATGATGATGGTTTTAGTTTTGAGAAATGTTTGTGTTATAATATAATATAATATGAACACTTGATGCTTTAGTAGTTTGAAAACTACTTCATTGGTGGCCTAGTGGTTAAGGCGCCCGTCTAGCGTTCGGGAGGACCGGTGTTCGAGTCCCTGCCTGTGAATGCCCTTGCTTATTTGTCGAGTTGGGACATTTACCGGTGTTTGTTATTGTTTACTGTTGGTTGGTAAACTGCTTTATATTCCATATTTAATTTATTCAGTTAGGCCACCGGTACTTGCTGATAAACGGCTTATGCGATCCCTACCGTGTTTGGCTAAATGACAATGAGACATTCGTTCATTGCACGTAGAAGCGCCCTCATTGATTTTATAGTTTTTTTTATAATGCTCTCCTATGTAATAACTAATACTAGGAAAAAGGACTTTTTTTATTGCACCACAATCGCAATCATCCAATACGTGCATTTTCAGCATTTGCAGCAGACAGACAATTCAGTAGCCAAAAATGCCAACCTAAATAACCAATTATACTACGACCGGGATTACAGATACCATTTTAAGATGATTTTCTTGGATTTTCCTGAATTTTTAAAATTGAAACGGAAAGAAGAGATCAACAGCAAGTCCCTAGTCAATTCTATGATTTTAAAGTACAAATCTTGTTTCGAAATCACAAAATGTACTTAGTAATAATAAATATCAATTTGTGTTTGTTATTTTAGGGTTACTTCAAACTTGGAGTTAATGCGCGTTACAACGGATAGTATAAACTTGTATGCAGCCCGCCACGCAATAATAGTATCCAGATAGCTAAGACCGCCTGTCTACAACATTGATGCAGTATGCCCTGTGGCGTTAAAGCAGTCGATTCCACACGTCAAACGATTATGGTTTTAGCTTCTTAAAAGCTGTTGTAACCAATAACCATAACCATTTTTATCAGTTCATCATCATGCAGCATAATATAATATACAGGGTGGTTCAATAAAACGTTGACAGTTTTTTGAAGCCATATTTTTTTAAATTCTGTGGATTTAAAAACAATCTTTTTCAATATTCATCAACTATATGATCTTGACCATCTATGCTGAAAATATCGTTACAAATAACCTTACAGTTGCAAAATAACAGCTATCTGAACAAAGTCTGTCCCATTTCACTCTGTCCACGGGTACTGATTTCGCGACGTTACATTGAATACTGATGCATGCAAGTAACCTAAGATTTGAAGATCTCGCCAGGTGAAACCAGTGTAACTGTTAACATCTTAACTATCTATTCAGGTGTGAAATCAATACGTAATAATAATACCACGAGTGATTGTCTATACGGCCGAGTGCACCAATGACGAGTAGCTGAAGAATAGCGCTACCTCGCTAGTAACTGAGGCGTAACCCAACATTTTGAGAGCGCCAATGCGGGGTAAGCTACTAGGCTAGTAACTGGCGGGTACTTTAAGCTAAATGTTATACCATAACGATTTATGCCATAAGTCAGTCGATTCTAGCAGTAGCGTAAATTCGTTGCGAACATTGGAGGGGATGATTCGCTGATGCTGAAGGACCAATTGCGCTTGCATGCCCAGGGGTGTCTATTTGAAGTGAAATGTGACCCCTCATAAGCAGAAAGATTTCATATTTTTGAAAATCCATTCATGCAATTTTGTGATTTTTTTAGTCAAAATTTAGATCAACTCCTTTTGCCCATTCAAACACTAATCGCACCGACTTTGGGTCATATTTTGACCAAAATGTATTAATTGTCCAAGGATCTTAAATAATGACTAAATAAAAAAACTCATTATTGTTGTTATTAATTAATTAACTGATCAAGCCAAGTTTCAACATAATTGTGAGTGGAAAGGTAGAACTAGAAGAACGAGAAAAAAAGCATATCGTGCCGTGCGTGGTCTGGGAATCGAACCGGGGTTCTGCGGTTAACAAGCGAAGGAATAGGTATCCACGCCACGGAAGTATTTGTGTTAAGAGATGTGTTATAATTGTATATAATTGTTTCCATCGGGTGCTTGTGTTTGTCATTAAAATTGTGCTTTTTGGGGCAATATCCTCAAATAGGTCTTACATACGGAATAAAGCACACAGCAGCTATCATGTTTACAATGCAAATCAACTGCAAAACCATTGCTGCCTTGTACTTTATTCTGTATGTAAGACCTATTTGAGGGTATTGCCCTTTTTGGTGCAATGTTTGTATGTGCCCCTCGCCCAAAATATGTTTGTAATGTCATGATAGTCCTTATTTTTGAAAAAACGGTAAACAAACTTCGAAATTTTTGGACATGTCGACTCCACGTGATTCTTGATTTACACTCAACTATGACCTAGCGAGTGACGACACGTTTTTAATATTACGGAGGACCATTCACGTCAGAATTTTACAGTAAACTATACTGCCCTACCATGACAAAAGGAAGTAATGGACACTTTTTTCAAAATGGCTTTTTCTATACTAAATGATAGAAATAATATTGATACACAATTCTATCATAGCAGGAACCCTCAAAAATTCTTAATTAGTGAGTAATTAGCATATCAAAAAGGGAGCATGTTCACTTTTTACCAAATAAACCACGACAAAAGGAAGTAATGGACAACAGAGATACAAGATACAAGGCAAATCATGATTTTTTGTAAGAGCCTTGAAAAGTGATGAGTGATGTTCTGCTAATGTTATATCAGTTTAATGTCACATTTAATGTACATTTTTAAATTTTTTGCAGAATATTTTTTACAAAAACATGTTTTGCCTTATAACTCTAAACTTTACTGTTGTCCATTACTTCCTTTTGTCATGGTAGGGCAGTATAGGTTAACACTTGGCATATGCGCCAATTAATTTTAAAGGGGACGATGCTGATTAATGTGGATATTTACCTCGCTAGTTGCTATTCTGATGTTACTTGCCAGTTATGCTCTAAGAATTACATCGTTAGTAAGTTATGCTACAGTTAGAGCATAACTACTAGGGAGGTAGCTTACCTCCCTATTAAGTTACCCGTCATTGGTGCACTCGGCCGAATTATGCTCTATGCCATAAAGGTGACGATGCCATTTAATGTTATCTTGCTGGTCATTTCCTGTAGACTTATCCGTGGACAAAGAGATTTTGGAGAGATTCTCTTCAAATAGCTATCATTTTGCCGCCATAGCATTACTAGCATTGAGATTTTCAGCATAGATGGCCAAGATGAAATTTTTGAGGAATATGTAAACAAAATTAAACCAAATCCCACAATTTTGAAAAATATGGCTTTGAAAAACTGTCAACATTTTTATTGAACCACACTGGTTGTAATGTCGCGAAATCAGTACCCCCGTGGACAGAGTGAAATGGAACAGACTTTGTTCAAATAGCTGTTATTTTGCAACCGTAAGGTTATTTGTAACGATATTTTCAGCATAGATGGTCAAGATCATAAAGTTGATGAATATTGATATTTTTAAATTTTAAATTTACAGAATTTAAAAAAAAAATGATTTCAAAAAACTGTCAACGTTTTATTGAACCATCCTGTATAAGCGGATCAGGTTCACAGATTCCCGTATTCTCGTACGTATTTAAACACTGTTATAAGCTAAACACGCGTTTAACTTTTACTGTAAACACATCGTTTAACTCAACGTCATTCTCGAACATTTGAACACGCGTCTAACTCGCTGAAAAGTGTCACACTTTTAACATGGGTATGAGCGTTTGTTTAACGCGCGTTTAACTAAATTCATACATCAACAGTCTTGAATGATTACTTAACCGTGCCCAGTACAAGCAGAGTGCTGATCGTGTAGTCTTAAGAATTCATGTGTATTTGAGGAATTCGATCGATATCTATTGTAACCCATTTGGGTCACATTAAATTGAACACCTGATAGGCCTACATGTATAATGAACATACGACCACTGTAGGGACGAGATTCGCAGAGTGTAAAAGCGGCCGTTACTTTACTGCGTTCACTGTACATGCTGTATATATAGATGTATTCTATTTATCATGTTTGTTGAGAATGCGGCCCATAATGTTTAAATTGTAACGACTATAAAAAAATGGGTGACCCGATCAAATTCGCCGTTCCTATCAACATTGAGATTTGGTATCAGAAGAAAGCCCATATTTTTCTCTTGACCTCTTGACCCCTGCAAAATTTAAGCCTAAGAGATGTTTCCGTTAGATGATATAAGTAAAGAAGCGCTAAATATATCCTCTAAAAGTGGTTAACCACCCTTTATGTTTGTGTACTACTGTTTGTTTAATGGGTAGAGTTTGAAGTGCATTTGGCGATTATCGTAAAAATCAAAACCATTTGAATGGTTTTATGCACATTTGGAATATGATCGTATTTATGAAACGTCTGCATGTAGAATAGTAAGCACTATGTAAAAAGATCCAACATTGGGTCACCCGCCTTTTATATGAACTCTGTTTTAAGAGTAAGAAATCAAAGGGTATGAGTAAGAAAACAAAAGGTAGATGTTCCATTTGCTGACGCGGTTTCAACTTGATTATTTATATTCTACATGAAGGGTCATCCTTAAAATAGCTGTGTTCCTAAGTTTGAGTTGCATAACTCCAATGGTTCTTTTTTTAGAAGCACAAGGCGACATGAAATTTCCCCATTAAAAGTAGTACACAAACTGGCCGGTGGTTAACCACCTTGGGCCGTTATTCATTGCATGTTGGCCTATAACGTTTAGATACAGAAATAATGAGAACAATTTTTTTTCTTCCTTTTCTGATATCAAAATAAGTTGATGGGTAAAAGAAAATTGAAGTATACGGTATTTTTTTTAAAACAATATATTTCATGATTATATCTTTCATGCAATTTGTCACTTGGTTAATATGGCTGACACAGTCAAACACGGTGCGACTGATTTATTAAAACGTTTTCACAAGTTTAACATTTAAATTATATAAAGCATTAGGCTACATTAAAGCAATATCATCATGTGATCTTATTTAAATTTGTACATACTTTTCTCTCTCTGAAACACTTTCCTGGACTCATAATGACATTTTATAGTTGTACATTTGTCCTGCTACTATATAATTATTCTTTATATTTTACATTTGATATTCATGGTAGTTGCTTGACTTATATTATGATGTGTATTGATAGTTTTTTGATAGTTATTCTTTTTTAATGTATTTTTATCTTTTGGATGGGGCCTTTTACTTGTAAAGCGCCCAGAGACCAATGTTTTGGGCGCTATATAAATACATAATTATTGTTATTATTATTATTATTATTATTATTATTATTATTATTATTATTATTATTATTATATTCTACTTTGACCACGGTAGTTTCCGTAAAGAAACCATCAAAGAACTTGACTGAATCATAATGGAAATCTATCACGGTGTCAAACTTTGGAATTCTATTTACGAACGAAAAAACACACTCTGAAAATAATGATTTTTTTGAGTTAATTAGGAAACGTATTGCTCTGCTGTAACTTATAAGATATTTTAGTTTCATGTTATAAATGTTATTTTGACAACAAAAAATGAAATTCTAGGGGAAAAAATCACAGAAAGAGGGCTTTCCATAAAAAGATCGCATAACATGCCTGTAAAGAAAGGGTACTATAAAGCATTGCATCTTGTTATTTATTTTGTATGGACAATTACAGTTGAAACCCATACTCCCCCTATGGAAAATATGACCTTAATCTTGCACACGAAGTACCCTGCACCGGGAGTGTGAATTTTAAATGGAGTCACCTATGCAGGAAACCCCATTTCAAATTCACACTCCCTGTGTGGAAGATAACGGTAGTCTTCCATAGGGGTTTATGGATTTCAAATTAAATGTTTATATGTTATGTAAGCTCTAGCCTAGATTAGAGAAGTATTTAAAAACGGGAATATAATATTATGTTTTATCCGGTATCCATTTTATTATCATTGTATTTGGATCAAAGGAAAAAAGATATTAAAACAAGACAAGACATAATAAATAAATAAATGAAATCAGAATCGAATTGGTTTTTTTGCCAGAATCACTCGTTACATTTACAAATGGAAGACTTTGACGAGTAATATAGTATCCCTCATTCTTTCGAAACTATTGAACCAAATGCAGTTTTCACTTTAAGGTAGCAAATAATTGTTGCATCTCATCTTCCAGAACGTTTTTATATAATTTTGATAATTATGAGAGAATGTTTTTAAAACACAAGCCTATGAACTAAAGCCACACAATATCTTAGAAGAATACGCTGACGTATTTGACGGTATTGGATGCATGCCGAGAAAACACTACATTGAGCTAACAGAAGGAGCACAACCTGTAATACATGCCCGGAGAAAAGTGCCAATATCTCTAAGAGATATAGACTGAACCAAGAACTGGACAGACTAGAAAAACTAAACATAGTCAAAAAGGTTGATAAACCCACTGACTGGGTTAGTTCCCTCGTAATTGTTGAGAAACCAAATGGGAGTCTCGGGCTGTGTTTGGATCCAAAATATCTGAATAAGGCTGTGAAGCGTGAGCATGATCAAATTCCGAACATAGAGGAGTTAGCTAGTGAAATAGCAGGTGCGCAATATTTTTCAGTTCTAGATGCTAACAATGGCTTTTGGCAAATAGAGTTAGATGCAGAAAGCGCGGAATTATGCATATTTCGAACTCCGTTCGGAAGGTATGCTTTCCAAAGACTACCATTTGGACTACATAGTGCATCTGAGGTATTTCACAAATATACCACACAAATGCTAGATGGTGTTAAAGGTACAATTAGTTATATCGATGACATATTTGTGTATGGTTCTACAATGGAGGCGCATGATGCAAGACTAAGAGAAGTGTTAGACATTGCGCGAGCAAACTATTTCAAACTGAATAAAAGTCGATCAAATCTAGGTCAAATTTTATCTAAATAATTAGAAGGGGTGAGAACATGCTATGCCAAGATAAAAGCAATTCAAAGAAATGACTAGACCAAAATTCACAAAAGACCTAGGAAGATTTTTAGGAACAATGCAGTACATTGGAAGGTACATTCCAAATTTGTCAGAAATCAGTAGTCCCTTGAGAGAACTTCTGAAAAATGATAATGAGTGGCAATGGGAAATAAGTCAAGAAGAGGCATTAAAAAAGCTCAAAACCTTGCAACAGATTCTCCTACATTGCAGTATTATGATTTAAAAAAGCAAAATGTTCTATCAGTAGATGCTAGTCAGAATGGACTTGGTGCCGTGTTGATACATAATGGCCTACCAGTGGCGTATGCTTCCAAATCACTGACAGATGCGCAAAAGAATTACGCGCAAATAGAAAAAGAACCACCACCAGTGCTACCGCAAGAATATAACGGACATCAAATGCAGAGCCCACTAGCGACCAGCTGAACAATAGGAATCGAACCACAGCTAAACATCAATGGTCGCATGCTCTGATGTCAATTGTCTAAAGCTAACTATCTAACTATCATATCAAAATTGTTGTTTAATGGTATGGATGTAATGAATATAAATCAATCTTTATTATAAATGAGATGAGAGCCAAATGCCATTCCCCTGCAACATATCAGATCGATACAGATGAGTGAAAATTAACGTGTCGCAAAAAATTCAAAAATTCAACAAAAAATTAAAATGTTTGCAACTTTCATTTCCAGATTTCTCTGTAATGTGTGCAGTAAAGAGAATGATTTCGTTTATAATATTTATTTATGCATCAATGAATATTTGGATAGCTTACTTATTGAAATTGATTCAATACATCGTCTAATATCAATACTCCCGTAAGTCCCAAAATATAAATAATGTAGTTGTCCTCGGTCAGTCCTTAAATTTGGTCATCTCTAAAACATTTTTAGTGAGTTCACACGCTCACCATAGGCCGTTGAACAATGATGTCAATAAAGAAACAAACCAATACAGCAACAAAAGAATAATTTCAACACATTTCCCAATCGACACTCTGGCTGCCCATCAACGGTTAATCATCGGCGTTTGAACTCACGTCATCTTAGCATAATCACACGCTTTACACATGAATGCCTTCATTGCACACTGGTCTATCTGTAGTCAAATCCGGCGCCACTGCACTGGTGCAATACAGGTATCATATGTTCAGCGGTTGAGCGGGTATTGGTAATTTGACTATGAATAGGGTTGCGAGGTTTTAGAACTGACGGAAAATAAGATAGGGAGCTCGAGGACAACCAAACAATATTTTAATATTGGCCTACTGGTATTTGGAAAATTTAGTCATGGACGATTAGTTTAATAGTTAAATGCTGTAACTTGGAGGCGCTGTAGTTAATGTCCCATGTCTACCACTTGTGCTAGGATGGGTACCGCGTCATTTTGTCCCGAAGCAATGGTCATGATGTCATATTTGGTCGATTTTTTGAACTTTTGTATTGGATTTACGTGCAAAATATATGCCCTTGGCATCATACTTTCCCAGGTGTATGGGTCCACTTTAAATTTCAGATGTTCTAAATGTTGATACAGAAATACGATCCACACACCTCAGAATTGCAAAAAAAATGCTTAAAACAAGTCCACTTTTTATGCCTTTGAACAGAGTGTTTTCCGGGAATGTAGAATTACACAGTGCATTAACCCATGACCCGGGTGCATGTTCGCTGTGGATAACAGATCGTAACATGAATAATGCAACACGTCACGTCACGACATGAAGCTAAGCTTAGCGTTATGGTTCAGTCGCACATTACAAACACATTTTGTGCGAGAGAAACACACAGATTTGGCAAAGATGGCACAATAAAAAATCCGTTCGTTATAAATAAATGGATAGCTAAATAATAAAACTATCACAATTATACTCATCGGTCTCTGTGGCGTGCCAAAGAAGATTTCTTGATGCACCCCAGGATGCTTCACTTTCATCACATGACCACAGGATTTCTGTCACCAGTGTGTACTGGTTCCCATCGACATTACAGTGCAAGGAAATGCTTATAAAGTTGTTAAACGAGGGTCTTTAAGAAAATCCTTTTGCAAGTAATATGATTGATGTGTCTTTAATACAGTCCTCTTTTGATTTTCTTAAAGACCCTATATTTTTAAGAATACAAGTTTTAGTTGGGATTCAACTTCTTTTAATATTTATATAAGTTACCCTATCTGCACCATGCATTTAGATGGTAGAGGTCAGACGACCTCCAGCTGTTAATTACTTTAACACATGTGGGACTGTTTGTTTTGCTGATAAGCCCTGTTGGTACTGTAGGGGCGCTAAGCATTATGGGGTACATCAAGAAATCTTCTTTGGTGGCGTGCATACGTTAGCCATGTCGTTGGCAATCGGCAATTACGGGTTCGATTCCCGTAAATTGCTTGTTATTCTATTTATCTTTTAAACTTGATGGTGGATTAATGTAACAACATTGTTATGTCAATGTTTATAAATTATAAAGACCGCCCATGCGTTTATAGTTTTCTTTTTATTTATTTATCCATCATTTAACTCTTGATTTATTTAACTTTGTATCTAAACAATTAAAATGCGTAAACAATTATCTTATTGCTCAGAATTGCAACAAAATGCTTTAAACAAGTCCACTTTTTGTGCCTTTGAACAGAGTGTCTCTATCTCGGGAATGTAGATTTACACAGTGCATTAACCCATGACCCGGGTGCATGTTCGCTGTGTATAACAGATCGTAACATGAATAAAGCAACACGTCACGTCACGACTCAACGTTCTAAGCTTCATGGTTCAATCGAGCAATGATTGTGGACCGTATAAATGAAGCATTTTTTTGTGTTCGAAAATGTCAACGTTTTTTACCGTTCTTTCAAAAATAAGGAGTATAATCATATTATTACAAACACATTTTGTGCGAGAGAAACACACAAATTTGAGTTAGATCCGTTCGGTATAAATAAATGGATATGGTTAAAATGGATATTGCTAAATAATAAAACTATCACAATTATACTCGTCGATCTCTGTGGCGTGCATACGTTGGTCATGTCGTTGGCCACCGGCAATCACGGGTTCGATTGCCATATATTCCTTGTTATCCTTTTATTTTTCTATTTTTTAAACTTGATGGTGGATTAATGTAACATCATTGTTATGTAAATATTTATAAATTATAAAGGCCGCACATACGTTTATAGTTTTCTTTTTTTCCTTTTTTTTCTTTGACTTTGTATCTTAAACAATTAAAATGCGTAAACAATTATATTATTGCTCGATAAATAAGTGATTTAACTTGAGTTCAGTTTGATAATGATAGCAAAACTTGTTGTAAAACCATTTACCGGTGTGCCCAGCAATTTCTCATTTGCACACTTTGTTAATACATTCAGAGATGTCACTTTTAGCTTGTTATAGCTAGGCTAATATACAATTGTAAGCAAGTTTGCGACCTCTTTGATTTCAGGCTGGTAACACAATCCCATCGGATTTTTGTCGTTCTTTCGAGATCAGATTTCCAGATCTTCTGCAGTTTATTGCAGGCAACCCATGCTTGTGCTTTCCTGCATTTGAATTCCTGGAATGTGTCTAGAACGTAGGCTCCCAAGTATTTGAAATTGGAGACATTTTCCAGCTGTACTCCTTTAACATGTTTAATGGTCTTTACACTGGCTGATGTGGCAATATTTATAAGGAGGCTTTTTGTTTTTCCTTCATTTAAATGCAGGCCAACTGCATTTGATGCTGCCTCAACACTCTGTAACAGTAATTCCGCTTTACTGATTGATGTTGCTAGGAGAGCTATATCATCTGCGAAATCGAGATCGTGAAGACGAATTTCAGGATAGCGTCTACTCCTCCTAGGCTCCAGCAGTATACCTGTCTCATCATGGATATCTGTCAGGGCACAGCGTATTACGTAGTCAAGAATTATGATGAAGATGAAGGGTGCCAAAGTGTCACCTTGAAGAACGCCAGCTAAAATCTTAAAAGGTTTCGTCTCCCCATCGGGTGATGTGACTATAGCCGAAGAGTTGTCATACATTAACTTTATTGCCTTGACAATGGTTCCAGGGATACCATAGGCACTGAGGATGTCAAACATGCGATCGCGGTGTACTGAGTCAAAAGCCTTAGAGAAGTCTATGAACACGGCAGCCAGTGGAAGGTTTCTTTCTTTCATTCCTTCAATTATTCTTCTCAATGCTAGAATCTGGGAGATTGTGGATCGTTTCTCTCTAAAGTCATTTTGATTCCATCGAAGAAGAGAGGCTAATCCCTCGGTAGTTGGTTGGTGGTTGAGAGAGATCTCCCTTTTTGGGGATAGGAATTATGGCACTCACTAACCACGCTAGGGATTTCGTGGTGAATCAATGCTCTGTTGCAGATTTCCAGTAGGTGAGATCGGAAATGCTTTGACTTCCAAAGCTCAAGTGGAATGTTGTCCAGTCCAATGGCCCCTCCTGGTTTAGCTTGATTGAGAGCAGACGCTAAGGAGAATTCATTTACAATGGAGAATTCATTTACAATGATTGGGAGAGTGCCTTCCACTACTGGTGTAATGTCAAAGACGGAGTCTGGAACAGTTGCTAACATTGTTGGTTTTCTTACTTTCCTCCCAGTAATTTCATTGATGACTCTCCAAGCTTCTGTGTGTTTGTTGGAATGGGATGCATGCTGAATTTGTGAGATCTTCTCGCTCGTTTAGCAAGTTTTCCTCTTCTGAGAGATATGCTTCCTTAAGCTCGTGGAGGGGTTGAATAGTAGCATCGCCCTGGTCAATTGCATTTTGAAGTCTACTTCTTGCCGCTCTTACAGATCGACACTGTGATATGGACTTGAAGTTCCTCTTAGGCCTCTTGGGAAGTACTGCTTTAGCTGCATCAAGACAAGCTGTTGAAAGGCGGTTGTAATTCTCCTGGGCAGGACGGTCCTGAAGTTCATCTTGTAGTAGGCTGAAACGATTTACCACTTCTACGGCATATTTTCCCTGTAGTTGGCTGTCCTGGCTCAACGCTTTGAAGTTCAGGGAGCACAATTTATTTGCACTTCTCTTTGGAGCTCGGAGAATCAGTCGATCGTACCCTGGCTGTTACAATTCTATGGTCAGATCCAACTGTCGAAAAGGAGCTGTATGTTTCTACATTGCAAATTGAGTTGCGCCACTTCTTCCTTAATACTAAGATAAAGTCAATCTGTGCTTTGGTAGAGTCTGGGTACTTGAAAGTCCACAGCTTGCGTTGGGGCTTCCTAAAAGATGTGTTGCTCACAATCAAATTGAATTCATTTATAAAGTTACAAAGATGTGTCCCGTTCCGCTTGGTGAGGTCATGGAAGGAAAACTTAGCGACATCTGATCCTAGTTTGGCATTAAAATCACCGCAGATCAAGACTACGTTGTGTTGAGGAATGCTACTAAGTGCGTCTGACAAGTCTTTGTAGAAGGAGAGTATCTCGTCTTCTTCAGAGCCGTTGGTGGGACTGTAGATGGAAATTACTGTTGTTGCTGGATTTCCAAGGAAAGTTGCCACTATGATTCTTGGGCTTATTGTGGTGACAGATGACAGACACTTTGAGGCGTGTGTATTCATCAAAAAGCCAACTCCGCCTACTGAAGCTCCAACTGGGTTGCGAGTTGCAGAGGAAGTAATTAGTGTGTAATCTTCTGAGACCTTTCTGACATCATTATTCGAATCATGGACGAAATGATGTTCCTGAATGCATATGACCTCAATGTTGAACTTTGATGCTGAATCAGCAAGTTATCCAAGACAATGTGGTTGGTTCAGCGTTCTTGTGTTAAAGGTGCTGAATTGGATAATACGGTTGTCAAAGGTTGTCATAATGCCTAATAATTATATTTATACACATTACATCCGGAGACTGGACGGGGGCACTACTAATAGGGGCGGGGGCAAAAAGGGCTCTTTTCGATAACCCCTATCTTGGGGAGTGTCGGACGTCGGAACTATGTCCATTTTACCAGGTCGTTTACCTCGTATAATGCTTTGCTAAGAAGTTACAAGCAACAATCAATGATAATTTACAGAATTTAAGTATTTTTTGAAAACGAGGAAAATGTGCTTTTTCATTTGTTTATACCTTTGAAATTCCCGAGAAATCTTGATTTTGGCGGACAACCAAAAATGCCGGCGGATAAAAATACCTGATTTCGTATCATGTTTATACGCCGGATAGCCTCTTTCCCCCCCTTAATTTCGGAACACTGTCCTCGATCCAGGCTATATTTTTTCTAACTTGACTTTTGAAATAGTTTCTCTCCTGTTCGTCTTCCCTGACCCATACCTTGTTTTTAAAAATTGAAATTGTGTTCTTCTTGTTGCTGACGGTGCTGCTCAGTTTCTTTATTTAGATGATTATTTTGTTCCCTGTTCTGTGTTTTAGAGGCTGCTATATTGTTCCCCTGTTCCCCGACCCAGATAGATCCGAATATATTTTTTTCTTTTTCTAAATTAACTTTTTGAAATATTGTTTCTCTGTTCCCCTGTTCCCCGAACCATAGCTATTTTGCTTTGTTTGAAAGCAGTGGCGTAGCTAGGATTTTTTTCAGGGGGGGGGGGGGGGGGGGGGGGGCAAGATTTCTGAAGTGTTCGTAAAAGGTTGCCCCAAATTTTTTTCCAGTCACCAACTCGTGATTTTCACGTAAGTGGGGTGGGGTGGGGGGGTCAAAAAATTTCGCACGGTCAAAACAAATCGCACATTACATAATATGCCCACACATAACCTGTACCCCGTACGCAATCTCGGTCTTTTATCATTTTTCCCCCTATTTGTTTTTTACCTTATTAATTTTTTTTAGAGGGGTGGGGGCGGGGGCACAAATGGGTTTTGGGGGCGGGGGCACAAATGGGATTTTCCCGTCAGGGGGGGGGGGGGGGGGGGGGCATTTGCCCCCCCCCCCCCCCCCCGAGCTACGCCACTGTTTGAAAGTACGGTTCTTGTTGCTGACGGTGTAGCTCAATTTCTTTATTTATATAAATGATATTGTGTTGCCTGTCCTCAAGTATTTTCGAGGCTGCTGTTTTGTGTGAGTTGCCTTGTTCCCCTGTTCCCCTGTTCCCCTGTTCCCAGACCCGTATCGATTTTTTTTTAATTTAAATTTTTTAAATTGTCTTTCTTTGTGATTTTCTTGTGTTGCTCAATTTATTTTATTTTGATTATTACTTTGTTGCCTGTTCTCAGGCTAAGACCGGTATTTTCGAGACTGCTTTTTTTGTAACAGTCGTTGTTTGTTCCCACGTTCCCGTGTTCCCAATCCATTTAATGTCCGTCGCCCTCCCTCCGGTGACAAATCCGGCCCTTGTTCCATGGGATGGGAACAAATTCATATGCCTAAGATCCTAACCTCCAATCGTGCACTGTCTAACGATTCAAGGCTGATGGGCAAGAATGTACAAGAATGTACAAATTGCGCA
>CM069458.1:2723931-2842787 GCA_035610835.1 Ophiura sarsii | reverse complement strand
AAAATACATAATTATGATTGCAAATCCCCACACAAAAATTATTTAAGAATCCAAACACACACATTTACAAGCAAATGAAACAAACATCCTCACCCCACAAGTGTACACTCACCCCTCCACACATAAACCCCCTATACCACACACCCCGACAACACATTTATCCACTAAGCATGCACTCATACACAAACTCACAAGCCCACCTCCCAAACAACATTGCACATGAAAAGTACTAATAGCGCCCCCCCCCCCCCCCCCCCCCAAAGACCTAAAAAATTGCACATTATCACATAATCACAACATGTAAATGTTAACAGTACATCAAATCTCAATACATGTAACTGGGCAGTAAAAATGAATTGTACAAAAATTGACCAAAAAAAGAAGAAAAAAAAGAGGCACACATGAACCCCCTTTACCACACAATTTGACACCACATGTATCCACTAAGCATGCACTCATACACAAACTCACAAGCCCACCTTCCAAACAACATTGCACATGAAAAGAACTAATAGCCACCCCCCCCCCCCCCCCCCCCCCCCCCAATATGATATTGACCTAATATTGCACATTATCAAATAATCACAAAATGTAAATGTAAACAGTACATAAAATCACAATACATGTATACTGGGCAGTCACCTAAAATGAATTGTTCAAAAGATTGACAAAATAAGGCACAGGGCTGTTCTGAAAGCGGGATGTTCTAAATGATAATTGTGAAACTGAATCTGCATTACGTAGTCTTCTGCCATGAACTTCAAATCTGGTGTTGGGAAGGATATGTTTTGTTCTGATATTGTCGGCCAGGCCTGATGCAAATTTAAGACACTGTTTTGTTCTTCTACAAGCAAGGGATTCAAGTTGACAAGCAGACAAAGCATCATCATAAGATGAGTAATCACGGCCAAGTATGGTTTTACATGCCCTTTTCTGAATTCTTTCAATTTCACACCTTTGTTTTGCTGTAATACTAGAGTGCCAAATAGGGGCAGCATATTCAAGTACCGGTCTGAGATAACTTTTGAAGACAACATTTAATTCGCTCTTATCAAAACCAAACTTTTTCAGTGAACGAAGCATAAACAGGCGCTGGTTAGCTTTCACAAGCATGTTGCTAACTTGTGTGTCCCATTTTAAATCATTCTGAAGCCAAAGGCCAAGCACTTTTGCATTATCAACAAAAGGGAGTGACTCACTGCCAATTTTCAGCTCAGAAGTAGGCTTAGATTTGCCAAAATTAATTTGCAGTGCCTGACACTTGGTGGGATTAAGTTTCAAACAGTTTGTTTCAGACCAGTCCCTGAAATTATTCAAGTCATTTTGAAGGTTACCATTGACTTTCACATTGTGATTTTCAGCAAAAGTTAAGTCGTCAACATATTTCCAATACTCTGTACTTGCATCAGAAGCTGCATCATTAATTAAAATTTGAAAACCAAGGGGCCCAAGTTTAGTGCCTTGGGGAACGCCCCCATTGATATAAACATAATCTGAAAGTGTGTCATTGTATTTTACACATTGTTGTCTATTGTTCAAAAAATCACAAATCCAAGGAACTATGGTTCTACGCACGCCAATACCGATGATCTTTTCAATAAGCAAGGTATGACTAATAAGATCGAAAGCTTTTGAAAAGTCAGTTAGGACCACTGTGCCCACATTGTGAATTTTATCAGCACCCTGATGCAAATAATGAACAAGATTAAGTAAATAGTGGTTTGTGGACACCCCAGACACATTGCCAAATTGTCTCACATCTATCAAGCTCTCAATATCTTCCAAAATCCATTTACATATAAAACCTTCAGCAACTTTGGAGAAGATGGATGTTAAAGACACAGGCCTAAGTTTACCAATGTTTGCGGGGCTTGTTTTTGGTATTGGTACAACAATAGCCTTTTTCCACTGATGGGGCACAACACCTTCACTAAAAGAACTGTTTAAAATATCTGTGAGTGATACTTGACGATATCTGTGAGTAATACTTGACGATATTGTATTACGGTCACCCCGCCCGTATGGTCACCCCGCCCGTGGTTAAGCTGCTCATTACATCCTGAGCACAAACTGTTAAGTCATCTTGATGTTTTCAGTTTAGACCATGTTTAGCACGTAACCCTTACTGCATTGCTCAGATGCGCACTGGGTGTAGGGGCTAGCAACCCCTGCACCTGTAATCTTATTGCTACAAGTCTCAAAACCAAGCCTCGAAAGAAAACGGACGGATCAAAACGGAAACGACATAAGCACGCCCATCGACTACGAGAAACGGAATTGCGAATAATGGAGGTCAACATACGTGGACTTCGTTCAAACATCGGAGAACTTGCCAACATTTGCTCAATAAACAGTCAGCTGTAGAACGGGACCCCGTTTCAATTGAGGGCGCTCTAAAACGACGGGTGTACGTAACCACGGTAACGCACACCCGTCAATTTGCGCAATTATTGAATTTTCGCCCTTTACCCCAATTATCTGCATAAAAGGTAACTATCCATCGAATTGAGGGCAGCATAAGGTACCAGAACTCCTTGCGACATCCAGTCTATGTTTTTAATTTAACCTTTAACCCCAACATCACACGACACAAGCTGTAATTATGTCTTTTTTGACCGGTTTGCTGCGATGAGACCACCATTTTCTAGACGAGATTACACAATTTTATAGAATTTTTAGGGGTAGTGTGATAATTTTTACATTAAATATAAGCCCTGTAGTATTCAGAAGTGATGCCTTTGTAACGGTTATCTCTGTAATAAGAGAGTTATTTCGTTGTTTAGAATCGGCAAAATCAGCTTTTTATGAATTTTGAAAATGACTGTGACGTGAGGCCGTTCCCTTGGAAACGCCCTCCCGTTCCCAAGCCCGCCCTCTATTGAAAAGTGTTTTTTGTTCGTATTCCGGCGGGCGACGGACTTCCGTCACTTGATGAATTGCCGTGAAAAAAAATGACGGCAGTGCGTCACTAAATATAGCGCCCTCAATTGAAACGGGGCCCCGTTCTACAGCTGACTGATAAAGAAACCATCTATTGTTATTGTTGTTGAAACCTTCCTTGATGAGACTGTACCTGATGGAGCTGATTGCATATATATTTCAGGCTACTCCATGTGCTGTCGCAGAGACAGAAAGGCAACTTCTGGTGGCGGCATTGCTGTCTACTGTTTAGAAGGGATTGCCATACACCACGACCCAAGAAATGATCCAAAAAACTACGAACTCATCTGGTTCACAGTAGCTCTGAAATCCCAAAAGCTACTGATTGCCGCTGTTTATAGAACACCTAGTGATAGCAGTGATGTCATCGACTACCTGGACTCAAACACTCTTCAAAAAATGAGCACACTTGGAGCCAACTCAATTATGCTTGTCGGTGATTTCAATGTCCACCACACTGACTGGTTAGGAAGTCGCACCATGACAAGATCCAGGATTTGGTCCAATCGAGTGGGTTCTTTGACGATCTGTTGTAATCCTAGAGTGTTATAGCTAGTTGAAGGGTGCGTCGCCCAGCTGCATCAGTGACTGATCTGCCTGCAACTTCAACCACGTCTGCTAGACTGGGCACCTCAGACCACAACCCTGTGCTGGTGTGCTTAGATGTTCCAGATACAGAGACAAACCACACAGGAGGAAAGTCTGGAGATACGATAAGGCCGATTATTTGGGGATTAAGAGGTCACCTTGCTTCCACAAACTGGTCAAGTGCATGTATTCCAAAAGAAAGATCCTGAAACTGCTTGCTCTAATGTCACCAATATCATCTGCGATGCTATCGACCTGTTCATCCCAAGTAAGACAGTCACCAATAGGACCGGAGACAAGGTTTGGTTCAACGATGAATGCCGTAGGGCATCTAAAAAGAAGCATCGTCTCTTTAAAAAAAAACAAAAAGGATCAAACTGATGCCAACAAGGCAAAGTTTGCTGAAGCTAGACATTCCTACAACCAAGCTGAGAAGCAAGCTAGGAGATCTTACAACGCCAAATTGAGAAAAGATCTCGCAGACAAAACGCTGAGCAGCAAAAACTGGTGGAGAATCATCAACACTCTCTCTGGCAGAACAGCTCGATCTGAGATCCCAGTGATCGATCATCAAAACGTTACCCACATCACAGCAAGGGACAAGGCAGAAGCTTTTTGTCAGACATTTGCAGAAAAATGCAGACTCCAAGGTGCTAAAGACCAGGCCCCAAATGTTCATCCTTCAACAAACAAATCTTTTGACAAGATAGTCTTCAAACCCAAGGATGTGAGAAAACTACTAAAACACCTCAATCCAGATAAAACCACTGGACCAGACCTTATCCCAACCAAGGTTCTAAAGGAATGCTGTGCTGAGCTCGCCAGCCCGCTCTGCAGGCTTTTTGACCTCTGCTTCAAGCATGGTGTGTTTCCAAACCAATGGAAGATAGCCTCGGTCACTCCAATTCACAAGAGAGGTTCCAAGGCTGACCCAACAAAGTATCGTCCCATCTCGCTGCTAAGCAACATCAGCAAGATCATGGAAGCTGTAGTACAGAAACAACTCCAACGCTTTCTTCTAAGCAATAACCTGATTTCCAGCAGACAGTTTGGATTTAGAGCAGGCCACAGCACAGCTGATCTCCTCAACATCCTGTCACAGAAGTGGAACCACTCCCTAGACCAAAGCGATGAAGTTTGTGTCATCGCCCTTGACATTAAAGGAGCTTTCGACAAGGTATGGCATAACGGACTCTGCTCGAAACTGTTGGCTAAAGGTGTTACTGGAAGACTGCTTTTGTGGATAGACAACTATTTATCTGATAGATCCATCAACGTCGTCATGTCATGTCAGGCATCCACCACTGCTCCAATAAATGCTTCTGTTCCACAAGGATCTATCCTTGGCCCTCTACTGTTCTCTGTTTTTATTGATGACCTTGTAGATGTTTGTGACAACGAGCTATATCTATATGCCGACGACTCAACACTCTTTGCACCCATTAAGTCATCAACCGATCCCAACACAGTAGCTGCTAGTCTCAACAGAGATCTAAGCAACATGAAAGTATGGGCTGACGAATGGAAAGTGACCTTTGAGCCTACCAAATGCAAGACCATGGTAATCTCCAGGAAAAGATCCCCATCTGAACTTGATATCTACTTTGGAGAGTGCAAACTACCATCTACAAAAGAACTGGATATCTTGGGCGTCACCATTGACAGCAAGCTTACCTGGTCAAAGCACATCTCAGGCATTGCAACTAAAGCTGGTCAAAAGCTTGGCGCTCTACGCAAAGTTGCAAATAAACTGGAGGCTAAAGGTAGATCTACTGTCTACAAGTCGCAAGTCCGCAGCATTATGGAGTATGCTTCACTAAGCTGGGCGAATGCTTCACCCACCATCCTAAGCCAGCTTGACAACATCCAAAAGAAGGCACTTAGAATCATTGGTGTTAATGAAGCTACTGCTCGTTCACAGCTCAGAATTGACAGCCTGCTTCACAGGCGACAGGTAGCAGCGGCTACGGTCTTGTACAAGATGCATACTACCAACTGCCCACAAGATCTAGCAGGGTTACTTCCCGCACCATATGTCCAACGCCGTGCTACCCGTTCGAGCGTATCAATGCCAGTCCATGCTCTTTCTCTGCCGACAGCCAGAACTCGCTGCTTAGACAGAAGCTTCATTCACACTGCTAGCCTGTTCCCTTATGGAATAGTCTTCCAGATGATATTGTTGGTAACATTTCAGCAGCTGGAATCCAGGCTTTCAAGTGCCGTGTGCACGGTCATCTTCTCTCAAACTCTTAACTTGTCATAGCCTTCACACTCTTTCATGACACCCTTCATTCAAGTCCTTTCAACATCCGACTGATACATATAATAGCATGGTGGTCATGGGTTAAGTGTAGGTTAATGCTTGGTTGGGGAGATGGTGGTCCTGTAAAGCATGTAGCCAGCTGGGCTGGTGATACGGTCTTGCCCCAACAGGTGACAACAGGCAGCTCCTGGTAGATTTAGTTCCCAAGTTTGTTGTGTAGGTTCTCTTGATGCCCATCAGACCTCCAGATATTATTATTTTTCTATAATTTATATTTTGATGTTGTTCTCTATGATGTTTGGGCTTTTATCTTATTATTATGTCACTTTCATTGGCATTTTTAACCTCTGCCCATTTGTGTGTCTTGTTTTATGCATATTTTCTGAGTTGCAGTGAACCAATTGATTGGCCTTTCAGAGCTCTCTTTCGAGAGTTACCAGTTTGATTTTTAATCACTCTGGTCATTAACCTTGTTAATGTCTGTTGGGCTATTGTTTACATTTGCGCTTTATATACAAAAAAAAAAAAAATACAGTTTGATTATTATAATTGGAGAAATAACGACATTTTAAATAAGTATACCGAAATTAATAACTTATTCGGTGGCCGAGCCGTTGGCTTGCATAATTAGCAAAGTATATTTTCACGAATGAGGTGTTTTTTTAAACAAATGACGTTATTTTATCAGTTAAACATTGGAAATTTAATTTATACATACAAATGCTTTTCCCCCCTTTGAAATATGACATTTGAATTAATTACAATATAATATCAGAGAAATGTACGGCTTTTTAAGAAGGATCCCGACGGATTTTTCTTCTTTCCGTGTTGCCGGTGTGTTCCTTTACGATACCAGCACGTAACTAGTGGTCTTGTTACAATGATTTTTTCGTAACCGCCATCGTCTGGCATTACTCATAGATGTGATGGAGGCTGCGCCCTCAATTTTGATGAAAACTGGGATTTGTACATTCTTACAATGTATTACATGTATAAACTTTCACTTGCAAGGATTTTGAAAAATCGGCTCTCGTTGTACAACAAAACGTCAATTCAAATAGTTATACGGCTGTTTCCGTGATTTTGTGAGTGGCATCAGTAAGGACTATCATTCATGTCCACCTTGACTCAATTCTGAAGTAAATTATTTAAAGAAATTATTCATTGTGTACCCATCTATGATCTAATCACATATTTGATGCATGAATATTTCTGTGCAATTATGAATAATGTCTAAGCCCCAGTCATGTCAATAGTGCATTCAGAGATGTAGAGCTAGAGGCATAAACCATTCATAGATAGGTGAAATTCTGGGTGAAAATAGACATCAACTTTGTCATAAGCATAGTATAAGAAGTAGAATTTATTTCCCTGTTAGTGTTAGTCAATTCAAGTATGCTACCGTACACTTTCACGTTACCTGCCTAATATTGTATACGGGTGTATCAAAAAACCGCAATACGTTCTGCCAAGAGCAGTGCAGTTACAGCAAATCACATATCGCCCTGAAATTGAGATATTCTGTTAATGCTACTTCTTGGCTATCAAATAGTCAAATTACAGCAATATCGATTATGAATTGGCTGAGATACTCAGGATATAAGTAGGGAAGTGCAAAACACGTTTTACATCGTTTATCCTGTATTCCTGATTTTCTTGTCAGGTCAATATTAGCAAGACACTTTAATAACCCATTGTATTTAAATATTAATGGGAAACAAAGGAATCATTCTCAGAAGAATATGTCATGTTAAAGATAAAATCTTATTATATAAAAATTGAGCACATTTGCAATAAATTAGTTGATAATTATAAATGACACAGCTTGAAAATCCAAATTACAAAGTCTGTTGATGCAAATCCCCTCCCTTCTTTCTCTCTAAAATGTAAGTAATAAATGATACAATATTAAAAGATAAATGAAATGAAGTAGTCCAGTAAAGGTAGGAATTGTTTTGTATGAATCATTCATTGTTAGTTGGTGATGGTGACATTATGGTGCAGCTCGACCCTCAAAATGCTGTCCTTGTTTCAAGACGCATCGACGAGCACATTCCCGCATAAGAAGCCTACTCGACGTGTCATCCGTGTGCGCCTTAACAAACAGCGTTGATGATGCCGCGAGTTCCTAAGATCTTGGAGATTAGTTGGCGGTGTCTGGAAGAATTGCGACTTAAACATGTTAAAGGCTAATGGTGTGAGGTTAATGGTGTAAGGTCTAGAGAGCGAACAGGCCACTCCGTAGCATGTCCAAGAGCAACAACTCTGTTTGTCGGACGAACGATGTAAATCGTGTTTTGCACTTGTTTAAGTTTTATCTTTAATATCTCAGCGAATTCTTAATCGTTATCGCTGTCATTTGGCTATATTATGTGATAGCCAAGAAGTAGTCCTAACAGAATATCTAAGTTTTAGTGCGATATGTGATTTGCTGTAATCGTACAGCTCTCGTCAAAAAGTGTTGCGTTTTTTTTTGATACACCCTGTATACATCAGATGCTGTGTGATTTACTGACTCCCTTGGGCAGGTGTTAATAACAATACGTTTTATTACAATGTTTGTGTGAATAGGTATCACTTCGTTGCGCAAACATAATATTATATTGTTGATATTTTCAATCCAATAGAAACAACAACTGCGTGGGAGTCTACATTCATCACGGGGAAAAACCCAGACATGCTGTGTGATGATTTTATAGTGACAACAACTGCGTGGGAGTCTACATTCATCCGGGGAAAATCCCAGATAGAACTGGCATGGATTGGAAATCCCCGAAACATATTTGCATATTCGTTTAATAGACATGACATTTTGAAGACCACTCTCACATATTGTTCCATGAAGCTGCTTATAGGTGGTAAGTAAGAATATTAGTTTATTTCCTAGCTTGTCATACAAGTTATAGTAATAATATTATAATTATGTGATGGTAAAAAGAAAACCATAAATATGGTATTATTATGTACTTGTAAGTTAAGTATTATTGACGACTTCACTTATTATATAGAAATGTGTACCAAACCTATGGATAAAATAACTTTAATACATTAAATAATTTGTCATGCCTCTTGGGTTAAGGTATTCAACACTCTAAAAAGCTACAAAACTCATTGCTAGACATACGTACGTACCTACATGTACAGCCGGACTACACGTAGATAAGCTAGCCTGGTCTATGACACGAATTCCAGCGCCAAAGGTTTCATAGGCACACACTGTTCACGGCTATGATCTGTATTTAGTTTTAGTGCATAATACCATGAAAGTATTGTGGTTTCAATTTTGCTTCTACATTAAAGGTGTAACCGTGTCACATGACCCGATTGTTTTCATACTGTGTTTTCAATCTTATCATAAGTTTGAGTTAACTACTGTACAAGTACATGGTTCTCGTGACAGAGAAGCAGCATTTAGTCTAGCATTTGCACATGAGGGGATTCACTACTTGTTCGCTTCTAACATCTAAACATCATCTCTCAGGCCTAAAATGTTGCAGGAATAATGAGACAAATATACCGTATCTGATATTAGAATCTCAATATTTTGATGAAAAAACCCATAAATTGATCGGGTCACCCACCTAGACACTGTTCACCTAGACAGAGAGTACGCGAAACAGAGACAATTATATATTGTACGGATAATAGTAAGGTAAAACGTCAGTATAACTTCCTGTTGTGGTTATTTCACAATACTTATTTCATATTTCACAATACAAAACCTAAACTACACGTGTATTGTGTCACTTTATGAATGTCATTGGTTTGTTCCATTATAGATTTTATCCTTTTGTCGTTGTTGTTATAGCAATGATATTCAACTCCTATTAATACTACCAGTTCTTGTTGCTGGCGGTGGTCGAGAAGGAAGGTCGCCACACTGATATCTGGAGTTGTGGAAAGCATTTGACTCTCTGACGATCTGACAACACAACTTACTAATCCATATTGAAATGGTTCGGGCATTTGTCCAGTGTCTGCCAATTCTAGTGGCGCTGTTGTTATGCATTAACAATGTATCGAGTGTTAATCCTGGGTTTAAGGCGCGTCTCACTCAGAAAGGCATCGACTACCGTAAGTAAACTTTTTAAATTGTGAACTTATAAGGTATAACTTATATTTAAAACTGGGTTTTTATTTTTTATTTCTTCATATCCTCCCAGTTCATTTATTTATTTATTTTCGATTTCCTAGAGTTTTTAATTTATTGTGTGCAGTTTTTTATAGCCGATGGGATAAAGCCAAATAGCGTGTTACAAAGAAATGACCTTGTTGTCAACAAAATTATCGGCGGATTTTTACTATTGCTCAATAAGCATAACCTTTCAAGTCGTTTCTAATTTTTTATACCATTTCAAGCAGGTGTTCCATTTCAAGCAGGTATTTGTTCTAAATATTGGGACATGTTCATTATTAGAAACACTAAACTAACTATAGTATATTGGCTATCACGAGACAGTGACGTAACCGCGTATTCTTCTTATTGCAGCACATAACGCGCGCGCCTACCGCGGCGCTGCGTATATACACACGAGCGTTGAAAGGCGGAAGATACATACGCGTGCGTAAATGTACATTATCTTCCGTCTTTCAACGCTCGTGTGTATATGCCAGCGCCTCGAGTAGGCGCGCGTGTTATATGCTGCAATACGCAGTTACGTCACTGTCTCGTGATAGCAAAATATAATATCAACACAAGTTTGGTGGGACCGGGGAACAATGTGATCTTTCCCGTATTCATATTTCTTAGCTACACAATTCATGGTTTTATGTTATTTCGACTTAAATTATCTTTATCCTTATTTTATAAGAACAGTTCAAAGCTTTGGGTTCTATCATTGATTTTCTTGATTAACTTTTTTTTGATAACTGTTTCTTTTCTTCAGTGAAAGATGTTGGTCTTGATATTCTGAATAAAGAGATGTCTATGTTGCCCATCCTTCCCATTAGCGGATCCGCCAATATTCATGTCGGTAAAGTGGATTATACGGTTTCGAAGTAAGTCATACTTCCCACTATTAATAGGGTGTTGCCCTCGTGAATAGTCTTACCTTCCCGTACAAGAGAGTACATTATACAAAGTATTTGTCAAGATATGATCCAATGACTATATTGTATATGGTTTATTTAATATTTTTAATATTGCATTAAAGAGACAATTAGACATTTGAACTTTGTTATATATAACATCTAGTTAAATAATTATTGAATATATTACACAATTTATCCTTAATAAGCGAAATACACCAAATTGTTCCATGAATGTGGCCAATTCCTTTGGTGTTACCGTTGGGATTCTGAAGTTTGCCTTTCTTTTTCGAGTGAGTACAATCTATCAGAAAGCAGTCTTTCTTTTTTTCCCGGTTTTTTTTCTGACGCCGGCAGGAAGGAATATTGATTGAATTGTGATGTTATACCAAACCAAGTGCTCCTGTTTTTCACTACTAATTATATTGTTCCAAATAATTATATGAGATGATATGGAGTAATCGTCGATAATCCAATATCAATTTTCATGTTTCTTAATTACAGTATGCGGTTGAACTCCTTCAGCATTCCATCTGCCACCCTGATACCAAACCCAACGCTTGGAGGTGTGGTTCTCAATGCCAATAGTATATCGCTTGCCATGCATGGAGACTGGAATTACAAAGCACACATAGCGTTGTAAGTCGGGTCAAAACTGCAATATTTACATGGAAAACAATAATAAGATAAACTTATTAACTCAATAATTGTAGGTTTGGTACTTAATACAAATAACATTATGAATACTTGTAAGAACACAATAATGATTGAGTAGAGTTTCAATTTCAAGTAAAACCATTCTATATAAAAGCAATGATATAATATCAGACATACCGTGAAAGCAATGATACTAAACAAGCTGAAACACAAATATTAATCCGATTTCTAAGACACACATGGGTCAACCAGCGTGTATAATCAGAAGGAACACATCGTATACAACTATCAATTATGTTAGCGTTAAAATCTATTTTTGATGTGTTATGATTTGTATGTTGCAAAAAATGTTTTAAAAAATTACAAAATGGATCATAGTTTCTTGACTGTTGCATATCTAAGTTAAAAGGCTAGTTATTGCTTCCCACCAGAAATTAATCGTATACTCAATTTTTAAGAACATACCATTACCAATGGTTTCGAACCAGTTTCATATATATATGGTAATAGCTTGTATATTTCGTGGTATGTATAGCCTAAGTGTTGGAAACCCAACCTTGACCAACTTTTACTGTTACTCTTGAATATTTAATATGTTGTTAAATTAAATGTCTTTATCATTTAGTATTCCAGTTAGAGATCACGGTACATTCGATGTCAGTGCTAGCGGTCTTTCCGTCCGTGTTGCCATCAGAATAGGTAAGGGAACACTTGTTTATTATATCATGTTTATTGGTTTATGAACAATGCTTATTTGTATGCATAATTCCTGTTCATGAAATTATCTGCCAAAATGTACCAATGTATCAATTATTATTGTTAGAATTAGGAGATTTAAGGGTTTTGGATTTGCTGCTATTTTAGAGGAAGCACAGGAATAGTTGCAACACAGTTTGGACCATGACCACTCCTCATTCAATACAACCTGATGAAAGATCTCCAAAAAGTATTACCTTTTACTTGAAATGTTAATATTACTTGAAATATTACATGAAGTTTTAGCTACCTCTAAAATGGCCGAAACACGGGACCTCTCTCTATTGTCATACCTCTTGTGAGTGTGACAATATTAATATTAACATGATTAAGCAGCCCTGTTTCTTTTTAAGGTCAAGAAATGTGCTTTTGAACATTATACAAAGACCAGACAAAAGGAGTGCCTATGTTAAGGCAAAAGGAGTGCCTATGTTAAGGTTCAATTTGAGAATGAACTTCGGCTTGCAAACAATAAAATAAGCGCGATTATGAATGTAGAACACTCATTTATAGATTTCAAGCAATTCTGAATATTCAAGAAACAGTGTTTCAATGATATAGTGTAGGCTGTTATGTAGGATTTTAAACTAGTGCATTTTTTTTTGCTAAGGATGCTTTTTTTGGTGTCATTGGATAGAGTATACCCTCAGCTATCAGAAATCCATTGGTCACATTTTTTTCCATCCACGGAATGGCCGCCATCTTGGATTTCAAAATGGCCGCCATTTCCAATGGAATTTGTCATATAACTTTTGTTATGAGCAACCTATGAAGTCAAAATTGGTGGCAAACCACATGTTTTTAATACAAGGGAGTTCACAAGTGCTCTAGCTATGTTCCTATGTCTAACATGCATGGCCGCCATCTTGGATTTCAAAATGGCCGCCATTTACAAAAAATATGTTTTGCCATATAACTTTTGTTCTAAGCAACATATAAAGTTGATTTTGGTGGCAAAATCCATGTTTTCAAGAGTTGTTTACAAGACAAGAGAGTGTATAATAGCTGATCTGTTGTTATATATTAATTGGCTGATAGTAGTAATTATTAGGGTAACTATTAGGGTGGTTTAAAATGGGCTGTAAGTAGCGCAACTCCAACCTTCTGCTCTACCACAAATTCTTCCTTTCCTCTATCTCCGATCTTGCTCCTTACTCTGCATGCATCTCCAATGCACCTTTTTCCATGCTTTGCTTTACTATAGGTTGTAGATACAGGAGGCAATTCCATCAGCCCTCCTGTCCCTAATCGCTTCTATTGCAGTTACCCATCTCCACGTCCTCGAAGACTAAGATGCATTGCAATGTAGTGCATGTTAGTCGCGTGCCACCTGGATGGCCAAACCTTGCGGTTAGTGCTAACTGACGGAGCTCTGGGGGGGGGGGGGGGGGGGGGGGGGGGGGGGGGGGCATGTTTTCAATACTGTATCTATGTTCTGATGTCTTACATACATGCATGGCCGCCATCTTGGGTTTCAAAATGGCCGTCATTTACCCCCCCAAAAAGATTTTACCCTATAACTTTTGTTCTGAGCAACATTGCATTGGACTTATTACAAGAAGACATACCAGGAGCAATCAATGTATGCTTTTGTATCCACAGCAGCTACCCCCTCTATTGTAGAGGGGTATTATTGTATTATAATAGGGGGTAGGCCTAATTGCTGTTTTGTTCAATTGCATGTATCAAAGGCAAAACCAAACAAACTAACAAAACGAAACAAAAACTAGGAAAGGAAAGAAAAATGGTTAATAATATTAGAGGCCTATTTGGCCTATAAATTAGCCTATGTGCATAATTACTTGACTTACTTACTTTGACTTATGGCGGGTGATATTCCCGAACCACGATGCCTCTCCAAATCTTCCTATCCAACATAGCTGTCTTGATTTCTTCTACCTATAATCCTGTGTTACGCTTTAGTAAGTCAATGTAGGTTAGGGCTGGTCTACCACGCTTTCTAACTCCATGCTTTGGTACCCAATGCCCGGACCCAATGTATGATTTTGGAGACCAGCTCATTGGACCCTCTGAAGCAATGTCCTGCAAATCTTGATCTACGCTCCCTGATCTTGTCCGAGACTTTGGGCATATCCGCGTACAGGTCCTTATATGTCACATGCTGTCTCCTGTTGATGTTAAACACAGTTCTAAGCATTCTAGTGTAACATCCGTCCAGCTGTTTACTAAGCTTTGGGGTGACTGTCCATGACTCACATCCATAGAGGAGGACTGATTCTACACTAGCTATGAACAGTCTTTCTTTGAGCTTTCTGGATAGTGATTTGGCCTTCCATAACTGACTGCGTTTGCCACAAGCTCTCCATGCAGCTGCTTTGCGTGTTTTGATGTCCTTTTCAGTACTGTTCATCCAGGCTCCAAGGTACTTGAAGTCCTCCACTTTATCAAGGGGCATACCTTCGTTTGTGGTGATTACAGGTACTTGCTTCTGGTTGAAGGACATGTACTTTGTCTTTACAGCGTTAATTTTGAGCCCAACTTTACCCACCGAAGTCTTCACTCTGTTAAGTAGTGATTGCGCTTGAGACACGTCTTCAGACAACAGTGCAATGTCGTCAGCAAAGTCAAGGTCAGTAACTGTGGTTGGTCCTATTCGTCTGCTGCTTCATTTTGTTAAGCGGAATCCTAGCTCCTCTTCTTTGCCATCTATGGCCTCTCTTAGGGTGTAGTCGAGAACAATGACAAAGAGATATGGAGCCAAGGTGTCACCTTGTAGTACTCCAGCCAGTATTTCAAATTCCTCAGTTTCCCCATCAGGTGATATAACCTTTGCCTTGGTGTCCTTGTATATTTCTGCAATCGCATTTGTAAGCTGCTCCGGTATACCATAGGCTTCAGAATTTGCAGCATTCGTCCCCCGTGTATTGTGTCAAACGCCTTCTTGAAGTCTTTAAAGGTTATGATGGCTGGCAGGTTGTTTGATCTAATTCCCTCAATAATTCTTCGGAGGGCAAGAATGTGGCCAACCGTGGTACGTCCAACTCGAAAGCCATTTTGATTAGCTCTCAAGTGGATGTCAAGCTCCGGTCTGATTCTGTTAAGTATCATCTTGTTGTATAGCTCGGCAACAATTGAGCTTAGACTTATTCCACGGTAGTTGCCTCCCAAACTGAGATCACCTGATTTTGGTATTGGTATTATGTTGAGAATAGACCATTGGTCTGGCTTTTTCCCGTTCATCAAGGCATCGTTGCAGAAGTCGAGTATTATATTATCCAAATCACATCTTTTGAGCATTTCAGGTGTGATACCATCTTCCCCACTGCTTTCATCCTCTACAAGTGCCTTCTTAGCCCTCATATATTCCTCCAAGTCAAAGGGTCCTTCTTTTATGCTGAGATTTGATAGTACTGGGGTAATTTCCTCATCTTCATTACTTATGTGCGGTGGGCTCCCAAGTAGATTTTTGAAATGAGTATACCAATTATCTAGTCTCTCCTTTTTGCGTGGATCCTTTGATTTGTCCTTTTCTTGTAGTCAATCTTCCTGATATGTTGTTGATCAGTTTCCAACTCTTACCATGCTTGCAGTTTATGTGGGCATTTTCTACCTCTCTAAGCTTATTGGTAAAGTATTCCTCTTTCACATGATCATAAGCCTCCCCTAGGCTCTTCTTAGCCTCCTTATAATTTCTCCATTTTTCTTCGTCATTAGTGTCTAGTTGATATTTTGCATAGGCTTCTTCAATTTGTGATCTCGCCCTTGTACTCTCCATTTCTATTTGTGTCATCATGGTAAGTGAATTTGGCGTCATCCTTTCCAAGCCTAGCATTGAAGTCGCCAACAACAAGCAAGATGTTGTGTGCTGGAATGGAGTATATTGCCCCCTTTAGACTTTTGTAATGATCTCCTACGATGTCTTCATCCGCCACATTTGTAGGGCAGTAGGTCACCACTACAGTTGTTGCTGGGTTACCATGGAAGTTGACTATGAGTGTACGATCAGAATGTGGCTTGATACTTGATAATGATCTGAGTGCTCTTTTATTGAGTAGTATCCTGACTCCACCTACAGCTGCACCTGCTTTATTTCTTGTTGCTGAGGTAGTGATCAGAGTTCCACCTATAATGCTCTCATACTTCACTGGGTCATCATGGACAATGCGGTGTTCATGTCAATTTTACATTTAATTAGATTGGTTACCAGCTCTTCCCTGCATCGACTCTCTCTGATAGTTCTCACATTCATGGTAGATATAGTAATATTGGTCTTGCAAGTTGCAAGTGGTCTTCTATTGCGCTCTGCCCTCAAGCTTACTCCTCCCTCGGGTTTGGGGGCATGCCGTCATCAGTTGATTTAGAAAAATCAGAGTTTGCTCCAGGAGACGTTATTTTAGGGACTTTAACCCTAGTATTGATTTGGTTTGCCATCATGGTTTTGCTGTAATCACCGCGGCCGCAACTCCTGCAGCATGGTTTGTTGTCCTTCTTGTAGAATACTTACTAATGAGTATATTCTACCCGGGTCTCAGTGATTTAAAGTGAAACCTAAAAAGCAATGATCAATAGTCCTCCAGACTACTCCAATAGTCCTAGAACTACCAACCATTGCCCCCCCCCCCCCCCCCAGAGCTCCGTCAGTTAGCACTAACCGCAAGGTTTGGCCATCCAGGTGGCACGCGACTAACATGCACTACATTGCAATGCATCTTAGTCTTCGAGGACGTGGAGATGGGTAACTGCAAGAGAAGCGATTAGGGACAGGAGGGCTGATGGAATTGCCTCCTGTATCTACAACCTATAGTAAAGCAAAGCATGGAAAAAGGTGCATTGGAGATGCATGCAGAGTAAGGAGCAAGATCGGAGATAGAGGAAAGGAAGAATTTGTGGTAGAGCAGAAGGTTGGAGTTGCGCTACTTACAGCCCGTTTTAAACCACCCTAATAATTACCCTAATAATTACTACTATCAGCCAATTAATATATAACAACAGATCAGCTATTATACACTCTCTTGTCTTGTAAACAACTCTTGAAAACATGGATTTTGCCACCCAAATCAACTTTATATGTTGCTTAGAACAAAAGTGATATGGCAAAATATATTTTTTGTAAATGGCGGCCATTTTGAAATCCAAGATGGCGGCCATGCATGTATGTTAGACATAGGAACATAGCTAGAGCACTTGTGAACTCCCTTGTATTAAAAACATGTGGTTTGCCACCAAGTTTGACTTCATATGTTGCTCAGAACAAAAGTTATAGGGTAAATTATATTGGAAATGGCGGCCATTTTGAAATCCAAGATGGCGGCCAATCGGCAGATGGAAAAAAATGTGACCAATGGATTTCTGATACCTGAGGGTCTACTTTAGCCAATAAAACCAAAAAAACCATCCTTAGCAAAAAAAAAAGCAAAATTACATAACATCCTACACTAATATTCAACTGTTACTTTGATACGACTCCTTTTTGTGTGCTAGGAATGGATAGTTCAGGTCGTCCAACTGTATCGAGTCAACCGGCTGATTGTTCTTTTAGTATCGGATCTCTGCATGCAAAGTTCCACGGCGGTGCAAGGTAATAATCCAAGCTCAAATGGCAAATTTACAGATGTTCATTAACTGAAATATCGTTCTGCATATTAAAGGAAGGGTCCCGCAAGCAAAACATTGAGCATTACTTGTTAGAAAAATAATTATCGGGCCGAAATGACGTAATTATATAGAACAAAACACCATACTAGTAACAAAAAAGAATTAAAACTGGGACTTTCGATCCCCGCGAATTTTAAAAAGTGCATGTTGAGAGATTGCGGTTTTTATTTGTTTTTTGTCATAAGTGTGGTGTTTTTTTCTATATAATTACAAAAGTTGGGCTCGATAGTTATTTTTCTAACATATAATGCACACTTTTATGCATGCGGGACACTTCCTTTAAACATGAATGTGATAGGCGATGATAGGAGATAGGATAGGAGATCTAAATCACAAGTTACTCTTGCAAAGAGGTAAGTTAAAAATATTATTTTACTTCGGGGGGGGGGGGGGGGGGGGGGTAAATTAACTTAAATAGGTCCGTGAAATGTGAAATAGCTCTTATAGAATTAATAGCTCTTATAAAATCTTAAAGACTACATTTATTTTAATAAATCACAGTAACAGAGGTTCATCATAGTATCTCCATTATTGTACATGAAGCCAATATTCCAGAAAAAAATGGGCACACCCCCATAAAGGGGTTTGGATTTCCGGACTTTTTAGATTCAAGAGTTAATCGGAAATCCGAACTTTTTTCCTCCCAAAGCATTGGAAATCCAGACTTTTTCCAACGGAAGCATTGGAATTCTCGAATTTTCCCTCCTTCGAAGCAATTTCCGAAGAATCTGCATCCAATATAGACGATCCCTTATAGAGGGGTTCGGAAATCCAAATTTATTTGAGATCAATTCGAACCAGATTTTGTTGAAAGTTTCTCTTAGAAATCCGGGAATTATCAGAATAGAACAATTACCCCTCTATGGGGGTTGTGCACCTATTTTCTGGAATAGCCCAATGGAAAGCCTTAGGTTTTTGTTTAAAAACTCAAGCTCGTATGTCAGTCTCGTTTTGGTAGACCTTGTTTATAATTGGTGGGTGCATGCCTCCTACGGTTGGTTGGGGGTATGTCAGTCTCGTGTTGGTAGACCTTGTTTATAATTGGTGGGTGCATGCCTCCTACAGTTGGTTGGGGGTATGTCAGTCTCGTGTTGGTAGATCTTGTTTATAATTGGTGGGTGCATGCCTCCTGCAGTTGGTTGGGGGTATGTCAGTCTCGTGTTGGTAGATCTTGTTTATAATTGGTGGGTGCATGCCTCCTACAGTTGGTTGGGGGTATGTCAGTCTCGTGTTGGTAGATCTTGTTTATAATTGGTGGGTGCATGCCTCCTATAGTTGGTTGGGGGTATGTCAGTCTCGTGTTGGTAGATCTTGTTTGTAATTGGTGGGTGCATGCCTCCTACAGTTGGTTGGGGGTATGTCAGTCTCGTGTTGGTAGATCTTGTTTATAATTGGTGGGTGCATGCCTCCTACAGTTGGTTGGGGGTATGTCAGTCTCGTGTTGGTAGATCTTGTTTATAATTGGTGGGTGCATGCCTCCTATAGTTGGTTGGGGGTATGTCAGTCTCGTGTTGGTAGATCTTGTTTGTAATTGGTGGGTGCATGCCTCCTACAGTTGGTTGGGGGTATGTCAGTCTCGTGTTGGTAGATCTTGTTTATAATTGGTGGGTGCATGCCTCCTACAGTTGGTTGGGGGTATGTCAGTCTCGTGTTGGTAGATCTTGTTTGTAATTGGTGGGTGCATGCCTCCTACAGTTGGTTGGGGGTATGTCAGTCTCGTGTTGGTAGATCTTGTTTATAATTGGTGGGTGCATGCCTCCTACAGTTGGTTGGGGTTATGTCAGTCTCGTGTTGGTAGATCTTGTTTATAATTGGTGGGTGCATGCCTCCTACAGTTGGTTGGGGGTATGTCAGTCTCGTGTTGGTAGATCTTGTTTATAATTGGTGGGTGCATGCCTCCTACAGTTGGTTGGGGGTATGTCAGTCTCGTGTTGGTAGATCTTGTTTATAATTGGTGGGTGCATGCCTCCTACAGTTGGTTGGGGGTATGTCAGTCTCGTGTTGGTAGATCTTGTTTATAATTGGTGGGTGCATGCCTCCTACAGTTGGTTGGGGGTATGTCAGTCTCGTGTTGGTAGATCTTGTTTATAATTGGTGGGTGCATGCCTCCTACAGTTGGTTGGGGGTATGTCAGTCTCGTGTTGGTAGATCTTGTTTATAATTGGTGGGTGCATGCCTCCTACAGTTGGTTGGGGGTATGTCAGTCTCGTGTTGGTAGATCTTGTTTATAATTGGTGGGTGCATGCCTCCTACAGTTGGTTGGGGGTATGTCAGTCTCGTGTTGGTAGATCTTGTTTATAATTGGTGGGTGCATGCCTCCTACAGTTGGTTGGGGGTATGTCAGTCTCGTGTTGGTAGATCTTGTTTATAATTGGTGGGTGCATGCCTCCTACAGTTGGTTGGGGGTATGTCAGTCTCGTGTTGGTAGATCTTGTTTATAATTGGTGGGTGCTATGGTTGGGGTATAAATATCGATATCGGGTTGAAAGCGAGGCCAAGAATGTAATGTTTACTTTCTTCACCTCGCTTTTGTTACGTAATATAAATATATCATTGTTAACCCATCAACGGCAGGAAGAAGTCAATGCTAAAAATGGTCTACAGAAAAGTCCTTACACTATATGATTCTATTTTAACAACCTTTAAACAACTTTGGATTGAGGCCATTCTAGCTAAACATATCAGAATTGAAATGAAAGTGATCAAGCTTGATATTCTGCGTACAGCATGAAACTTCACATTTTATCCTAGTTTTCGTATTTTTTGTCGTTGACAGCTGGATTTACAACCTCTTTGACAGCGCCATTGAAAGTTCTTTGAAGAAGTCTTTAAGTAGCCAGGTAAAAAAATATCTTTGAAAATATAAATATACATGATAGGTGAGGTCTGCTAAAAATGGAATTTCTTTAGGTGTTGCTGCCACATGGGGCCGCTACATTAGTATTTTATAGGGTTCTGAAAGAGTCAGATTCAACAAAAATGGACCTTCTTCTTTGCGCGTGACTCCATTGGCTTTCCGTCGACCACCATTGAGATACGTATATCTATCACTTAGTAGCTATAAATTAAAACAAATGCTGTAATCTAATTGGTAATGAGCCATTTAGCAACCACGCAATATATAGTTGTATTGCGTAATAATCAGTTGTTCCAACAATGCAATATATTTGGTATTGCGTTGTTAGTTGAATAACAGCTCTGATTGGTTAAATAGAGATTTGGGTTGATCCATTATCATTTTAAGGAGTTGGTGGTTGTGATGGATTGGGTGGCCGTAGGTGTTGGGTTATCATGGGTGCGATGGGGGAAGGGGAGGAGGGGGAGGGCGATAGGGCATGTGGGGGTTGACTTGTCTTTTTGGTGGTTTCAGTTGTCATTTTGGTTCCCTGTACTCAATAAATATATTTTGGGGTTGGGCTGGGGGTGTGGTGAATAAGGAAAGGGTGAGATGACAAAATGGCCTTTGTTGGTGATTTCCAGTGTAAGTTTTTGTTTGTGTTTGTTTTTGTTGTGTTTTTTGTTGTTGTTGTTTGTTTGGTTTTGTGTTTTTTTGGCGGTGGGGGGGGGGGGGGGGGGTCCCAGTATTTTTGGTTCCGAGGTGTTTAAGTGCTCAATACATATGTTTTAGGGTTGTGCTGAGTTGAAGTGAATAAGGAAGGGATGGGTTAAAAAAATGTTTTTTTTGTGTTTCTTAATTTATTTTGGTGGATCTCAGGGTATTGGGCTCCAAGCTGTGTAAGTGCTCACTAAATATATTTGTGGGATTGGCTGGGATGTGGTGAATAAAGAGGGATGGGGTGTCAAAATGGCCCGTTTTGGTGGTTCCCAGTGTTTTGGTTTCCAAGTTGTTCAAGTGCTTAATAAATATATGTTGGGGGAGGGGTTTGTAGTGAATAAAAAAGGGGTTGGTTGATCAAATAGCCTTTTTTGATGGTTCAGTCTTTGAGGTTAAACAAATGGGAATCTAAATGACACTGGGATTCACAATATATCAGTTTTGTCAACCCATCCTTGCGCTCATTGACTAAACCCTAACCAATACACCCAACTATAAAGTTATTGACCGCTTTTAACCACTCGAAACCCAAGACACAAGGAAACACCAAAAGATCATATTTGTCAATCCCCCATCCCCTTACTCCATCTCCTACCTCCCTTCAATAACCTAACACCAATGACCACCTCATACCCTTCCACCAATGCCAATCCCTATGAAACCTTAAGGTTTTAACCCCTCAAATGATAATGGATCAATCCAAAACTTAAATAATCCAATCAGAAGCTTACTATACGCGAAACCAAATGCGTTTTTCCTATAAGTGATAAATTCGGTACCCCTGTTTGATAACGAAATACAGTTGATACCTATGGTTGGGTGCCATATCACATTCGGCCTCCGGCCTCATCTATATATATATATGGCACCCAACTATAGGTATCTTCCCGTATTGCGTTATCAAACAGGAGATAACTAATAATATTGCTTTTAGCTGTGGAGAGTTTTATAAGCCTAAAATCAGGGAAGCAGATCAAGACTGCACAAGAGATGTTACATTTTACATTTTATGCTTTCATTTGCATCCACAGTACAGAACATTCTTGTTGAACCTTAAAACACTTTCCACGCGGCTATTGGTTTTACCATATACAAAACAGATTTTCCAGAATCCTTTCCCAACTTTGATGGTCTACCTCAAGGATTACTGAACCAATAGTAGGCATGTTTGTATTTATTTCAATGCATTTCTCACTCACGGTGATTCCAAATATGGTAATAAAATACAATAATGTTGAAATTTTTGAAACATTTTGTGAACATTTGGAATGTCGTCTGCAGCCGCCTGCCGCATGGAAAGCGTTAAAGAATGTAAACAGAGCCACATATGAACGTAACCAGTAATTTTAGCTCATTAATACCATAACATCTTTTGTTAAATATTATGTTACTTGAAAACAATTATTGACATTTTTTTTAGGTTTGTGACTCAATCCGTAAAGAAGTTAATGAAGATCTGACTAAGGAGATCGCCACACTCAATCGTAGGTATCTTTATTAATGTCCTTTTAACTCTATTAAAGTTCTCCATAGCCAAACAGAAATTAAGTGAAGTTCAATTATTTCAACACTTTGTTATGCTCCATGTTCATGAATACGTGCATCCTGGTTGTTAATGAGGCTATTAGTCTTATTATATCAATATTAAACCAGTGGTTGGACTTTAAGTCACACAAATAGATGGATTTTTGTAGCAACAGAAATGTAGAATGCAAGTAAACATTAATTAATCGAGTGGCTTATGTTTAAAGTGATCGAATTGATGACTAATTTTTCTTTGATGTCCTATCCAGTGATTGCCAAGATAGACGATGTTGCTGAAATAGACTATTCGCTGGTATCAAAACCAACCTTCCAAGGATCCATCAATATGGCAAATAAGGTATGCTTCATACACAAGTAAAAAGAAAACTATATGAAAATGTAATGACCAGCCGGTGAAACTAAACCGACGATTGTAACTTTACACGGTTTCGGTAGAATTGTTAAAGCACGCGTTTAACTCACTGAAAAGTGTCTAACTTTAAACATGGGTATGGAGATAGTTTAACACGCGTTTAACTAAACTCGTGAACCAATTGTACGCCTTGATAGGCTGGTCGTTGAACACAAAATATAGGTGCTACCCGGAGAAAATTGGTAGAGTTCTGGTTTTGGTGTCATAAGAAGCAGATAATGTCAATGAATATCGCATCAAAAATCCCCCAAAATCCCGCTTGGGGAAAATGTTTTAGAGTGAATTGAAAATGGCCGCCGAATTTGTGATTATTTTCCGAAAAACAGCAACCTCGAATTCAAGTAACATGCTTTTTGGTACTTTTTCTGAGTACACTGTGCACGTTGAAGGTCACTTGCTCATGTATGACAACGCCACAAGAGGGCTCTTTCCAAAATGTCCGCCAATAATTGATAACATTGGTATTTATGCTACAGATACTCTTCTATGAAGTGCAAAAGATGAACATATGTATGCTATTTGTTGGACCAACTCAATTGACCCAAATGATTGGTTGGTTAAAATATACTTGTTTACATATGATAGATATTGTAGTGGGTTTATCGCTAGGCCATTTGTAGAGTATTCAATGTAATTGGTCTAACATACAGCAAGCGACGTAACATTATCAACATGTACATACAAATATTTCTCAACCCTTACATCCGAAACAAATTCCAGTGTTGTATTTGTAACCACTGCAGCATTCACCACGTAAGTTTTGTAAGCAGTTTCAGATGTGCCTTTATAGTCTAGATATTGTCCATATCTTCTTCAAGTATGATCGCCTCAGCATTTCCACAGTTTTCTCCTCGACAGTCACCACATGCTGTTACACATTTAAGTCCATGTTTGCGACAAGAACATATATTAGTTCCGCAAGGATTACGTGCTGAAAGCTTGCAGTTACACCGTACAAACGTCAGCAGACTTTCTAGTGCAGCATCTAAGTCCGTTGTTATGGGCATGTACTCCGAAACGTGGTGTTTCCAACCCCATTGCTTTGGATCAAGATCGGCTTCATTGATTGAAAGTTCTTTCCAAAGTATTATGTGTAGATGCACCCGCAAGCAATGAAAGTATGCTGCTCTCTCGGTCGGTGGAAGCTTTTGTGGATCTAGATGTCTTGCTGGACGATACCATCTCCATGAATTTTGCATACCGTAAATCATTCAGTGTATCTTGTTCCTTGCCATCGTACACGATTACAAATAATCTAATGCCAACTTTACCAATCTCTTCCTGTGTAACGGCATGATCGCCCATCACCGATTATGTGCTGTATTTCTTCCGAAGCCTTGATCTTCTTTAGCATGTTGGTTTTCCCATGGCTAAATGTTGCAGATGTTGTGTCGTAACCAGTCCAGGCATGGACGAACAGAAGGTGTGATGTTATAGCATTACCAGCTTTGTTGTTGAGATCACTTATTTTCCAAATTTTCATGGCTTTTCATGTTCTGAGACCTCTTCGCCTCTGGGTGAAAACATATATCTGCCATGTATGGTTTCCATTGATGCATTAAAAGAACCAAAATATCTGTATCATCGGCTACTACATACATTGACTTCTTGTCCTTCACTGGCAAATTTCAGAGCACATGACGCTATCATTGTGTCTGCATCCCCGGTGCTGTTGACGATTTGTGTATCAGCTTGCAGATGGCGGGTCAGAAGTCAGATGAATTGGCTCTCATTCTTGTCATTCGGGAGGAATATCTCCTTGTTGCTGTGTGCCGCCATGAATTCATCAAGATATATATGTCTTACCGACTCGCCTTTTATGATCGTGGTCTTTAATTGATGGACCATGTCCATACCCATCAAATACGATGCAACAGCACCCGTACTTTGCCCTGACGTAGATTGCATACTGGGATGCAATATCTTTATAGTTTGCTTTTTTAGGCCATTTAACTCTATGAAGAAGAGCTCCATCGTCGATAACATGCATAGCTTGGTTCTTTAGCTGAGATGGCTGTACATCATTTGTAATTGATTTGGCGAGTTGCGCCTTAGCTGGTTTCCGCATAACACTCTCCTTGAATAAGGAAGTTGGTATTGCTGTAAGCTCCTAATCAAAGTATGGACGCATTGTTCTTCTCTCTGTACAAGAGCTATAAGCCGGGTGAAGAGCAGGGTTTGGTTGATGTGGATTTTCTGCTTTTCAACCAAAATACCTGGGCACAGGTGTTCTAATGATCAAATTTGTTCACTGCGTTTGATTGACGCATCTAGGATTGACACATTGTCCAACTCTTTTTGGATTTTTGTACCGATCTGCTCGGTTTCGTGACAATTTACTCCGTCACCATCAGAGGCAGTCAAACCAGACGACAATGAGCGCAATTTGTTGTTGTCAACATCAAAAGGCTTGTGATGATTGAACCACTCCTGAATGTTGCCGAGATCTTTGTAGTCCCGATTCTTTCAAGAAGTGCGCAACTTGATGTGCTGTTCTGTTGTCAGATGCTTTAAACATGTTAAACCAGTTATCGATGTCTTAAGCATCATGGATTCCAGCACACTTGTGCATACTATAGATCCACTGTAGTCTAACGGATTCTGTTATACCTCGTTCTCTTGTCAGTCCTCCGCGGCTCTTCATAGAAAGCATCATAACATGTTCTATGATGAGATCAGTCCATAGTCCCGCCAAGTATCTACCACTCTTCCTCCGGACAGTATGGAAACCGTGCTCAGTAAAGCAGCTATATACAACCATGGATGATCACTCGGTAAATCAACTGCAGATAAAGTCTCGCACTTTTTGCATAGTCATAGTTGACATGACCTGTAGCAGCTCTTAACTGGACAATAGTTTACTAAAGTTTTCATTGATGTTATGTATCACATACTGTAACTAACTGTGCAATGTACGTGGGTAGAAGTGATAGTTTTAGACGCAGAACCAAACTTCACGATATTTTGGCGGCCATTTTGAAAATACTTTTCTGTTGGCAATTCTTTGAGATGAGCATGTTTTCGTAATGAATCTTAACCATACTTGCTGTCTTTGTTTTAATTCTACAGTAACCTTTTCAAATTTCAGATAAATATTTTGGCAGCCATTTTGAATTTGCTCTAAAAAAGTTTCCCCACAATGGAATTTTTGGGACTTTTTATATGCTGTTCCTGGAAGAATTCCGCTTCTTATGACACCAAAATCAGCTCTCTACCAATTTTCTCCGGGTCAAACCCTTCAACGACCAGCCTATGAGTGATTATTAAACAGTGACCGTTGCAAGCTGATTTGCAGATATCGTGTAGTCTTAATATAACGTGTATAAAATACACGTGCATTTGAGGAATTTAGTCGATATCTATTGTAATCCATGCCATTTGGGCCACTCAAATTGAATACCTTTATAGTTTATACAGTGAACGCACGACCACTCTGGGGACGAGATTTGCTGAGTTTATAATCGGGTTTTGTTTAACAAGTCGTTAAATTTTATAGACACGAGTTTAGTTAGACACGGTTTTAAGCTAAAACCGAGTTTTAACATGATACCGTATTACGTACAAGAATCACTAAGGATAGACTTATCATTCCGATTAGCGCGATAAGAGAGATTTGTTTAATGATCAGCCGACTAACGAAACTACTAAACTAAGTGTACGGTTTCGGATAGATATATTTAAATAGAGTTTTTACATGATATTACGTAGAAGAATCACTAATGATAGACTTATCATTCCGATCAGCGCGATATTAAGAAAGATTTTTTTAATGACACCAGCCGACTGACGAAACTTAACCAATTGTACGGTTTCGGTTGACACGATATTACTCAAGAGAATTACATATGAGTGCGGCAAGTCATTCATCCGCTACAAGAAAGAACTTTTCATTTAGTATTTTTCAAATAATGTTTGAATCCTTTTCAGGGAGAAGTGTTTCCTATTGGTAAGAGAACCGAGGCGCCTTTTCCCGTTCCGCAAATACCGACTGATCCTGATACCAGCAATATGCTCGATATATGGGTGACACAGTATCTTCTTGAAACTGCTGGATATGTGTATTACAAATCAGGCTTCTTCCAATACACTCTCACTCAAGACAAGGTATTAGGGAATGTTTCTGTCGAAGATTTTGTATTTAAGAGATCATTGACAAATTTGTCATTTTAAAGGCATATGATCTTTTCCAAGTAGCGCCCTCTATCATTAATTTTTACTATAAAAGCAGATTTTCTTGCAGATTTGCATTTTTGATCATAAATCATAAAGATCTTCTAAGTTACAGATCGATATGATTCCTAATTACTTCAAATCATGGTTTGAAAATAGATTGTACCGCTCCGGTACAATTTATTTTTCAAATTTTACTCAAAATTCCCTCTAAAACCTTGATTTTCAGGTTATTTAGGAATCGTATCGCTCTGTAACTTGGAATATATTTATGATATATGATCAAAAAGTAAATCTAAAAAGTAAAAGTTTTCAGTATTCGTAAATATTATCTTTGTTTACAAGCCCAAATAAATGTCTTTTACCCGTTCGTCATCTTACAGTTAATGCATTATACTAACTTATCATTACTTTAAATACTTTTGCGATCATATTACGTTGTAAAATCAAGTAAAATGTCACAATAATCCTATTGACGATATTTCTAGTAAACTCTTTATATTTTGTTCTCTCTTTTTTAATTAAATGTGTTTTAATTTTTTCACATAGCTTCCTGCTGGTGTTCCAATAAGCTTGAACACTTCGGGGTACATGGTTAAAGGAATCTTGCCTCAAGTGAGTATTAACACTCTAATAAAACAAAGACTTCTTTTAACAAAGAAATAATTACCTTTTTTATGATGTAGAAACCCTTCCATATGTGTTGGGGGGGGGGGGGGGGGGGATAAAAATAAAAATGAAATTACCAGACTTTTTCTGAGCTTTTATGAAGGCCATGAAAAGCGGAGTCATCACTTTACTTCAGGTCACAATAATACACATGCTTGCTTACTTACTTGCTTAATTTGAGATATGTTCTCGATCTACAATGGCTCTCCACACTTCCATGTCCTGCATTGCTGTCTTTAAGTCTCCGACATCCAAACCAGTGTCCTGTTTTCGCACATCGAGGGCAGGTCTTCCAGGTTTTCTTCTCCCATGCTTTGGTATCAAGTGAACCAGCTTTGACACACATTCTTGACTAGAGTAGTGGCCTGAGAATCTTGTCCTTCTATCCCTGATCTTTTGGGTGATTTTGGGGAGGTCTCCATACAGCTCTGTGTTAGTTGTATGTTGCTTCCAGTGAATGTTGAGGACAGCCCTCAGCATACGAGTATACTGACAGCTGTCAAGTTGCTTTGCTAGCTTAGGGGTGATGGTCCATGCCTCACAGCCATAAAGTAACACAGATTCAACAATTGCGGCGAACAGGCGAAGTTTGAATTTTCTTGATAGGGTGGATTTCCAGATCTTTTTCAGCTTCCCACAGGCTCTCCAAGCTGCTGCCTTACGTTGCTTGATATATGTTTCAGTGCTTGACATCCAGGCACCTAGGTACTTGAAATCGTTTACTTCATTCATCTAGTTTGGTTCCATTATTTGTTCTGATTTCCACCGTACTTGTTTAGTTGTATGCCATGAACTTTGTCTTCTTTGCATTCATAGTCAAGCCAACTTTAGCCACTGAAGTTTCAACCCTCTGAAGCAGATCTTGTGCCTGGTGTAATTCTTCAGACAGCAGGGCAATATTATCTACAAAGTCAAAGTCTGTCACTGCTACAGGTCCAATCCTTCTGCTTCTTCGCTTTTCTATACTATACTATATACGATATACTATTTCTATATTATACGCATGGGTGGAAGTCATCTGTGTGGCGATATACATCAATTCATTAAATTTACATGAAAGATTAGAAATTAAAGGTAGATGACCCGATTTTCAACTTGATGTTTTATATTTTACATGAACGGTCATCCTTAAAATTGTTGCATTCCAAAGTTTTAGTTGCATAACTCCAATGGTTCTATTTTTAGAAGCGCAAGGTCAAAAGACATGTGCCCATTGAGTAGTACACAGACTGTTTGGTGGTTAACCACCTTTGGCAGTAATTCACCACATTTTAGCCTATAATTTCCAAATGAAACATTTCTGGCCCCTAATATTTTACAGACATAATGACAAAATATGGGGATTCTTCTGATACCAAAATATCTTAATGTGAAAAAAAAATCATAGCCCCAAAAAAGTGATCGGGTCATATAACTTTAACACTTTCCACGCAACTATTAGTTTAACCATATTATGGTGATTCCAAATAGTTAATGAAATTCAAACATGTTAACATTTTTGAAACATTATGTTACATTTTGGAATGTTGTCTGCAGACGACTGGCGCGTGGAAAGTCTAAAAGATAATCTACTTCAGTGGTAGTTAGCATTGTTAGTACATACACATACATACGAGAGAAAAACTCAACTCCTGATAAACATTGAGGTCTCCCTCCTCCCCGGAGAATCTCTCAATGTCCCTCTAACTTAATCAGTCACAAGATTTGTATATAAATATATGACATTATTTAACAGTTCGTGTTGGTTTGGTGTATGTTTCTTCTTCTTCTACTCCAGGTAAGCAAGCTGTTTCCAAACATGCTTATGCAAATAGACGTGAATGCATCAAAGTCCCCGGACGCCATCATGAAACCCAACTCCCTCAACGGTACAGTAGTACTTGATGCTACGTTTTATGTACAGCTCCCCAATAAGACACTGCATTACATCTGCACACTGCAACTGGTGAGTTTATCGGTATAGTAACATTAAACAAAAACTTGTTAGAAAACTTTGTTCAAAATTAATTAATGCTACAAAAATTTCATATAAGATATGGATTTGTTGAATAAATTCATAATGATGAGATTCAGCCCATCATCTGTTCAAATGAAGAGTAATGAATACGTTTACCTCTCATGTTCTTTTTGTTGTTATCACAGACTGCGTACGCATCAGCCAAACTTGGATTCAAAGGAATGGACATAACATGGGACGCTACCTATCTCAAGTAAGTGCATGTACTTGCAACTTAAACAGACATGCCTTATAGGCTATGGACAGACGTCGGCGGATACGATTTTCCCAAATCTGCAATTTGTATTGGTTTAATACACAATCGCGTATTTACATTCCGAAATCGAAATACCACAGGTCATGTTAGCTCTAAATTATTTCAATCCAAAACCGTTAGAGTTGAATCAATCAACTCAGTGTAAATACCATTTTTTACTTCTTCTTTTCTTGTTGATGATTAACCATCATTATATGTGTGTTTTCATATCGTGCAAAATTGACCCTCGTACGCGGTGTTGCCACATTGAAATAAATATATCCGGGCCGTCGTCGACTGGCCAAAGATTTTTTTCGTAACTGACCCTTTCTTGCCGTTGATGGCGTAAAATGCAATTTTACAGCTCCTTACCTATCAAGTAACTGGAACTGGGGAACTGCGTTATAGGTGACGCACTGTTCCGTGATTGGTGACGAGCTGTTCCCCTGTTTCCGCCATCAACGACAAAGCAAATCATTTAACAACGTCTTTTTTTGCATCAACAGGCATGATAAATATCAATTGTATTGACGATTATTAAAGTAAAATACGTTACCTTATTATGTGTGTAAAAGTTTTAAGAATTGACGATTACACAAGTAAAATACGTTTTAATTGTTTGTTTGTTTTCTCAAAGAAATATATAAATTTTATGATTAAAGCTATTTTGGTACTATGGGTGGGTGAATGTATTTTTTATGAATATATGTGGTTACATGGACTTCTCTCAGAATGAAAATGAGGAAGTCCTCATGCCCGGAGTTGTCTTCCCTTATGGCCATGGTGACGTGTCTTGTTTTGTATCATGTGTATGGTATCAATTTATCATAACATGTATGGATGAATTTTGTCGTGGCAATTGAAGAAGAAAAAATCTCCGTATGTAACGACAAACCTTCTATCATACGTTATAGATGCGTCCTTGCCTCATAACTTTCCCGTGATGGTAGCAATAGATCACACTTCATAAATCTGTTTTTGTTTTGTGTTTATCACATGCAGAACTGACGTTAAACTGACAAAATCGACCATAGGAAAGATTGATGTAAGTATGTGTAACCCTGTCCGTCTTTGTTTATTGTAATATGCATGTTCTCTGAGTAGCAGTGAACCAATTGATTGGCCCATCAGAGCTCTTTGAGTCACCAGTTTGATTACTAGTCACTCACTTAATTCATTAACCTTAAAGGAATATCGTTATATTCATTAAACCATGCTATATATGGTAGGGAAATAATGATCTAATGTATATTGACCATTTTACATGTTTTAATTGAATTTAAACTGCACATCCCCAACCTGTGATTATTTGATATTCGCGCCCGCTTGTCTGTGTCGAAAGTGTGGATGGGATAGCCATACGCAATATTCAAAAATTTCCGAGATGCAATTGAGCAAATTTTATTTTACCGCCCGCCCTGGGAACGTTGTTTGCCCCGGCCTGTTTCCGGTTGGCCTTTTGTTACGCGTTTCACGCATGCATGATTGGTTCGTCTCGGACCACTCATTCCCTTTCATACCTCGCGGGCTTTCTCGTGGCGTCCCTTTGGTATCATTACGTTCATGCTAGCGCATGCGAGAGGTCGTGTTCTGATATTTCAGTTAAATCAGAAATTTTGTTCCAGCTAATTTCAACACATATTGGTTTAAGTGCTCGCAGTTTTCTGACTTTCTAACTCTATTGTCGAGGTATCTTAAACTATATTTGCTGCGATAAGTGCTTAGCAAAATGGGCATAATTTACGACCGTGTTGTCGGCGGGGTTGTCTGCAAACGGCGGCATTATCGGACGGTTAATCGTTGACCTAGTTAATAGCTACGGCGAGCGGTTCGACAACAGGTGGTAACTCAACGACAAGGTGAAAGTCTAAGAGTAGGTATTAGGTGTGAATGTGGCGGAGCTGGTCAATTTCAGTTAACGGTGAGAACATAATGTTTATGTATTATTTATATTGCAATATTGATGCTTAGGGCCGGCATAATAATTGCCGGTTCGGGTATCCGTTTGTATTAATATTGTGTAATATTGATTGATATGGATCACGTGAGAATACCATCCCTGGATGTTACTATTTACACATGCATACTAGGTTTTTTGGTTTTGAATGCGGGTCATACTATATTCTACTGGATAACAATTTTATATCCATCTCGTGGTATATTAAATTATTGATATCAGTTGGTTAGTGTCACCATGGACTTAAAAATATAAGTCCATGGTGTTACGCTACGTGTACATGCATAAACACAAGACACTGCAAATACTCGGTGTTAATGATAGTTCAATTGATAAGAGGGTGTCGATTTGGTAAATATTGATCTTGATTCAGCGTAGATCATTGAGGTTTGTCAGTCTGTACACGCACAGTGATTGGGGGATTTGTTTGTGGTTTAAGTAGTTTTGGTAATTATCGATTGACTCCCCCGGGATACACACCTTCAGCTTAATCTCTATCTAGTTTATTATGAATAGTTGATGGTCTGGTGGGATCAGTCGAGTGCACGGTTCGGTTAATTGGGGTTTCGTAATACGGTAGGTTATCGATCTCCCACTTGTAGGGTTAGCAACTTTAACTATTCGTCAACACTATTTAGTAAAATGGGTGCTGTTACAGTTTCTATTACCAATGGGTTCTAGTATTTGGGCGCAAAGGCTCAAAATTGGGCGGTATTATTTGTTGGTATGGTATATTAATAAAGGTTGGCGACGCGACGTCAATAAATGGTTTTTCATTCATGTTATCACCAATGGCTTTTGTATTTGTAGCGCAAAGGCTCAATATTGGGTGGTATTTGGATGGTATACTTCAATGGTATATTATTACAGGTTGGCGACGTCAATAAATGGTTTCATTCATGTTTGGGTTTTCATTTTGGTCCCGCGGGGCCAATCGACCATGGGTCTATGTGGGTTGCAATTGGGGGTGTCTGTTACTTCATGCATGGCACTATTTAGGTTACTCACAGTCACATTTCTGTCACTTTTTGTAATAAAATAGATAAATGGTCATTTTCGTTGCTATAATTATGGTTCTTTAATACATTTGGTTAAAATGTTGGTTTTGGGGCTCATTAATTGGGTAGTATATTATATATTTGGATATAATAATTATAGGTCATGCTATTAATTTACTCATCCTCGAGTGATATCCTCATTTGGCTACCAGTTGTTACATGTATATATATATATATATTATACAAGGCATTAATGTATGGGAATACGTACTATTAAGGATATAAATGTTCCCGATTTGCTTCTGCTGGTTTTTCTTCTTTTCATCTTTCAGGACATGCGATTTGGCCTAACAGCATAGACCCCATAACGTTCTGAATGTGATGACGTGGTATGCGTGGACTTTTCGGTGTGTTTCTTCTCCAGTATAGCCGTGTGGGGAGACCTTTCAACCGCACCGAGCTTGCTCCATGCTTGATGCCCAAATATCATTTGGTGAAGTAAAGACGACTTCCCTGAGCCACCACTTACGGGGGAATTTATTATTGCATCATTCGCTTCATGCGAGGCATGATTTTACACAATGGTATCACCGGTTTGGTCTACTGTTACACGGATTTAGCTGTTGGATCATAGTGTTGGTTTATTAATATACCGCACCAGTTGCAGAGGTCTGAAAGATACAATTATACGCCATCTATGATGCGGTGATAAATGATTCACTTTAATAGCCTTAGCTACTACGCGTCGCTGCGGTGGATTAATGCAAGTGTTCACAATGAGGCCTATTCTCGAGGTTCCTTTTACTGACTCGTATACGGTATCGACCAGAGGATTCCGGCTAGCCATATCATTGTTTACTAATTGTGGCATACAGCGGCGGTCACTTTAATTCAATTGGAACGGAGATTGTCGGGTACATCCTTCCAACTTTTGTACAAATACATTTATGCCAATGGGTTTTGTCTGCACCAGCCTGAATGCACTTCAACACTTGTGCGAGGGGGCTAAACAGAGGTTTCGGCACGGTGGAGGAAGACGATAAACAGTTATAACAGGGTGTACCCCCTTCCCCGGGGCTGTGTACGCCCCGGTGTACGCAGATGATATTCGTCTCATTTCAATGTATGATATTCTAATCATCAGTGTCGTTGCGTCACTTACTGCTACTGCAACGAAGGTATCATTGAGAGCGTTATTACACCCTGCATTACACAACTCTTGATCTGTATACAATTGGGCGATTACAATTTGAGCCTTAACAGAATATGATGTCTGGCGGATTGTGTTATGTGGTCACCGACCGGTATGGTATCTCTTGTTGCGTTGATAATAAATAACCATTCTTACGAAATAGTTTCATGGAAATAGGATGATAAGTGTTTCCCAAATGTGGGGTAAGAAACTTCCAATGATAGGCACTGCAACTTCAATATTATTTTCATAACTTTTACAAGCTGTTAATGCTACGGAACTTGGTCATCTGACTATTCTAGAATTGAGTATGATAATTAATAATGAAGAGGAAGAAATACTGGATATGAGTTTTTTGATAGTCTAACACATAAAATGTTAGATAATAATAATTTATGTTAAATCGATATTTGATCATACATGTTGGTTAATACGCGTTGAGTGTATAGGTGTTTAATACACAAATGACTGCGTTATTTACATCCAATAGGATCTAAAATTCATCATGTTTAGTTCATGCTTTTTGTTGGCATTTTGGCGGCCATTTGATAATTACTGAAAACTCATGATGCTTACTATAGGCAGTGGTTGATCTGTGCTGTTAGTCATACAACATTGAATTTCTAAACTCGATATTCGACTATATTTTGTCTATGTCTTATATTAATGATCATTCTAAGAGGAATGCGCCCGATTGATGGTCGATAAATGCTGGCCCCATATTCGACATTTAAATTTATAAATATCCAGGCTGGAAAGTATATCTTATCTGATCTTATTAAAATGTGTCAACTAATTGTCTGCCGAAAGTTGTGTAGGCCATATAATATGTGCTTTATGCCGGTTTGGATTAAAAATGGATTGTTCTGACTTTGAACATGTATATTAAATTTATGGGAGATTTGATGTGTAGAAGACAAGTAATTTAAGAATTATATATACAGAGTAACTGGCAGTTCCATGCACACCAACCACATAGGGCGGTGGTAATCTTATTAAGACGGGAGTACATCTAATTATAAAATAGTCTGCATATAATAATAATATAATAATACAGCATATCCAAGTTATTGACACATAAAGGGGATATCAATATTCTATAATAGGTGTGAAAGTCATTCTCCAGATAGGAAAAATCAATTATGAGTTGTATAGGTGAAAATCAATAACCAGATTAGGAGGTAATCACTATCAGTCATAACGTTGGTTCATAATATTGGAAAATGAAATCAATATTCAATGATAACAGGATGGGCTGTTATATTTATTTTACAATGAATCAAAAAGCGAATTGGCATATTGATTGGACTGTATTATGCATAATAATCCTATTGTTGGAATGTGGCCAGGTAGGGCCTTGCAGGTCTTGCTTGGTAACAATTGATCTGAAATTTTCATTTACGATACAGCTAAATATAATTGTATAGAAATGATAGGCATATACGACGGGTATTAAACAAATTATAAATCAATATAATTGGTTGAACGATCGTTGTGATTTAGAATATATTTGCTTTCTTCGTGTTAGGTAACCATGAATGATGCGAGTCGGTTCGATGAGTAGGCGATTCAGGTCAGTTGTCCACCAGGTTCACATCGCGGTTAATTTAATAGCATATGTTCAAAGTGTTATTTACCATTGCTGGTTACAGTTTATTGTTATCGGCGGGTTAAGTTTCAATATCAGTTTGGAAATAGGGCACCTTGGGCCAATTACTATGTTTCTTTTTCTCTACTAAGATAGTATGTATGCATGTACGATTCGGTACATCTATTCCAAAGGGCAATGAGTATCTGTTACAAGATTGGGCCAACGCAATCCCCACATGTTCCCAGTGCTTAGGGTGATTTACATGGGAATCAGTACCCCCCCTAACCCCGCAAAAAAAAAAAAAGGGGGGGGGGGGGGGTCATACAAATTTATCCTTTCGTCGGCGCCTTAAAACGAAAGTATAAATCTTGGTTGGCAGTGTTTTGTTTTCCAAAGGTTAAAAGTCGTTAAATAATTGATTACGATAAATAATTATAATGATAATATTGATTAAGGTCATTACCTGAGGAAATTATACAAATAGTCCTAACAGTTTGAATTTAATTAATGGTTAGGTAGCTTTTCTCCGGGGCTTCTTTCGTCTGCGCGACGAAGCTCAGGGTGGTGGTTTGCGCCCCATGCCGTGATCGGGATGAAACTCTTAAAGTTGATAATTGGATAATATGATACATGACATATCTATGGCAACTTGTTTGCTTAAAAATTGGCCTAAATGAAATAATTAGTTATGCATTGGCATATCTATCTGGCAAAATTGACCCTGATGTGCATTGGCACATCGATGGCAAATCATTCGTGATTGATTGACAAATAGTATTTTGAATAATTTGATAATAATATACATGACATCTATGGCAACATTGTTGGACTTTGCATTGGCAAAATGGTATAATGTAGATTAAATGCATGGCATATCTATCTGGCATAATTGACCCTGAGGTGCATTGGCACATGTGCATGGCACATTTGGCAATTCATTTCGGCCTCTTTTTGTTTGCGCAATGGAGATAGGGGGTAGTTTGCGCTCTCCTGTCGATTTGGTTGATAACTCATATAATGGTCTTTTGATTCCGTGCATTGTTGTGTAGATTATGTTTTGTATGACATGTGATACATGTAGGCTTTATAAATAAAAGCAACCTCTTGCATGGCATGGCGATGTCCGCAAATTACCTTTTGTGTCCTGCCTATTGTTTCTAGGGTCTGACGGTAATCAAAAATTTCCGAGATGCAATTGAGCAAATTTTATTTTACCGCCCGCCCTGGGAACGTTGTTTGCCCCGGCCTGTTTCCGGTTGGCCTTTTGTTACGCGTTTCACGCATGCATGATTGGTTCGTCTCGGACCACTCATTCCCTTTCATACCTCGCGGGCTTTCTCGTGGCGTCCCTTTGGTATCATTACGTTCATGCTAGCGCATGCGAGAGGTCGTGTTCTGATATTTCAGTTAAATCAGAAATTTTCCCACCCACCCACCCGTTAGAAGTAAGTGGGGGTGTGATCCATGGTAGGCCCACAGTCAATGTTATGACATAGGGCAGTGTTTTGTTTTCCAAAGGTTAAAAGTCGTTAAATAATTGATTACGATAAATAATTATAATGATAATATTGATTAAGGTCATTACCTGAGGAAATTATACAAATAGTCCTAACAGTTTGAATTTAATTAATGGTTAGGTAGCTTTTCTCCGGGGCTTCTTTCGTCTGCGCGACGAAGCTCAGGGTGGTGGTTTGCGCCCCATGCCGTGATCGGGATGAAACTCTTAAAGTTGATAATTGGATAATATGATACATGACATATCTATGGCAACTTGTTTGCTTAAAAATTGGCCTAAATGAAATAATTAGTTATGCATTGGCATATCTATCTGGCAAAATTGACCCTGATGTGCATTGGCACATCGATGGCAAATCATTCGTGATTGATTGACAAATAGTATTTTGAATAATTTGATAATAATATACATGACATCTATGGCAACATTGTTGGACTTTGCATTGGCAAAATGGTATAATGTAGATTAAATGCATGGCATATCTATCTGGCATAATTGACCCTGAGGTGCATTGGCACATGTGCATGGCACATTTGGCAATTCATTTCGGCCTCTTTTTGTTTGCGCAATGGAGATAGGGGGTAGTTTGCGCTCTCCTGTCGATTTGGTTGATAACTCATATAATGGTCTTTTGATTCCGTGCATTGTTGTGTAGATTATGTTTTGTATGACATGTGATACATGTAGGCTTTATAAATAAAAGCAACCTCTTGCATGGCATGGCGATGTCCGCAAATTACCTTTTGTGTCCTGCCTATTGTTTTTAGGGTCTGACGGTAATGTGATGTCATCGTAACAATCGTAGCTGGACGCAAATATTCAATACATAAATCGATAATATTAATACATGAAACAGAGACGCGGACATCTCGTGAGTCTTTCGTCATAATAGCTTTGATCAATGTGGCGACGTCCGTACATGCGATTGGGTTTTTCTCTAAAGCCGATTTTGTCTTTACGCGGTACTTTTAAAAACTTTAACCTACAGATGTGGTCTGTATAATAATAATGCTATATATCTGAGCACTAAAGTTCCGTGGCACGGATTTCTTTTAATGCCTGTTAGGCTACAACACCAGCATGTTTCATTTTAATACATCTTACTGTCTTTTATCAAGAAGGCCTATTTCAACTGGTTCCCTTTGATGTAACATTGCATGAAACGCTTATATCTTTGCTATTTATGTGTCTTAGACAAATAAACAGAAAAAGGCCCTACCGTTTCTAGACCTAAGTAAGATAGATATGCCTAACGTGTTGAAAAATGGCTGTTCAGTATTAGAAATTGTGTGAATAATATTATAACATATTGTGACTCTGTGTTGATATATGACCGTTTTCACAGATCATAGCGATTACCAAAACGGTTGATTTTGCTATTGACTATCTTCTTATGCCGTGGCTGAATGGTAAGTGCTCAGGGTTAACATGGTTAACGGAACATTCAGTCTCCTTACTACAGAAAAGCGTATCATGGACATTTTGTAAAATTGTTCATGACTTTAGAAAAAGAGTCTTCAGTAATAAAATTGAGGAGATTTATTAGGATGCAAGTTGAACATTTGTAATATTATATCACATTCAGATCATCGATATCAAATATTTGATGGCAATGAACGTCTACATTTTCTCTGAGTGTCGGACCAATGTTGAATTTGATACACCTGTAGCAATTAGTAGCAATCATTATTCATTTGTACATTTGTAGCAATCAGTTATCATGGTTATCGGTGTACAATTCTAGAAGTGAAATATAGCAATTCTTGAATTTGTGTACGTCTTTGGACGATATGAATGGTTATCATTTTCGCACTTTGTCTACACTTAATTATCAAAACCTACTAGTATTAACACATTTGTTAAGCCTTAGAAATAAGCTTTGATACGTGACAGTTCACGTTAAGGATGGCATCCAGATTCGTACGGATTGAAAACCGTAGATCGGAGAGGGTAAACGCACTGGCTGTCCGTTCACGGGAGTTGTTCAATGCGTTCGCTATTAAAGCATGGCTAAACACGTATTGGTTGGTCATTATTTAACCGCGTTCCGTTTATCTACACAAAACTGTCCGTTTATCCCGGTGCGTTTACCCTCTCCGATCTACGGTTTTCAATCCGTACGAATCTTGATGCCATCCCTTATGTAATAATGTTTGCATTTTACAGGTGAAGGAGAGAAAGGCATTCCATTACCAGGTACTGATGATATCCACTTCGAGAACCCAGTGCTGAAACTGGAGCAGGTGAATAGAATCTTATATTACTAAATATTGATGAGCTTGATAAAGGGTGGATTTGCCACACATTTCATGATGATGATTTTAGTTTCTTAGAAATGTTTGTGTTATAATTACTTAGCATTTTTACCATCATTGGTATTCCAAGAACGATGACCACTTAATGTTTTAGTAGTTTGAAAACTATTTCATCGGTGGCCTAATGGTTAAGGCGCCCGTCTAGCGTTCGGGAGGACCGGTGTTCGAGTCCCTGCCTGTGAATGCCCTTGCTTATTAGTGTCGAGTTGGGACATTTACCTGTGTTTGTTATTGTTTACTGTCACCGTGGGTTGGTAAAGTGCTTTATATTTGATTTATTCAGTTAGGCCACCGGTACTTGCTGATAAACGGCTTATGCGATCCTTACCGTGTTTGGCCAAATAACAATGAGACATTCGTTCATTGCACATAGAAGCGCCCTCATTTATTTTATAGTTTTTTTTATAATGCTTTCCTATGTAATAACTTATACTAGGAAAAAGGAATGTGGGGTCATTTTGTAAATATGTGACTTTTTATTGCACCACCCGCAATCATCCAATACGTGCTTTTTCAGCATTTGGAGCAGATAGACCATTCAGTAGCCAAAATGGCAACCTAAATAACCAATTATACTACTATTTTCCGTAATTTTCAAAATTGAAACGGAAAGAAGAGATCATTAGCAAGTCCCTAGTTAATTCTATGATTTTAAAGTACAAATCTTGTTTCGAAATTACAAAATGTACTTTGTAATAATAAAATCAATGTGTGTTTGTTATTTTAGGGTTACTTCAAACTTGGAGTTGATGTGCGTTACGATGGATAGTATAAACTTGTATGCAGCCCGCCACGCAATAAGAGTATCCAGATAGCTAAGACAGCCTGTCTACAACATTGATGCAGTATGCCTTGTGGCGTTAAAGCAGTCGATTCAACACGTCAAATGATTATGGTTCTAGCTTCTTAAAAGCTGTTGTAACCAATAACCATAACCATTTTAATCAGTTCATCATCATGCAGCATAATATAATATATAAGCGGATCAGGTTTACAGATTCCCGTATTCTCGTACGTATTTAAACACATCGTTTAACTAAACGTCATTCTCGAACATTTGTTTAACTTTGAACACGCGTCTAGCTAACTCACTGAAAAGTGTCAAACTTTTGACATTGGTATGAGCGATTGTTTAACGCGCGTTTAACTAAACTCATACACCAACAGTCTTGAATGATTACTCAACCGTGCCCGGTACAAGCTGACGTGCAGATCGTGTAGTCTTTAAAAATCATGTGTATTTGAGGAATTCGATCGATATATATTGTAACCCATTTGGGTCACATTAGATTGGATACCTGATACATGACGTGACGAATTTAGTTTAGATCTGTTTAGTACGAGAATACGGCCCTAGAGTGGTCGTGCGTTTACTGTACATGATGTATACATGTATTCAATTTATTGCGACCCAAATTGGTTACAAAATATATCGACCGAATTCCTCAAAAGCACGTGTATTTTTAAGACGAACACGATCTGCATGTCATCTTGCACCTTGCATCATTCATGGCGTACAATTGGTGCACGAGTTAAGTTAAACTATCCCCATACCCATGTTTGAGATTTCCGAGAATTGCGTTTAGTTAAACGACACGACGTGTTTAAAGTCAAAGTTCAATGCGTGTTGAGCTTAAAACCGCTTTTAAAATACGTACGAGAATACGGCCCTTTATGTTTAAATTGTAATGACGATCAAATTCACTCTTCCCATCAACATTGAGATCTGGTATCAGAAAAAAGCTCATTTTTTCAACTCTTGACCTCTTGACCCCTGCAACATTTGAGCCTAAGAGATGTTTCCTTAGATGATAAGTGAAGAAGCGCTAAAATACCTCTAAAAGTGGTTAACCACCCTTAAAGTTTGTGTACTGTTAATGGGTAGAGTTTGAAGTGCATTTTTGCGTTTATCGTAAAAATTAAAACCACTTGAGTGACCTAACGGAAATTTGGAATATGATCGTATTAATGATACGTCTGCATGTAGAATTGCAAACAACATGCAGAAAGAGCCAACCTGCCATTTATGAAAGCAAAGATTATGAGTAAGAAAGCAAAAGGCAGATGTTCCAATTGCTGACGCGATTTCAACTTGATGATTTATATACTACATGAAGGGTCATCCTTAAAATAGCTTTGTTCCACTTCCTAAGTTTGAGTTGCTTAACTCCAATGGTTCTTATTTTAGCCCATTAAAGTAGAAAACAAACTGTCCGGGTGGTTAACCACCTTTGGCCGTAATTCCCTGCATTTTGGCCTACAACGTCTACATGGAACATAATGTGCCAAATATTTTACAGAAATAATGAGAAAAATATGTTGATTGGCAAAAAAAGGTGATCGGAACACCCACCTTTAATATAATTATTCAAATAAAGTGCTAAATTATGTAAATAGTCTTGATTATATAAATTTTGTTTTTATTTACTTTTATCGAAGTACGGTATTTTTTCATAACAATATATTTGAAGATTTGATCTTTCATGCAATTTGTCACTTGGTTAATGTCTGACACAGTCGAGTCAAACATGTGGTATGGTGCGACTGATTTATTATAATGTGTTCACAACTTCAACATTTGAACTATATAAAGTATTACATTAGGTATATACTTACTATAAAGCATTGTATCTTGTTTATTTTTTATTGGACTAATGTATTACGGTTGAAACCCATACACCCCTATGAAGACATGACCTAAATCTTGCACACCGGGAGTGTGAATTTTAAATGGAGTCACCTATATATGCAGGAAACCCCATTTCAAATTCACACTCCCTGTGTGGAAGATAACGGTAGTCTTCCATAGGCATGATAGGGGTTTATGGATTTCAAATTAAATGTTATATGTTATGTAAGCTCTAGCCTAGATTAGAAAAGCATTAAACGCGGGAATTTGATATTATGTTTTATCCGGTATTGATTTTATTATTATTATATTTGTATAAAAGGAAGAAAGATATTAAAACAAGACAAGACATAATAAATAAATAAATGAATTTAGAAGCAAATTGTTTCTTGCCGGAATCACTCATTATAGACAATCTTTACAAATGACTTTGGCAATCACTCATTCCTTTGAAACTATTGAACCAAATGTAGATTTCACCTTAAGGTAGGAACAATTGCTGCATCTCATCTTCCAGAGCAATTTTATCTCTTACATTTTGGTAATTATGAGAGAATGTTTTGAGACACCATGTGCCGTATTCTTGTACGTATTTAAATGAGGTGTTCAACTTTGACTTTAACTCCTCGTTTATCTAAACGCAATTCTCGAAAATTTGGGTATGGGGGTAGTTGCGCGTTTAACTAAACCCATACACCATTTCTGAACTGTATGACGCGCAATTAATTGCCATGGTTTAACTAAACCCATACACCAACTGTATGCCTTGAATGATTACTCAACCGTGCCCGGTGAAAACAGACGTGCAAACCGTTTTAAGTCTTAAAGAAATACACGTTGTACAGAAAAAGGTAGCTCATTAACATAATTTCCGTGATGCCCATCGTGGTTTGGAGCATGCGATTCATGTAGTCGTATAGAACTTGTCCTCCCCGATAGGAATACCGCGGTTAGCAAATTAAAAATGTGTGCTAAGTACCCCAATTAAGCGAAACAAAACAACAGTACTTAAACTTAGTTATAGCATACGCCAAATGTAGCATCACTGTCCATTCAAATGACCGTCATTTGGGAGTCGATTCCTTTATCCGTTGTCTATTGTTTGGGAAGACGCTATTGAAATTGGCTGATGGGTTGCCCTTTCATATCTTTGGAATCACGGATATTGGCTGAACAAGTTTCAGTGAAATCGATTTAATACCTGAAATCATGCAATGACGCCTAGTAATATGTCAACAGCATCGTACCAAAAGGAAATTGAATAGGGGTGTTGCTGGTTAAATCCACATAATTATTATAGTTCTTTATTGTAGGATAACAAATATCCATCCATGTATAACATGATATAACATAGCTTGTTTTTGTTTGTTTGCATTTTTGTATAACAAATTTGGTTAAGAAACTGATACTATTGTGTGTTTCAATGACTGCGACAACAGCATGGCCCTTGTAGTGGCTATTGTGACACAAAACTAACATTATACAAGATATGCCACGGTGAAAGTGTAAATACTTCTATATAACAATTTCAACATATTAAATTATAACATACATTCACCGTGTCCGATTAATGAAACTAACTTGATCCCACGCGCACAATGGATAATTTGCGCATATTGTTCAGATCGATACTAAAAGATGCGATCGTTTAGGCTGAGTTCACATAGGAGTATACTATTCGGGTATACGGTGCACGTTTTGCAGGGCACGCGTATAGCTTAAATCGAAACAATGTAATTTCATAATACCGGGTCACATAAGACGGCACTATTCGAAAAGGCCGTATACCTGCGTATAGTGTAGTATAGTATAGTATACCGGGAATCGTGCGTGTTCGATTTTCGTGCACCGTATACCGTCCTGTTTGGATGTGGCGGGCTGCAATTCGTGTGTACAGGCGTTCCGAATTTCCCCTATCAAGATTTATAAAACAATTTATTGCGTAGAATAGGGTAAGTTAAAACAATAGGACAATAGGACTCCTTTGTACTATACTTTTTCGGAATCCTTGTGCTCAGCCGAACAATTTGGTGTGCTTTTTAGCTTTTTGGCCCAGTATGGCGCCATTTTGGAATTTTTGCTTTAAAAGAACGTTCCCGTCACTTTTGAGAAATGCATGGGACCTCATTTTCTTTTAAAATGGTTCTAGTTGACAAGTTCACTAAGAAACTAAGGTAATTACTCTACTACGAGTAGGGCTCGCGTGCTACCCTATGTGACTCGCCGTGCCCGTATAGCGTATAGCGAATACCGAATAGCGTATACCGTATACCGTATACTCCTATGTGAACCCAGCCTTAGGGAACGAGGGTGAATATTTATTGATGTCTTGGGATATTTTATGATAGGGCTAAATTCTACATGGTCTTTATCTTGGTCCGAAACACACATACCTTCAAACGACTTGGCGCACATACGTATCCCCTCATTAGAATATCTTTCACGGTTTCACGGATTTACCTCGGGTATATTCTTTCTGATTCCTTGACCATTTCCACGCTGCTATAATTAGTTTACCATATACAAAACAGATTTTTCAGAAACCTTTCCCAATTTTCAAAGTCTATCTCAAGGATTACTGAACCAATACTAGGCACGTTTGTATACTTAATGCATTTCTCATGGTGATTCCAACTATGGTAATGAAATTCAATAATTTTGACAACATTTTTTAAACATTTTGTGAAATTCTGGAATGCCGTCTGCAGCGTCGAAATTGTTAATATGAAGACATTGTATGCTTTATTTCACAAGTTATTGGACCCAGTTTTGGGACACGTTGTAGGCCTATAATAGACCAATAATTATAGGCATTATTTACACAGAATATGTATAACGGAGACTGCACTGAATACGGATCTAACGTTAACACGTTAGTATCCCTTCCTGTTATGATCATTATCCCAAGCTAATACTACTTAACCCAATTAATATGACATTAAGGATTTCTCCTGCTTGTGAACGAGGATAATTGAAAGGGTTTAACTCTCGTAAGTTGACCGTTATGGTCCCGTTTTAACTGTTATGACAAATCAAAATTACAAATGCAATAGGCCTATTATGAGCAACACAATACAAGGTGATTCAAAACATGATTAAAACGACACGTATTGAAACGCGCGTTTAACTTTGACTCTAAACACACCGTTTAACTAAACACAATTCTCGAAAATTTGTTTAATTAAAACACGCGTCTAACTCACTGAAAAATGTCTAACCTTAAACATGGGTATGGGGAACTCGCGTTTAACTAAACTTCTGCATCAAGTGTATGTCGTGATTTTCTACCATGGTTTTAAAAGGAATAAAGATTTTTCAAATGATGGCCCTTAAATATAAAGGCAAATAATTATAGTTGAAATACATTGATTAGTTAATCAACACATTCATTGGAAAATTCTTTGACCCAATAACATTCGGTGGGTTTTGTATACAATAAAAAGGTGTAGGTATTAGAATGATTTTCTGAATGAGTAAATGAAACATTACACAGAATTTAGATAGGTAAAGATATATTTGGAGCTTGTTACTTTTTACCACCGGCTTCCTGGACATAACGGGAGGCCTATTTGTTTTAGACTAGCTGAGAACAAGCGTATTGTCTTCAATAAAATTAATTATTTAATTTTGTATACTTCTATAATTTACAAAGAAATAATTTAAGATATTAATATTCGGAATTAACCAATATCTTAACAGTAAATAGTCTTGATCTATATTGTGCATCTTTAAAACAACACTTGACTACTTACATTGTAGTATTTAATTTTGATCTATAATAGGCCTATAGGCCTACAGTGAAAATGAAGATGGGCATATAAAATGAATATTAATTGGAATATAAAAACAATAAAGGCCTGTGGCGTAATATATATTCCAAGCAATAGAAATATAAATTAATAAGTAATACATGAGTAAAATGTATATAATATTTAGGCATTAATATCCCTGCTTCATCAAATTAAAAATAAAATAAAATAAGACATACAAAAGATGGGAATTTAACCCGTCGATTACAATCAATAGGGTCCTGCATAGCAAAAAGCCATAGAGGTTGCAGTTGTGAGAGACGCGTTATCGCCGTATACATTCATTAATTGATCGATTTGCTTATTTCATTGTTAAAAATGGGCTTTTCATGCGATATTTGCATAAAATATTGTTTGTTATGTTGCAATAGTCCTTATTTTGACCAAATAATGGTTTAACAATGAATACCCACCCGACCGGCTACCGCTGTGAGCCGATGGATTGGCCAGGTATCGCTAAAATTCACATGCATTTGATGCATTTGATTTTTATCTACGATGTCTTATCTGGGCCACTATTAGACGACGCTGGTCACGATTTACCTAGATTTGCAATTCGTATAGGATTAAAACGTAATCGCGAATACCCATCGAACAATTCTAAATATCACATTCCTAGGTACAACTAAATTAAATAACCCCCAAAACAATGCGCGCAGAAACATGCGCGCATTGCTACTGAACAGTTCATTTCATCGTGCCATTCACGTCTTAACTCACATTGGAATGGCGAAGAAGGGGCTGGGCTACCTCACACAACTTGTCACACTTTATTGTTTCATTACTTTTGTTGGTTTTTAAGTAGATAATCTAGATGAGATTATGTTGCTGTTTGCCGCTTTAATCCGTTCAATTTTGTATTCACCCTGTATGTGTGGATAACAAAGTAATTAATTCCGAATGATAGCATAATTTAGAGCTCTTGGTTTCCGTTTAGTGTCAAATCCTTTATAAATACTCTTTATTAGTTCCTTCTTTGACACTCGTTTCACAACCACGTTGTTCTAGTATTATACATGATCATTTTGTTGTTGCTATCGCCAAGATAGTCAACTCCAGTTATTGCTACCAATTTTACCGTTCTTGTTGCTGGCAGTGGTCGTGAAGGAAGGTCGCCACACTGAGATCTGGTTTCTGGTGTTGTGGAAAGCATTTGTCTTTCTGACGATCTGACCACACAACTTACTAATCTATATTCAAATAATGCGGGTATTTGTCCAGTGTCTGCCAATTCTAGTGGCGTTGTTGTTATGCATTAACAATGTATCGAGTGTTAATCCTGGGTTTAAGGCGCGTCTCACTCAGAAAGGCATTGATTACCGTAAGTAAACTTTTTAAATTTATCATAAAAATGATCATACACGTAAAGTTATTTGGAGTGACACCCTAAATTGGGTTCTATCTTTTCTTTGTTGTTTCCCCTGCATTGATTTTTCCCTCTTACTTTTACTATTAGTTTGATATTTCATATGTCGATTACAAGCGGAGTTTTACTATTGCTCAATAAGCATCTTTCAAATCGTTTCTACTGTACATTTCAAACAGGTATTTTCTTTCAAATTGAAGAACATTTTCTAGATAGAAACAAGTAACTGTATCAAATTAAGTGTGGTGGGACTGGAGAACAACATGTTTATTTCCGTATTGATACTTCTTAGCTACACAGTTTAAGGTTTGATGTTATTTCGACATAATAATTCTTTATCTTTATTTTTTATTTTTTTATTATTATTTTTTTTCTATTGATTCTTATTTTTTGAACTTGCAACACATTAAGACATTTTACAGATACAGAAAAGTTAAAAAATACAGAGAAATACAAATGCATATAATACGCTTAATAAAAATATGTACACTCTAAAAACTGTATTTAGCGAGCAAACACTTTTCTAAACACATTCTTGCCATCACTTTGTAAACATGTTTAGAGGCTAAACGTGGCTAAACGTCATGTGTCAAATCACTAAACATTGGTGTTCAATTTCTAAACACTAACAGTCAATACGCTAAACATACCTTTTCTAAACACATCTTTGCCATCACTTTCTAAACACACTTTTTAGAGTGTATCTTTATGATTTCATTCAATTTTTTTTTTAAATTGATTTTCTCGAGTAATCATTTTTTGCTAACTGTTTCTTTTCTTCAGTGAAAGATGTTGGTCTTGGTATTCTGAAGAAGGAGATGTCTTCATTGACCATCCCACCCATTAGCGGATCCGCCAATATTCATGTCGGTAAAGTGGATTACACGGTTTCGAAGTAAGTCCTAAAATTCGTTCTATTATTGTTTGTCACAGTGAATACTATTACTTTTGCCTTCCTTTTTGATTTGAAATCTTAGGAGGGGAGAATTCACCTCTTAACAATTTTCAATGCGGCTAATAGTTTGACCATATACAAAACAGATTTTTCAGAAACCTTTCCCAACTTTCAAGGTCTATCTGAAGGATTACTGAACCAATACTAGGCATGTTTGTACTAATTGCAATGCATTTCTCATGGTGATTCCAAATATGATAATGAAATTCAATAATTGCGACATATTTGAAACGTTTTGTGAAATTTTTGAATGTCGTCTGCAGACGCCTGCCGCGTAGAAAGTGTTAACTATAGGCAACAATCAGTGTTATAATTTAGTGACATAGGATGATCAGTGGACATCCATGCTAGAATTTTGAAACGTTAGCCAGAACTTTCTGTATCCACTAATTTTGTATATTATTTCAATCAACAACGGTAAATTCATATACGGTATTCCTTCCGTAGGCCTTTTGCTTAAATTTAAAGTCCTTTTTTAAGATATGATCTAATATCCATTCTAAATGGTTCATTTGATTTAAGAAATATTGTCTTAAAGAGGTATTTAGACTTTTGAACTTATAATATCTGTTAGAAAAATAGTGAATATATTACGCAATCTATCATTAATAAGCAAAAATACACACAATTTGTCCCAGAATGTGGTCAATACTTTCCTTTTGTCTGGTCTATCTTGGACCAAATTTTATATAACAATTTTTTGGGGGCAGGGAGAAATTGTGATTGAATTGTGATGGAATGTTCTTGTTTTTAACTAGACGTTTAAATTGTTTCAAAATATGTGATGAAAGGCGATAGGCCATGATTAAACCCGAGATCAAACTTATGTTTCGTATTGCAGGATGCGGTTGAACTCTTTCAACATACCATCTGCCACCCTGACACCAAACCCAACGCTTGGAGGCTTGGTACTCAATGCTAAAGGTCTATCTCTTACTATGAAAGGAGACTGGAAGTACAAAGCACATGTAGCATTGTAAGTCGGGTCCATATAACTATTATGTCTGCATAATCATAACTTCAAGGGGTCTACCTGCTAGTCATAAGGGTCGCTAGTCATAACGTGTATTTTCCTATACCACGAGTTCGCTAGTCATAAAAGTATCTTAGGATTAGGGTTAGGTTTATGGTAGGATTAGGGTTAGGGTTAGGGTAGGGTATGGTTAGTTTTAGGGTTAGGGTAGGGTTAGGGTTAGGGTTTATGACTAGCGACCCTTATGACTAGTGACCCTTATGACTAGCGACCCTTATGACTAGCGAGTTCGACCCAACTTCAAAACTATCCACTCGATTTTTATGAATGAGGTATCAAACTTACGGAGAAGAAATGTGCTCATCAAATGAATATCTCAGATTTGTCGTTCCGATTATTGCACTTTTGTCCAAAACTTTTTGTGATATCATTTATATAGGGTTATTGGCTTGTAGATTTTGTGGTTATGTGATAATTGGAATTTAACGTTGACCCACTTTACTGCGTCTCTTGCACGGTCTCTTGACAGTTTAATACCGTATGTTGTTATTTTTTATATTTTGTTATACTTTAGTATTCCAGTATCAGATCACGGCACATTCGATGTCAGCGCTAGCGGTCTTTCCGTCCAGGTTGCTATCAGAATAGGTAAGGGAACCTTTTGTTAATTGTATTGGCTTATGAATAATGGTTATTTGTATGCGGATCCTATCAATGAGGTTATCTTCCTAAATTTACCAAATCAACTATTTTCAATCTTTTCGTTTAGGAACATTACATTCGTGTTTGACACAATAGACAGATCACACGTTTTGTAAAAAGCTGCCATTTTAGAGGGAATGCACAAATGTTTGCAACATGGTTAGAACCACGGGCTTCTTCGAGTAATACAAGCTGGTAAATTACCTCCAAAAATAGTAACCTTTGCTTAAAATTTCTGACATGGTCATTTGGAGATGTATTAAGTTAATTCACAGAAAAGAAAATAAGACATCGGGGCCCGTATTCTCATACGTATTTAAACACGGTTTTTAAGCTAAACACGCGTTTGACTTTGAACACGCGCGCGTCTAACTCACTGAAGAGTGTCTACCTTTAAACATGGGATGGGAGTAGTTTAACGTGCGTTTACCTAAACTCGTGCACCAATTGTAAGCCTTGAATGATTACTCAACCGTGCCCGGGGCACTGAGCAGATGTGCAGGTTGTGTAGTCGGTTGATATCTATTGTAATCCATTTGGACCAGAATAGATTAAATACCTATACATGCACAATGAACGCACGAACACTCTGGGGGATGATATTCGTTTAAAGGGGCACTGAGAGATGTATCGATATACTAAATGAGCAAATAACGTAAAGATAATCATCGACATAGCCCCAATCCAAAATGTCATACAATTCTGACATCGCCTTCATGCCAAATAAGAAAATAACGGCACTTCCGGGTTGAGATTTGCCGCGAAAGTCCGCGAGTAAAACGATAGCATAACTTCCGAATTCAGCACCTAGTTTCGATATGATCACATCGAAACTAAGAAAATCATGACATTTTGTATGATAAACGGCGAATGTTGGTAAACAGTTTCAGATGGTAGTTTATAGTATATGCCTAAGTATTACTTTGATGCAAAAAAATCCTGATTTCCAGGATAATTGAGGGCGCACTCCCACACGTATCTCTCAATGCCCCTTTAAAAGTCGGTCTTTTTGTTAAACATGTCGTTTAAAAGATAAACTCGCATTTAGTTAGTTTTAAGCTAAAACCGCGTTTAGGACGAGAATACGGCCCAAGATATTTAACCGGAAGTTGCCTCTATAATTTCTTTTTATAACTTTAGCACCTCGCCAAGTTGTATCACTTTAAAGCTTACAAAATGACGATTACAAAAATATAAATATCTCAAAAAACACGGAAATGTCAGTTAGATTTATTATTTCTCAGCTATTATTATGATACGGCTTGTTTTTGTGTGCTAGGAATGGATAGTTCAGGTCGTCCAACAGTATCGAGTCGATCATCTGATTGTTCGTTTAGTATCGGATCTCTGCATGCAAAGTTCCACGGCGGTGCAAGGTATATAATTAATTCCAAGCTCAAATTGCTATAATATAAAAGCGGAAATAGCTATTTCAGAGATGGTTTCTGCTGAAATTGTTCTGCACAACACATAGCAGAGTCGGATAGTGATAGGGGTAAGGTCAAATCCCTTGATTGAAATAACTAAATCACAAGTTATTTTTGTAAACAGAATATTTTGAAATATATTTTTCTTCCACAATCATTTGTATTTTTTTCGGAGGATAAATTAACCTGGAAGCTTTGTGAAGTTCAAGAATTCTCAGCAATCCTGCGTGATATGCGATAAAATCCAAACAGTGAGTCATTATCAAAATTGAACATATGCATATAATAGCGTCACGCACGCACACTTCGTGCACAATTGACAAATGTCGGCATATGAAGGCATATAAGCCCTCCTAGAAATACTTCAAATAACATTATGTATGAGTTGTTTTATTATAGCGCGTGAAATCTACCATTGAGTGCATACACAAACATCAGCTGCCTCATTTCTTATAAACGCCCGTGTAAGAACTGCATTTTTGAATTTTTCCTTGAGTGATTCATTCCACGTATGGGCATGCCCGTACCATATGGTTGCCCTGACCTTCAGCTACATCCCCATTCATTACTATTCTAAATTTATTTCCATAACTCGAGACAGGACTGGTTGAATGAATCCACGCATTTTTATTAAAATAAAAAAGTAGATACACATTCCAAGGAATCTGTTGGTATATTTGGATTTTCAAAACAATGAGTGTATCATGCAAGCATTTAGATATGTATGCATATTTGATACAAATCAAATGTTGGATGCATATTTGATACAAATCAAATGTTGTTTACCAAGGTTGCAATTCAAAAGTATTTGCAATATACGTTTGGCAAACTTGGTGACACATTATAAATGTATTTAGGAATATAATCATGTCAACAAATTGATGCGTAAGGTACTTAATTTGCATATTTGAGATTTGAATAACTACTTAGCTAATTTGCATATTTGATTAAATATCGAGCTGATAATTAGTTTAGGCTACCACAATACCAAATGTCACTACTTATATTACCTAACGAATTTGAGATTTAGTTACGCTTATAGTTAGACTTAGTCGTTTTTTGAGGATTTTCACATTTGCGGATTGAATTGTTGCGAAAATTTGCATTTTCAAGAACCTGATGTACAGATATGGAATAAAATAAACCTTTGATTTTCAATCAGCAAATTAAAATGTGATGAGTGTGATGCTTAACGTGTTTTTAGTCATTTTAAGAACATGGTTATTAAAATAAAGCTGTTTTGAGCCTAAAATGACATTTCGTGGCAGATTTTCCCCATTTTTCCAGAACTTCAAATGACGAGTAGCACCAGAACGCATTGCTCGAGATTTACATGATTGTTGCACCAAATTAAATCTTTTGCCAAGATAAAATGACACCTGTCTCATGTAAATTTTAGTGTGCTATATCTTATATTAGTTCTTCATATTGCATGTTATGCAGTATAGCAGAATGGACATCTGTAGTTTTTCTTTGCTAGGCTTGGGCTTTGTACACATATAAGCTTAGTCTCGTGTTTGTTTGATATTATAGCAAATGCATTATGATCCTATTATATTTGTTAGACAATTCTAGCTTTGATAAAGCTTTATATGCATCCAACTAGATATAGGCTAACTAATCTACTACTGTATTTACTTTTATCCTGGTGTTCATATTTCTTGACAGCTGGATTTATAACCTGTTTCACAGCACCATTGAAGGTTCTTTGAAGAAATCATTGAGTAGCCAGGTACAAACATATCTTTGAAAACATTCCATGTACATGATGTATGTAGGCCTACTAAAGAATGAAAGACAGAATTTACGCGTTCCTACCGCTTGAGGGCGCTTCATGGAATGAATTGAAGAATCCCTGAAGAGTCATAGATAGTGAACCCCTTTTCTCGGTAGACCTGATTTCATTGACTCTCAGTAAACCATTCAATAGATCAATCAATTGCTTTTAGCTGAGGAGAATGTTGTTAGTATGAAAAGGAAAACAGTTTGACATTGAACAAGACACATTTGATTTTACTGCCAGTCACGCAGTACGGGGCATTGAGGTTATAATCCTTGTTAATAAATGCCATCTTCGATCATAACACATCCAAACAAGCCATGTGATATTAAAAATTCATTTGTGTTTATCAATACCATAACGATACATTTTCATTGTAAATTGAATGACATGACACCTAATATGTTAATCTTTGTTCTAGGCATGTGGTATAATTCGTAAAGAAGTTAACGCAGATCTGACCAAGGAGATCGCCAAACTCAATCGTAGGTATCTTCAATAACCCTAACCATGCTAACCCTAACTAATACTAAAGCCTTGTAAAACGCATCAAACCCAATCAAAATTCGCAATTTAGTCAGTTTTTATCAACACCTTTTTATGCTCGTCATGACTCCTGACTTATGAATAAGTGCATCTGCAGTGACGTGTTTAGTAGTGCGCTCTCATTCTCGTTGTCATTTTGTTATGAATGCATTAATCGTAGGTATATTAGCATATGGCCATGTGTTTTGAACTCACTACCCGAAAGGGTGGTGGCGTTGCATTTTTGGTGACGAATCATCCATCTCTCTTTCTCTATTAACTCAACAACTAAATGTGGTAGAGCTATAATGGTTGAGGTGTCATTTGAAAGCCTATTTATCTAGCTACATTGTGTGAATAAATCAGGTATTTCTATAACTGATTGGCTGAGATATGATTGATTATATTGTGAAAGTCAGGGGTGGTGGCGGTGCGGGTGGCGGTGGCGGTGGCGCTGTGTACAATCTCTATGGGGAATATAGAGAACGTTCCCAATTCTACGTTCAATTAACCATAAATCCTCATCCCTGTATGGTACAAATATGATTTTGCTCTCATTTTATAGATCATTTTATATTCTACAAGATTCTGTTTCAACAAACGTGACAACTAATAATTATGTAACAATTGTAATCATGAATCGATTGCATTGTCCTTGGCTTTCTCCCTATTCGCTACACAGTGAACGTGCCCTAATTCATCGGTTCTACATACATGACTCTAATAAATATGAAATTTAAACGTTTGTGCTCATTTACTTCCCGATATAGTGTATTTCAACAAATTACCATTGACAACCATTTTTTCCTGATAATTGCATGAGGAACTAATATGCACAGTAAAATTATGATTGGGATCGGTATAACATTTTTATTGAGCTTTAATCAAATATATGAAGAAAAAAAAATCGATATATTTTGAACATTCTTGATCACAACATGTTACCATTAGGTCCTATTTAAATTCCAGTAGCTTATTTAGATTCCTTGTTAGATTACCGTTCAGAAAAAAATATACTTTTTTATGGGGCCTAGAACAAGTAGTTATTGCGATGCTAATTCGAATCTCAGATGGTGTAAAATGTAAAAATCTGGACATGCAACGGAAAGGGTGTCGAATTGAAAACACATGGCTATATTGAATGCATTACTTTATTGATCAAAGACCACTACTTACTGGATCAAAATTAAAGTAGGTATGGACTAGGAAAAATGGAAGAATAATGAAAGGTGATTTCACATAACTCGGAAAAGTTAAAGCATCTTTGGAATCCTATTAGCATCTTCTCTTCAAAATACTTTGTTAATTGTACGTCACATGTACAGAAATAGATTGTGTTAAGAGAACTAATGCAAGAACATATTAATACATTTAATGGCTTATATAATTATACGTATAGACAAAAGTGATTACATGAATTGCTCATATCTTCTTTGGTGTTCTATCTAGTGATTGCCAAGTTAGGCGATAAAGCAGAAATAGACTATTCTCTGGTCTCAAAACCGACATTCCAAGGATCAGTCAATACGGCAAATAAGGTAGGTTTCATATACAAAATAACGAAAAGAGGCTGGCTAGTATATGAAAATATAAATGACCAGCTGGCGAAACTAATTGTAATTTTACACGGTTTCGGTTATATTGTTTAAATAGATTTGTAACATAGTATTACGTAGAGGAATTACTTCTGATTGTGGCATCAATCATCAGATATGTATACGAATATAAACTTTTAAAGTGACATGAGACCATTTTTCTTTCAGGGAGAAGTGTTTCCTATTGGCAAGAGAGCCGAGGCGCCGTTTCCCGTTCCACAAATACCGACTGATCCTGATTCCAGCCGTATGCTCGATGTATGGGTGACACAGTATCTTATTGAAACTGCTGGATATGCGTATTACAAATCGGGCTTCTTCCAAGACACTCTCACTCAAGACAAGGTATTAGGAAATGTTTCTTTCAAAGATTTTGTATTTAAGAACTCTTGTTACAAGTTTGAAAATTTGTCATTTTAAAGAAATACGAGTTTTGTTGATGTTTTTGTTTATGAGACGTGTTCGTAAATAGTATCTTTCTTTACTCGGCTGAACACATACTCAAAAATTAGATGTGTTTATGTTCATCATTAGCCTGTGTGGCAGATTGGATCAAGACTATTCTTTTCTTATGTCCGAAGACTGGCAGCAAAATGGATAACTTGATTTGGGATCGGCTCTTTTTACTTCATTCTTTTCTTCCAAAATTGTTCTTACTTTTATTTCATTCAGCCAGCATGCTTATATAGGTCTTTCACGCCTGGCCCGAGCAATTTTCTTGAGTCTGATACCTTCAGGATCCAAGCGTGTGTCCGTACGGACCGACCGTGTAAACAAACAGCAAACAAAACATAATCATAAACACATACATGTACAGTTAGTGCATGATGCCATTACTAGGATTTATCAAATTCCCTCGGATGTTTGAATCGAGGACAAAATTATGTAAATACAATATTAAAATGTCTCAATAATCATATTTACGATACTTGTAGTTAAAGGCATATTATGTGATCTTTTCCAGAGAGCGCCCTCTATTCATGATTTTTTTTAGAAAGTAGATTTTCTTGCAGATTTACATTTCCGATCATAAATCATACATACATTCCAAGAATACAGAGCGATACGATTCCTAATTACCTCAAAATCATGGTTTTAGAGTGAATTTAGAGTGAAAAATATAAACTGTCGGGATTCCGACAGTTTATTTTCACTCTAAAACCATGATTTTGAAGTAATTAAGAATCGTATCGCCCTGTAACTTGGAATGTATGCATGATTTATGATCAGAAATGTAAATCTGCAAGAAAATCTGCTTTCTATTTTTTTTCGATGTTGAGGGCGTTCCCTGGAAAGATCACATAATATACCTTTAACTCTTAATATGTCTGATACTTTTCCAAATAAATTTGTTTAATTCACACAGCTTCCAGCAGGTGTTCCAATAAGTTTGAAAACTTCGGGGTTAATGATTACAGCATTATTTCCTGAAGTGAGTACCATGTATTACCAATTATATTAACTTAGGGAGCAGTTCCATTTATACGCGATAAATGTATCGCGACTGTATCGGGGCCTGATATGTTTTGGACCCGATGTTTTTCCGGGAGCACGAAGCGAAGGGAACATGGCGTATGTGCACAGCGCAGTAGTTACGCGACGTGTGAGTGGTTCGCTTGACGATTTTCGATTAGAGTTTTCGATTTGTAATGGGTGAAGCATATTAGGGAGCGGTTCCATTTATACGCGATAAATTTATCGCGACTGTATCGGGGCCTGATATGTTTTGGACCCGATGTTTTTCAAGTTGATTCGCGATAAAATATTCATCAGGCCCCGATAAAATAGACATCGGGGCCCGATACGAGGCCTCTGCCATACCCTGGGGTATGTTTAGCAAATAGAGCGGGACATTGTTTAGCAAATACACGAGGATAATACAATTTACGTTAAACATCCAAAATCAATAACATTATCTCTAAAAACATGAAATGCTGAATTTGTACCTTACAACTAGAATAAATAACCCGAAGCTCTATTTACATACCGACCACTTATCTTTCGTTATATTTAAACAAGCGGTAATACGCTACTCGATAAATAATCCTTTGCTACTCGCAACTGTACGCGCTAAAAATCTCATCGGGGCCTGATAAAAAACTCATCGGGGCCCGGAACATTCTCGCAATTTTTATCGCGTACAAATGGAACTGTTCCCTTAGTCAAATATGTCAAATGACATCGATAGTGATCACTTCTTTATGTACAACTTACATTCTTATTTAGGCCTAGTTATTTACATATAATAATCCATATACATGTATGTTCTTATTAACTTTGGTTTGATGTTGGAACTATATAATATTGAACTCAGTGTGGCATTCTTCTATTTATAGGGGATGTAGCAATCTGATTAGTTTTCAGTTGATATTTCGCCGATAACCAATAAACTTAATCAGATCAAAGACATGATAATAAAATATGGTTCGTAGCTTGCTATACTGGTTGACTGTAACATGAATGTGTCGTCATGAATGGCGACTCCAGAATATGGTAGGCTATCCAGCCAAAATATTGCAAAGTGGCTGCGAATGCGAACTGCGAACAATATTTTTTAATGTATTTCTAATGTATTTATTAAAACTACGTATTCATTGTAATTACTCAAGTTAAATCAACGTCTTCTTTTTATTTATTGGTTTGATATTATTGATATTGTTATACCTCATTATTTATTGGTACATGTATGTGTTTCTTTTTTTCTCTTCAGGTAAGCAAGCAGTTCCCAAACATGTTCATGCAAGTAAACGTGAATGCCTTAAAGTCCCCGGATGTCATCATGAAACCCAACGCCCTCAACGGAGCAATTGAAATGGAAGCCAAGTGGTATGTGCAGCTTCCGAATAAGAAACTGCATTACATCTGTACCCTGCAACTTGTGAGTTGGTATCACGTAGACAATAAATATTTAGCTTGTTAGAAAACCTTTTAGACGTTTTATACAGACGAAATTTGTGAAAATTTGATTCACAAATCACCATTTACTCCATGAAAATACATGCAAAATGATAACGTAGGCCTTAAGGTGTCACACCACCAATTAATTCCCCTATTAGATTACATGCTAAAGAGGTCAAATTAAAGTCTGATTTTTTCAGCTATCGAGCGACTGGTTTGTTCAAATCTTGGTTTTCTTTGAAGATACTGATGTCTGCTATCAAAACAACACAAATTTTTGGGGGGTTGACCAGCATTTTTCCCCGCAACAGGACGTCGAATACTAGTCTACTCTCAAAATCGCTCTCTGCTAGCTATATTCGGTGCATTTGTCCTAGAAGAAGTGAAAAGAGAAAAGTTGTGTCAGATCTTACTATTACAGAAAACACCAGGGTTATTTGGATAAATATTAAGTTTATAGTCTACAAATCACAAATAACACAAATTTCTTTCATATTAAGCGCACTGTATACCTTTTCTGTACATTTAAATTAATGGTGAAAGCTGGGGTCAATCTTGGATTAAAAACACTGGCTAGTGTTGGCGCTAGCACACATTTCTTTGGTGGTGTGGAATCTTAAAGTATCACTTGTGTCTGAATGAATGTTTACGGCTATAAATGAAGAATTTAAATTGAACCATGCTCTACGGCCAGACGGCATTTCGTACACTGTTTCTGAGTGGTTAATTATGTTACATATACAACTTCTAAATGTTTTAAGGTGACTCCTCTTCAGCATTGTCACTGTCTCACGATATCTCTGACCCTGCAACCATTCGGCTGGTAGTTCTCATTGGTTAATGTATTAGCGTTCTATTTTGTTACGCCTGTTAACCCTAACCCTACTACACCACACGGTGCACTAAACCCATGGTGTCCGATGTTTTAGCCTGGGAAGCCCTCCCCTCGTGGCCAAGTGTATAGATGTGGTGACAGGTGACGTCATACCAAACATGCCCGGCAGTAACCATTGTTCTTTGCCCGGCGGTTTGCGCGCGCATACTATTTTGTTTAGGATCCGTGCTTTTAAAACTCGCGCCAAAGCATTATAAAAGGCAATAAGACAAAGTGAACAGTGTTGTACAATTTTAGTCCCTTATTTAACCCCTCCCCCTGTTCTTCGTTTCATCCCCCACGGCCACATTTCTAGGGTTAGGGTTAAAGAGGATATGCATTACTACGACACTTTATCCCTATTTCCACCCTACGACAATTTATCCTCATTTCAACTGTCTTCTAAATGTCTCACTTCTGGATATTCTCTTGTGCTCTCTGCCTATATATATGATCATTGCCTCATCCAAAAACATAAATTCAAACATAAATGTATCCAAATGTATCTCTTCAAATCTATAAACCATAAATCTATTCCCCGAAAATATCACCTGTCAGTCAAGTAGAGGGGCTCGAGAATGTTGACGTAACCTGAATTATTCTTGTCCTGAGTAAGAAGATTTGTACGTTTTATGTATTAAAGCTGTTCAATCCAGGCGTCACAGTCAAACATTTGAATGCCGATTGCATATAGATGGTGTGACCGGTGACGTCATGTATTTACAAATGGGACACCCTCTGTTGATTCCCTCCAGGCAGAATATACAGTAAAGTTAATGAAGACAACATGAAATTTCTTTCTAATGAATTGTAAAACTCATTTATTTTTAATTTTTTGTGTGAAATGCGATAGCTTATAGCATTCCTAAGCAAGTTTAAAGACAGTTTTGATAACAATTTGCTGTTACACCACAATCTAGTTAAAAAACCTGATCTGGCCTATGTAAACTATAGGAACTCTTGCCCGGTGTGTTTTGTCTCAAATCAACAGAGGGCGTCCTAAATGTAAACAACGATCACCTCATCTATACAACACTCTCTATTGAATACGCCCACCTTATATTGTTTTGTTACAGACTGCCTACGCATCAGCTACACTTGGATTCCAAGGAACCGATATCACTTGGGAGGCAACCTATAACAAGTAAGTGCAGCTAGTTACTTGCACAAGACATGCCATCATCATGATTATAGATAGATGATATAATGACGGGCACGTTTCTGCCCTAGATGGCGTTAACATGGAATTCATGATACATACAGCTCGTCATATATCAAGGAACTGCGACACTGCGTTCAAATATCATAATAAAGATGACTAAATTTCATCCGTTATCATGTCTGCATCAAAAAAAGGGTTAAACATTATATTTTAACGTGGTAACAACAAAATCTCGGTATGTAACTTAAAAGCTTAGCATTATCTGCTACTTTCACCCGTGACATCACTTGCATACGGAATAAAGCTGTGCGCTGGATTAAAGATGGGCATTAAGCTATGAATACGCTTAAAAGCGTATCGGGTCGTTAAAACAGACATTGCCAAAAGCTCCTATACCACACCCATAAATCTTCGCCCCGCAAAGAGTCACTGGATCATAGTAAGCTCACATTTTCTCATTACCCCTGCAAGGTATGGTATACCACGCCTGAAAATTAATAAGACTGTATTGATCATAGATCACCTTTCACATCTATGTAGAATAGAAAAAGGCATGCGAAAACCTTTACATTTTCAGGTAGGCTAGTGGTAGCGATAGATAGGCTAACACTTTATAAATCTGTTCCTTTAATCCACGCAGAACTGACGTTAAACTGACAGACTCAACCATAGGAGAGGTTGATGTAAGTATATACACCTAACATAAACAGTTCCTAACAAGGTGCTTTCATGTTAGCTCATTCGAAATGTAATAAACGGTACCAATAATCGGAGATATACATTAATTGAGGACATTTCTTTTCCCAATTTTACACCTCATTCATACACATTAAGTGAATACTTTTAAAGTTAACGATGTTTTAAGCAACTACACCCAATGAGAATAAAGTTGTGTGAAACTGTTGATTCAAAACTTCATGAATATACTCGTTACGTGTGACCCAATCAAATACCGTCCTCTATTTGAGGTACGCACAAATAAGCGCAGGTCAATAACGGAGAACCAAGTATCTCCGCGTAAACATTAGTAACCCCGCGTATGCGTATCAAGTTCGATCACCTAAACAATTCGCATAATGCCACGAAAGCATGCAGTAGTGCCGGCGCAAACACCGGGTGCACGCAGCGAAGGGAACATGGCGTATTTGCACAGCGCAGTAGTTACGCGACGTGTGAGTGGTTCGCTTGACGTTTTTCGATTAGATTGTTCGATTTGTAATGGGTGAAGCATAATAGTTAAATTGCCGTAAAGTGTAACTTTTTAAATAAATAAGTAACGTCAATATCATTAACTGACTATTTTTAATTTGAATCAGGAAATTCATTTGATCAGTTGTTTTGTCGGTAAAACTGTGAAACCTCGAAATTTCCCTCGGGGCTATTCCTCGGTTCTAATGAAAATGTTTTGATTCTTGACAGTTACCTCTAAACAATCGATACGCAGTCATTATCCTATAAAACCAAGTACCTCCGCGTAAGCATTAGTTAAACCGCGTATTGAAAGCGTATCAAATTCGATCACCAAAACAATTCGCGTTATGCCGCAAACGCATGGCGGTATTTTGCACAACAATGTAGTTACGCGACGTGTGAATGGTTTGATTGCACTATTTTCGATCGGATTAAATTGCCGTAAAGTGTAACCTTTTTAGATGAATAATTTTAATTATTCATTAAAAAAGTACAAGTATTATTAAATGGCATTTTAATTGACGGTTTTGAATCAGGATAATGACTTTTATTAGTTTGTTGTCGGTAACTGTGAAGAATCAAACATTTTACTTTGGGACATCGGGATTTCACTCGGGGCTATAACTCCCCTCGTGCAATTCCTCGGTTCCAAAGTGAAAAAGTGTTGATCCTTCATATTTACCTCTAAACAACTGATACGCAGTCATTCTCCTTTTATTAATGACTGTTTTTACAGATCAAAAAGATTACCCAAACTGTTGATAAAGCTTTTGACATCATTCTTCGTCCATGGCTGAATGGTAAGTACGCTGCAGTAACGAAGTACTTCTTTCATCGGTCTCGACATTTAAAGGCATATTATGCAATCATTTCCATGGAACGCCCTCTATCCTTGAATCGTGTCGCTCTGTAACTCAGAATATATTTATGATTTATGATCAGAAATGAAAATCTGCAAGAAAATCTGCTTTCAAAAACAAAAAATCAAGGATAGAAGGCGTCCCATGGAAAAGATCGCATCCTTTAAGTCGTGCAAAAGGTTTGAGAAGTTATCGATTCGAACGAGAAGAAAAAGTTGTAGCGGACAGACATTTATTTTACAGATAACAAAAACACAAAACAATAAATAAATGAAAACTATTTCTATAAACGTTTTTAAAATTATATAATTTGTTGTTTCAGTAGTGTATGGTCCCCCTCTCGATATCCAACCAACCCCAGGTACGCCACTGTGCAGGTATAAAAATGGAGCCAACAAAAGTTTACCGGTACATTTACCAATTTGTATTAATTTGCTGACAACAAAAATCATCTCAGATTCACAAAGGCTTGGTATACCAGTGTCGTTGAAAACTGGAACATGAAGTTGCCAGTATCGGTCGATACTAGTACGATTTTACTGTTCTAGTATCGGTCAATACTGGAACACCAAATTGTGTTCCAGTAATGGTACACGTGATACCAATGAGATTCATTCCTAGTATTGAATGATACTAGTACATAATTATATCGGACGATATTGGTGTTCTAGTATCGGGTGATACTATATTTCTACAATCCAGAATCTGGGACATAAAGTACACTTTTCCCGAAATTACAAACTCTATGTATATAAATATACAAACAATCAAGACCCTAGTTACGCTACTGGTCGGTCGTAGATGTTTGGAATAATTTTTAATTAATATTACATTTCATTTTATGTCATTGTCTGACAATGTTTACATTTGTACAGATAAAGGAAAGAAAGGAATTCCATTACCAAGTATTGATGACATCCACTTTGAGAACCCAGTACTGAAACTGCAAAAGGTAGGTAGTTGATCCCTACAGGTTAAAATCGGTGCTATATGTCAGAGCTCATTAAATTATGACAATGGTCTTTATCACTTTCCACGCGGCAGGCGGCTGCAGACGACATTCAAAAATGTCACAAAATCGTACAAAAATGTCACAATTATTGAATCCATCACCATATTTGGAATCACTATGAAAAATGCAAAAATAAGTACAAACATGCCTAGTATTGGTTCAGTAATCCTTGAGATAGACTGTGAAAATTACGAAAAGGTTTATGAAAAATCTGTTTTGTAATGGTAAAACTAATAGCCACGTGGAAAGTGTTAAATAAATTCAAACGTTGCAGAGATAAGGTTATTTAAATATCGGGAATAATCAGCCAAATAGTTAGGACAAAGATGTGTGGAACGGCACCGCATACATTTAAGAATCTAAAACACTCAGTGGTGGATGGGATACTTTTATCTACAGACCAACTTTGAATAGTGTTAAATATGCACACAATTATGTAATTTGGCTTACAAACGCTTTTTTCTATAGAAAAAACACCCGATTAGTTTTAAAAGCAACCAATTATTGTGGTCAATTTAAAGAAAAAGGGCCCAATTAAACGCCAAATTTCACCACTATAATAACCCATCTAAAAGTTTAATGATTGTCACATATAGTTCATAAAACATGAAGGAACTTTGACCTACCAATCTCCCAATTATCACTGAAAAAATAACACTTTTTTGATTGAAAATCACACAATTCAACCATGGAAGAAGTACACTTTACAGCAATTTAACCGTGCTTCACCCATTATAAATCTATCAATCGTGCAAGAGATCTACTCACATGTCTCGCACGCGTAACTACTGGATTGTGCAAATACGCCACGCGTTTGTGCCATTACGCGAATTGTTTTGGTGATCGAACTTGATACGCATACGCGGGTGACTAATGTTTACGCGGAGGTACTTGTTTTTCCGTTAGTAACATGCGCTTACGACGTTTGATTGGGTCTGTCGCACGAACCGCGTATATATTCATGAGTTGTTGAATATTGCACTATACCTACAATCATCCAATATGTTTCTAGAACCTTTTTTTTGCATTTGCAGCAGATAGACCATTCAGTATCCACCATAAATGACCTATTATACTAAAACCAGACAACAGGTCTTGCAGATATTAATAAAGATATATTCATGGATTGAATTTTTTTTTAATTTTCAAAATGTCTAGACTTTTTCATAATTGTTAGAATTTCATCCAAAAGTATTCCCACCATTTATACTTTTTGGAACGGAAATAATACATAGTTGTCAATTCTGAGTTAATTCTATAATTTTGAAAGTAATTTAGTAGTAAAAACTTGTTTGGAAATCACTGAATGTACCTTTAATAATTAACATATTTTTTTGGTGTTATTGTTAGGGTTACTTCAAACTTGGAGTTGATGTGCGTTACGACGGATCGCATTAACCTTTATGCAGCCTCACACAATAAGAGTATCCAGATAAGCGACACAATAAGAGTATCCAGATAAGCGACACAACAAGAGTATCCAGATAAGCGACACAATAAGAGTATCCAGATAATCGACACAACAAGAGTATCCAGATAAGCGACACAATAAGAGTATCCAGATAAGCGACACAATAAGAGTATCCAGATACGCGACACAATAAGAGTATCCAGATAAGCGAGAAACTGCCTGGCTATGTATGGCATGTATCCAGGATGCATTAAAGTTGTCGATTCTACATGTTAAATAATTATGGTTCTAGCTTCTTAAGAGCTGTTGTAATGTAACCAAAAACCATAACCATTGTAAGTTTATGCGGTCTATATAATATAAATTATAAGCGGATCAAGTTTAGCGATAGAACAAAAGTATTGTGTGAACAATGATTTGACAGGAAATTATAACGAATTAGAATAAAATTACCCGATCAAATTCATAAAATCTGAGAGTCGGTTCTGCGAAGAAAGTCCCAAAACTATATACCATTGTCTCATCTTATATAGTGCGTATCGGCCAAAAACCAATCAAGTTGCCTGTTGACATCCAAAACCACACCCACTATATAAGAATTTATCATAAAAAACCGCGCCGCTGGAGCGATAACTCTTTATGTAAAATAGTAACACCATGTGAAAAGAGTTGGGTCAAAGTCGGGTCACCCACCTTTAATATACATTTTATTTTCAGAGTAAGAAGACAAAAGGTAGGCCTACATATTATTATACACCTGAAATCCTGAATTATGAAATTGTATTTTATTGATTGTATTGAAGTATGGTATTTTTGTAAGTACAATAGAATTTATGTCATAATAAATTTGGTTTATAGTTTGACAGTAAAAGAGTGTGATATAGTGAGACTGATTTATTATCTTTACAAGTTTTCACAATTTTAACATATGAATTATATATATACGAGGGGGTATCAAAAAGTTCTTGAAATCACCCAGAAGTGAAGGACCTATATCGATTAAATCTTGTCAGTGTATTCACTGGTCCTTCAAATTAAACATTATGGTGCAAAAATGGTCTCATAAGTATATTTACTTTTTATACAGGTGCCGCTAGATGCCAAGGCCATGTAAATCAATGACGTCTTCCAACGGTGATGTGTACATGGTAAATTATAATGGTCCAATAACTGATTCTTGTGGGACGCCTTCCAGAAGAATATTAGTGTCAGAATTTCTTTTAAATTTTGTAATTTGTCACTCGTAGGTCTCAATTTATATCTGTAAATGACAACATTTCTAAGCCTCATACTCCTCTGGAAGGCGTCCCACAAGGATCAGTTTTTGGACAAATATCGTTTACCATGTACACAGCACCGTTGGGAGACGTCATTGATTTACATGGCCTTGGCATCTAGCGCCACCTGTATAAAAGTAAACATATTTATGAGACCATTTTTGCACCATAATGTTTAATTTGAAGGACCAGTGAATACACTGACAAGATTTCATCGATATAGCTCCTTCACTTCTGGGTGATTTCATTTTTTTTTTGATACCCCCTAGTATATAGCGTTATATTAAGGGAAACGCATGTCAGGTTATTTATTTGACTTATTCAGGTAGCGTGATGTGGATATGACGAATAAAGAATAATGCTGGAGATTTGCAATATATAGTATTATAATTCAAATTGTATTTCAAATTATAAGCACAGAAAGCCTGGCTACGCCATGATCCAGGATAAGTTATAGTCTCTAAAGCAGTTGCTAGAGCTATAATAGTTCTAGCAGGACACAAACGAATTTATTCCTGAATTAACCTATATGCCGCTTCAGAAATTCAATTTTGGAAGCAAATAGCTATCTAAATAAGTTTTATATTTACATTCTGATTTATCTTACTGGCGATATACATTTCAAAAATGTCCAATAAATTGTTGGCCTGTGATTTTTTAAAGTATCTTTAATGGCTAAAATTGCAATGCAATTGAATTGAATTTCAAACACGTACGTTGTATTTAGATAGCAAACAGGCCATACTTATCGAATATGGTGTAGTCAAGTACAGAGTCAATATAAATACGACTGTGGATGAGTCTACTAAAGGGAATTATCGGGTGAAATTCCAACACAATAGAAACGACTGCGTAAGAGCCTATTATTACTTAATTTGGGAAAATCCCAAAACAATTGGAAATAACTTCCACGAAACCAAAGATGACACTTTACAGACGGCTTTGCACGTTTGGATTCGTTCTGTGATACTGGTAAGTTTACCTCTTTTTTCTGGCACATGTTATGATAGTATTCATCAAGGATATACTGTATAATTGCAGAGTGAGATAGTTCCGGCAATATCCTAGTTTTACCATAGACATCGACGACGTTATACTGAAACAACTATTTGTCCACAGACATGAGCCATGATTACATTTTCAAAATTAAAAATATATTATTAAGAGTGGCACACTTTCAAAAATCAAAATCGTGATGATAAGAACATGTAATAATGGTTCCATCCATGCACCAAGTCTTTGACGACGGAATAATAAGTAACATAGTTGAAAATGAATCTCGTTTCCAGCAGCCTGGTGCTAAGCATAGATGAAAGGAACCGACCGACAATTTGGAACCCGGTAGTATATTTTAACAGAATAAATCGTATTGGAAACTGGAAACCAATGCTTAGCACCAGGTTGCCGGAAACGGGATTCGTTGAAAATGAGTCACTTCATTCTACCGGATAATTGATGGGCAATGTCTTGCTAGACGTCCCGTAACTGATGTGCACATGCTCATATCAATTAAAATGTGTTGTCGTAGTACACGGTTTATTCCGTACGGGACGTCTAGCAAGATATAGCCAATTGATGCAAGCTTGGGACCTATTTTATTGAGTTCATCAAATAATTCATGTCAAGGTCAACTTCATAAAAAAATGTTTCAACAAAGTTCTGTATTGATTTGGTATTGGAAGTAAGCCTACAGCTTTGGTTGATAGCTTTGATAACTTTGACTGATAACCTTATAGTTACGACCGCGGACTTATTTACTTGTTGATAGTAACTGATATATTCACTAACAGTAAGTACAATATGAACAGGATATAATGAAGTTAATATAAAAACATTGGTATCACTTCCTGGTTGCTCGAAGTTTTACGAGGGTCGTTCAAAAAGCTCCTACCCTAGAATAACTTGGCCCATCACATTACGATTCCATCCCCTTTAAAGTTTGAGACACTAACCAAGCTTTTCAAGGGTAATCCATCTTTCCCCTCCTACACCGTTTCTCTGATTTATTTCACACCACTTGTTTATTGCCAGCGCACTTCATTCCTTGGATAATTAGAACTAGAAACCCAAAGTGTGACTTTTGAATATCAATTTGTTATAAAACTAGTGCTATTTCAGATTTTGTAAAATCAAAAGTTCAAATTTTGAAAACAAATCACAATATAGTATCAATAGAGCAGGTTTTAGTTTTAAAAATTAGCCAAATGTGGCTACTTGAAGGGGTTAAAAGCCCGTTAAAAGTTAACATGTGGCAAGACTGTAGACGTAGACCGCCTTTTGGCTATGCAAGGTCCCGATATGTGGTCAAGGGTGTCTATGGAGCGCATTATTAGCTTCATTACCTGTCAATCTGTCAACAAATATATCACAAATTATACAGATAACTGGAACGTAATGAGATATCGATGAATGAAAAAAGAAGAAGTTTGATTAAGGAATGATCTGGTCCAGAGAGGGATCTTGAGCAAAAGAAAGGTGGGTAAACCATGAATACCAAAGCCAACATAAGTCGCCTATTTTCTTTGCATTTCTTGCAAGTTCACACATTTCTCACATGCTAGAAGTACTATACCTGCTATTTTCTCATGTTGCCACGGGAGATTGACACTTTGTCATGTCCTTTCATGCCCTTTCAGAAAAAAATGAAAGGTTAACAATGCCTAAATCTGCTTATATCAAAACTTCTTAACTACAAACCCAATATTTGGTCCCGTTTTTAATGAATGTAATTGGGTCATCCATAAAATGGGCTATTCCAGAAAAAATAATTGCCCCCCCCCCCCCCACCACCCCTATAGAGCAACATTTTTGTTTAGAATAAACAATCTGGAATTCCTAATCACATTTTCAGAAAAAGTGTGGAATTATATTTTTTAATTTTGAGACTTTATGACCAAGAAAATCTGGAATTCCAATGTTTTCAATGGGGGTGAACTTTGCACTAATCATAAAAAAATCTTCATATTCTGAGCTGTTGAATATTTGACCTTGAAATAAACTTTACCGTATAAACTATTTATTTCGACTAGTTTGAAATGAAATGTTTACTGACAATCAACACTAGCTAGGAACATTTAGAAGTTCACAGTTCATAACATTGCAGTCAAACGACGAGATTGTAATGTTTATCGGAGCACTAATTGCTCTTAGCAAGCTCAGTTGGATTGCACTTCATCTTTTGACGTAAATGCGCCAATTAAGAATAACGTCTATTATTATCAATAACTTCCATTAATTGTTTGGCCCTCACGTAAAACAAAAAAACAAAAGTTGCATGCCAATTAAAAATGAGGCTGACAATGACAATAATCAATACGAGAATTGAGGTTGAACATTTGGAATGACCTTAATCGCATATATATCAGGCTATCAGGTAATGCGTATATAAAACTCTTTAGTTAGTTTTAGTTCCTGCTTCTGTGACTGCCATATGACAAAACGAAACCAAATCTGTTGGGTGTTTGTTATAAATGTATAGTGATCCTGTTATAGCTGTCAGTCCTTTCCATTGTTCTAATTGTAGGTGGTGTCGTTGCGTGAGATCTCTGAAATTTGCAGTTTTTTAAAAGCTTTCTCTCCGCACATTCTGAGTTCAACACAACATATTAAACCAGATTTGAATGATGCGGGCATTTATGCAGTGTTTGCCTGTTGTTGTGGCGTTGTTGTTATGTATTAACAATGTATCGAGTGTAAATCCTGGGTTTAAGGCGCGTCTCACACAGAAAGGCATCGACTACCGTAAGTAAACTTCAAAATGTCCCTAAAACTGTAGTAACTCACTAAAAACTAAGACCCACAAGAAAGAAAGTAAGTAAACCGTTATAACTTCACCTCAAGTTTCAGATTTGTAATTTAAATGATAATTTTAATGAAAACATCAGAACCCTGATAATTATGGTACTCTAATCAGTAACTTATTTGTTTTGCAGAATGTTATACTAAAATAATAGAAGCCCTTTTACACTTTGTCCCTTGATTACTAGAGGATACTTGAATCTACTATTGGTCATTTGATTGAACGTAGCAAAATTCTGTTGTTTTTGTAGTGAAAGATGTTGGTCTCGGTATTCTAAAGAAAGAGATGTCTTCATTGACCATCCCTCCAATAAGCGGGACTGCTCATATTAAAGTCGGCAAAGTAGCATATACAGTTTCAAAGTAAGTCGCAATTTCTCAAGATTGTATCTCTTTTTCAGTCAATGTTTGTTTTGATCGCTACACTGCCATGCTGTTGTGGTGCCTCCAAGTTTTAGTATTTTTCAAAAAACCTGATCTTTTGGTGAGAAATTTGCATTCTAAAAGGAATACCTTTGAGTCAGATATTCGCAATTGTTTCCAAAAGTGACTGTATTTCTTTTTAAATGTTGCTAACGTAGGAGACGCTGTTAATATGTTCATCAAGTAAGGTCTTTTGGTGCATTAAAACAAAAGTGTCTTGTGCGAAAATGAGACTGAAAAGAGGTATGTCGACAACATTACGCACGTAACAGGAGTTCCTTGGAATCGACTTGGCATAATTTTGGCTTCAAATGGATGAAATAGAGTTTGCTTTCTCCAAAGACTTATTATTATGAACCGTTAAATCTGTTATATCTATACAGCATACGATTGAACGCCTTCAACATTCCATCTGCCACCCTGACACCAAACCCAACTCTTGGCGGTGTGGTACTCAATGCCAATAGTATATCGCTTGCTATGCATGGAGATTGGAAATACAAAGCACGCATAGCAGGGTAAGTAGGGCCCGTGTTATTACGTCTGCTACCCTTAATTCTTGTCTACCAGGGGCTTGTTGCACCCACTTAATGGTTTTAAAACGGCATGTTGAAACCGGGTTTGGTTTCATTACAATCGCCAACCAACTCTTGGGTATGAAGTTTAAGATGAGTCTGGACAAATTTTGTAATACTTATCGTTAGTGTTGTTGTGTTATCTGCTGGTATTTGCTCGATTCCTTAGATAATTCAACTGAATGATTCATTGCTTGTCGTGAAGTATATCTCGCGTTGTTGTTATCTGTAAATATTTAATATGTTTTATTTTTTCACCATATAGAATTCCAGTGAAAGACCACGGTACAGTAGATATCAGTGCGACCGGTCTTTCCTTGCGGGTTGCCATCAGAATCGGTAGGTAAAATATCGATTGTTTATTATCGGCGTATGTATCTCTACTTATACGCTAAGGTGGAACATCAAAATAGATACGCCAAGGTAGAACAGCAAAAGATATACTACTATTACTACTACTACTACTAAGCTGCATTTAAGAAACGTTTTTCGTAAAAACCCCAAAACGCTTTACAATTTAAAACAATTTAAAACTCAACAAATTAAAAACTACAATTATATATACGTTACGGTGGAACAGGAGAAGAAAAACGCGAAGTTGGAAGAGTAAAAGATATACGCTAAGGTGGAAAAGCAACGCTAATGTGGAAGAGCAAAAGATCCACGCTAAGGTGGAAGAGCAAAAGATATACCCTAAGGTGAAAGAGCAAAATGTATACATTAAGGTGGAAGAGAAACAGCAATACGCTAAGGTGGAAGAGTAAAAGATATGCGCTAAAGTGGAAGAGAAACAGAAAAATGCTTAAGTGGAGCAGCAAAAGAAATGCGCTAAGGTAGAACAGCCAAAGAAAATACGCTAAAGCAGAAGAGCAAAAGATATACGCTAAGGTGAAAGAGCCACAGATATGCGCTAAGGTTGAAGAGCAAACTATATACGCTAAGTTGGAAAAGCAAAATAAATACGCTAAGGAAGAACAGCAAAAGAAATACGCTAAATCGAGGCTGCAAAATATATAGCCTATGTTAAATAAGGTGGAAGAGCACAAGATATACGATACACTAAGGTGGAAGGGCAAAAGATATACGATGAGTTGGAAGCGTAAAATATATACACTAAGGGGAAAGAGCAAAATATATACAGGCTGTCCCAAAATGATTAGTACCCATCGATGCCCTCAAGTTCAATCAATTTTTTCATCATTAAAATCAATGAGATTAGATCCGTTGTTTTTCTATCATATTTGCTATACTATACCCTTTCATTATAATTATAGATCATGAATATCGGACTTATTTTAATGAAGTTACACTCCATTGTGTAAGACATGGTGATTTCACCTTTTTGGCAAAGTGCAAAAAAATGTGTTTTGAAACAGCTAGTTTGAAAGAAACTAATACATTCTCTTAATCTCTTGTCTGCTAATATATTTGGTTTCTATTTTAAACTGCTGTTGTATCATATTGTTGTTCAAACCATTAATACTTCTTCATTTTGATCAATTTGAAGAGTAAAAATGGATCGTCACGCATGAGCGACCCCAAGCTTTGTTTCTATAATGAGCTAGTTTTGAAGCTAAACGTGAGGGACATTTAAACAGGGAAAGACGTGGTCATGGGTAATTAGCAGTGGCTTTGACAAAATAACAGTTACAACATGTTTACATAGAGTAGAAGAGGTTATGAGAATACACAAGTTTATTTCAAACAAGCTGTAATAGCACATACTTTTTTTAGCACTTTGTTAAAAAGGTGACCCCCTATAATGTAAAGCCTGTAATCTCTTGTCATTCTTGTAATGATGGACATCAAGGAGGAGACCGTCCCTGGTAGCCTATTGCATGTAGCATGTAGTGAAAATTAGAGTAGCTTGTAGTGTAGCATGTAGTGTGAGGGGACAACCGACTTGTGAGATAACGGGTAAACGTCCTGGTCTACCTTCTAGTTAGGTGGGGGTTGTTAGCCTTCTGACTTGTTCAGTAGGTGACGGACAGACCAGGGTGGCCAGGAGAGGTAAGTCTCATTCTCCTGGCTCACAATGAGCAAAACTGGATTTAACATCATACATCCAGATAACAGTTGTTTTATGACAGTGCCATAAGACAACTTAACTTGAGATACATCCAAGTAATCCTGATGGGCGGGATAGTACTGAAGCAGAAGGCAACGGGAAACCACTGCTTTAAGAGATATTACACCTTTCCGAGAATACCATATGATGCGCAGATCAGAAAGAATTAAACGTTTAATCGAAGTGGGAGTTGAGCCTCTCAGGAAACCCACCCGTAATGTTACTGGGGAAGAGGCTGCAGGGACTGGTGATGCTGCTAATGACGGTGGTATCCTAAAGTCTTCGGAACGGATATCATTTGACGGTGATGCCTCTCATCAGCCTTCTGTCAACCTATGTCAGAAAAAAGGAGTGCTCCGTATTGGCACATGGAACGTGAGAACAATGAATGAGCTTGGAAAGCTTGACCTATTGTTAAATGAACTAGAGAGACTACAACTAGATTTAACTGGTCTATGCGAAACAAGGTGGAAAGGAGAAGGCTTATTCAAACCGAATAAAACATCAACAGTGGTCTACTCTGGAAAGCAAAATGGAAAAAGAGAAAGTGGAGTGGCAATCATTCTGAGAGGTCAAGCACAAAAAGCACTGGACACCTACACAGCAATTTCTGACCGTATTGTTACAGTAAGACCTAAAGCAAAGCCAAAATCAGTTACAGTAATCCAAGTCTATGCTCCTACATCAACACATGATGAAAGTATCAAGGACCTTTTCTATGATCAATTACAAACAACTGTGGACAAAATAAGCAAAGGTGATATTTGCATAGTGATGGGTGACTTAAATGCCAAAGTTGGAGAAGGAGAAGACACCAAATGTGGACTTGGTAAATTCGGTCTAGGAGAAAGAAACGCAAGCGGCGACAAACTAGCAGAATTTTGTCATGCCAATGACTTTGTTATCACAAATACTTTGTTTGATCATCATAAAAGAAATCGATACACATGGATATCACCAGGAGATAGATGCCGAAATCAAATTGATTACATCATGGTTAAAAGAAGATGGAAGTCTAGCATCACTGATTGCAAAACCTATCCAGGTGCAGACTGTGATACAGACCACATACTGCTGCTTGCAAAGATACGAGTGAAACTGGCAAGAAATAAATTTAAGCAAAAACAACAAAAACTAGACCTCAAGAAACTTGAAGACCCTATCATCAGATCTACTTTCAGAAGTGAAACAGAAAGCTGTTTTGAAGCTCAACTTAAACAGATGGAAGATCAAGAAGGTGAAGAATCATCAGAAAGTCTATGGACTACTTATAGAACGATACTATCTGACACAGCCGACAAAACTCTTGGTAATTTGAAACGGTTCCCTAAGAAACCGTGGATCAGCAATGAAGTACTGATTCTCTCCGAGGAAAAAAGCGAGCTGAGAAAGCAAAGAAATTCTCCTGCTCAGGATGAAAGGTACAAAGCAGTAAGATCAGAGATACAAAGGAAGCTTAGGAGGGACAAGGCAGCTTGGCTCGAAGAACAGTGCCAGAAGATAGGTGATTTTGACACTTTTGGAAAATCCAAGAGAATGTTTGACTTGATAAAATCTGTGAAAAATGACGGCAAAATACCATCACAGCAGGCATGCATAAAAGATGAAGCTGGAAATGTGTTGGACCATAAGGAAGACATCTTGAACAGATGGAAAGAGTATGGCGCTCAGCTGTTTGAAAGACCAGAGGAGGAGGAACCATTGACTGAGGAACAAATTTCTCCAGAAGATCAAGAACCACCACCTCTCTTGTCAGAAGTTGAACATGCTATGAAAAGACTAAGCACCGGAAAATCACCTGGACTAGATGGCATACCTGCAGAGCTGATCAAAGCCACAGGCCCAGCGGGTATCAAACTTCTACTCAAACTTTGTACCAGCATCTGGATAAGCTGCCGCTGGCCTCAAGACTGGAAGATACAGGACTTTGTAGTCTTATTTAAAGCAGGAGATCGAAAACAGTGTTCAAACTACCGAACTATCGCACTGATTAGCCATACCAGCAAAATCCTCCTGTTGATAATTGTTGACCGCCTGAAGAGGAAGTTGGAATATGAGCAACCAGAAGGGCAAGCTGCGTACAGGAAAGGAAGAGGAACAAGAGACATGCTAGTATGTTTACAAATTCTGATGGAGAAAGTAATTGCCATTGATCAAAAGGTATTCATTATGTTCATAGACTACTCCAAGGCTTTTGATTCAGTAAGTCACTGCAAACTTTTTGAGGCGTTTCTGGAAATGGGCTTCCCCAAGCATCTTGTCGCACTCTTGAGATCTCTATATGTGAACCACAGAGCAACAATAAGATGGAATGGTGAGCAGACAAAAGAATTTGAGATTGGAAAAGGAGCTAGAAAAGGTTGCATAATATCGCCACACCTTTTTGTTACCTACACCGAGAAGCGCATGCGAGATGCAGAGGTTTCAAATTATGGAATTAAAGTAGGGGGAACACATATTTCAAACTTACGATATGCTGACGACACCGCACTTATTGCCAATTCAAAGGGGGAAATTGTACAACTAACCAACAGTGTGAATGACGTAGGAAAGGAGCTGAATTTGAGGCTAAATGTCAAGAAGACCAAGTTACTTGTCGCAGGAGGTGATCCAGAAGAACAGTATAACATCATGATCGACGGTGAGAGAGTTGAACATGTAGACCACTTCAAGTATCTTGGATCTACAAAGAGAGCTAATGCCAGCTGCTCAAGTGACATCAAATCAAGGATTGCCATTGCCAAGAAAAGAATGATAGACCTGCAGTTGATCTGGAATGACAAAAACCTTACTAATCATCTCAAAATGAAACTGGTCAAAACCCTCGTTTGGAGTGCACTCATTTATGGCGCTGAAAGTTGGACATTGTGCAAAGCAGATGAGAACAGAATAATGGCAGCTGAGATGTGGATGTGGAGGAGAATGCTTAACATCAACTGGAAGCAGAAAAGAACAAATGTTAGCATTTTGCAAGAGCTGGAAACAGATAGATAACTGTTGGGAAAGGTTGTAAGCCTTAAACTAGGATACTTCGGCCATACGCTCAGGGGAAGTGGAAGCCCCCTAACTCTCAACCTCATTGAGGGAAAAGTAGAAGGAAAGAGAAAACGTGGCAGACAGAAGAAAAACTGGTTTGATAACATTAGGGAATGGACTGGTCTCAACTACGTTCAAACCAAACGTGCAGCACAAGATAGAACAAAGTGGAGAAAGAACACTAAGAAGAGTGCAAATATGGTCGCCAATCATCAGAAGTGATGGAGGCATCAAGGTATCAAGGTATCAAAAAGGTGAAATCACCATGTTTTACATAATGGAGTGCATCTTGAGTTTGATAAATCTGATATTCATGATCTAAATTTCTAATGAAATAGTACCGTATGACAAAGATGATGTAAAAACAATGGACCTTATCCCTTCGATTTTGATGATGACAAAAAGTATTGAACTTTGGGCATCGATGGGTACTAATCATTTTGGGACAGCCTGTGCGCTAAGGTGGAAGAGCAAAATATATACGCTAAGTTTAAAAGCAATAGTGAAATTGCTCCTTATTAGTCCAGGAACAGACAATTCTTCGAAAATATCATCATTAAAACGGATTAGTTGTGTTCGGTATATGGTTCTAGCAACAGGGCATAATGTAAATTAATCTGTTAAAAGTAATTAAAACAATTAATGCTTGATTTTGGGACTCTTTTGAGAATGGAGTAAACATGAAGCCAAATAAAAAATAAAAATAAAACACGAGTTATGAATACGGTAGTTAACAATCAAATCTAAATGTTCATCCATCCATTGTTATTCGTATTGCTTATTTTTCTTTGTCTTCGGTGCGATAGGAATGGATAGCAAAGGTCGTCCAACAGTATCCACTCAACCGGCTGACTGTTCTTTTAGTATCGGGGCTATGCATGCAAAGTTCCACGGCGGTGCAAGGTAACATTCCTAAACTACATCCCAAAATCTTCAATATTACCGGACGGTCGCTAAAGCTTACCATAAGCCTGTACAATAGCGACGTAAGAGGACGACAGAGAGTCTCAGTCAATATCATTCTTCTCTTATAATGACATTGTCATGAATGTTCATAAGTTGAAATCATTATCATTAAAAAGACCATACGAAAAGAATACAATGTATCAGAGTATCAGGATGATTCTTTAAGTTCAAATATATTTCCTGGGTCAATCGCTCAACACTGTACATGTATTCATTTACCGTGTATGATGTATTACTCTCAAATATTCTGGAAGATCATTTCACAAACAATTCGATGACGTATAAACTGAAGTTCTGTATTGCCCGAAATCCTTCATTGTCTACTGTCACAGTAATCTTCTCATGGATCATATAATAACAACTAATTCACCTCTTACTTTCATCGTGGTATCGGCCAGTCTAGCCATAATTATATGCCCAATTTGGTAATGCAAAATTAATATATTCTTATATCCGGATTTCGAGATTAATTTAGAGAGAACTGTACAATAGCGACGTAAGAGGACGACAGAGAGTCTCAGTCAATATCATTCTCCTCTTTCATGACGTTGTCATGAATATTCATAAGTTGAAATCAGTATCACTAAAAAGACCATACGAGAAGATTACAAATTATCAGGATGATTCTTTTAGTTCAAATATATTTCATGGGTCAATCGCTCTACACTGTACATGTATTTATAGAAGGTAAAACGGAATTTACCGTCTATTATGTATTACTCTCTTCTGGAAGATCATTTCACCAACAATTCGATGATGTATAAACTGAAGTTCTGTATTGCCCGAAATCCTTCATTGTCTACTGTCACAGTAATTTTCTCATGGTTCATATAATAACAACTAATTCACCTGTTACTTTCATCATGGTATCGGCAAAATTAGAATATATTCTTATATTCAGAATTAGAGATTAATTTAGAGAGAACTTGATCTCACTATTGTTTCGTATTTTTTGTCGTTGACAGCTGGATTTACAACCTCTTTGACAGCGCCATTGAAAAATCTTTGAAGAAATCATTGAGTAGCCAGGTATGAAACGTATGAATTAAATAATTATCAGGATTGCAGAAGCATATCCTAATATCGGTTTTTGTAATCGCATACGCACGCCTAACCTCCTAACGCCTGATAGATCTCTGAATGTTCCTTGGAAGACTTTTGCGCCTTATAAGAACCATCTATTATTATTATTATTATTGTTATTATTATTAGTGTTATTATTATTATTATTATTATTATTATTATTATTATGTTACTGCCGATTGAGGGTCTGCATCGCATCCTCTTATAGATGGAGTCCCAAGAATAACAGGAGGATATGGTAACATAATTAAACTAATGAATGTAACTATGAGTCAACAATCAATCTGATTTCTTATCATTTTCACAGCACCGCCTCAAGAGGCGTGAGGACACCATTCTACTCCATTAATAATGTCAAACATGAAAACATATAATGCAACTGACATAATGTTCCATTGATTTTGTTCATCAATATGGCACAGCAGTTTCTTCAAGCTACCAATAAAAAGGGCTTACTGTGATTAAATTGTGTGTAACTGTCTCCAATAAAAAGGGCCTTACTGTGATTAAATTGTGTGTAACTTTCTCAATATTTCTTACTTCAGGCATGCAGTGCCATCCGCAAAGAAGTTAATGAAGATCTCACCAAGGAGCTTGCCAAACTAGACTGTATGTATCATGGCATCATGCATCAATGTAATAAACACACCTTACCCTATGTTTGTATGTCCGCTATCGGGTTTCTACCAGGTCAATGCAAGTTTCTGATGCTCCTATCATTAATATTCAATTTGCTTAACGATTTTTCGTTGTTGTTGATGACAATATTATTTAACTTGTCTATTGTAATTATCTAAAATATGGTAATATGTGTTTCATAGTATAAATTATCACATTTTGTTTTACAAGTGTGAAAGGTATAGGTATAATAATATAATTCATTTAATAGAAAAACACCCCTACCTAAATCCAATCATCATGGTCAGCATGATCATTGGTTGTAAGGTAAATAACAGATAATGTAAGTTAACCTTTCAGGTTATGTGTTTGTTTATTTGCGTATGTGTTTGTTTGTTGGTGGTGAATGTTTGTTTGTTTGTTTTCGTTTCTGTTTCTATTTTGTTTTGTTTGTTTATTTTCAGTGATTGCCAAGATAGACGACGTTGCTGAAATAGACTATTCGCTGGTATCAAAACCGACATTTCAAGGAGCCATTAATATGGCAAATAAGGTTTGTCTCATTTATTGTACTACAAGTGAGGTCTATACATTACAATACAAGACAACCGTTCAGTCATGCCGGGGAAATCCAATTCTGATAGAAAAAGTAAATAGTTGTGAATTTTAGTAATCCATGGTATTAACGATATTTCTAAAATATCAGATTGTATCTAATATTGATGCATCATCAACAAAAAAGAGTTTATCCACTATCTTAGCAATGTTTTTCAAATGTGTTTTTTTTTTCAGGGAGAAGTATTTCCGATAGGCAAAAGAACTGAGGCCCCCTTCCAAGTACCACCAATACCAGCTGATCCTGATATGAGTAATATGATGAACATATGGATTACTCAGTATCTCTTGGAAACTGCTGGATATGTGTATTTTCAAGCAGGAATCTTTCAGTATAATCTCACTCAAGACGAGGTATTGCAAATTTTTGAATATTTAAGTATGGCAACATATTTTCGTCGAAGTGAATTTAAGAATTTATTTGGGCAAATTTGAATATGAAAATCTATCAAATCTGTTTTAAATTTGTGTTAATGTCATACGTATACTATTCCTTCGTGAATTTAAGACAGTTAGTAAATTAAGTCATACACATACATGTATATATTCGAATTTCAGACAAAATAATACATGTACATGTATTAATGGATATTTCTATAGGATCCGCCATTTAATTAAACAGACAACCATCGCCGTAAATTGTTACGAATCTATGAATATTGCCTGGTATGGTACAAACAGGTCCTAACTATTTAAAATGTGCAATTTCTTGATATAGCTTCCAGCAAGTGCTCCATTCAGTTTGAACACCTCGTCACCCGTGATTAAAGCAACCTTTCCTAACGTAAGTAATGCATTATTATTTATGACGAAATCGTCTCAGATTAATATGACCAGTTTCATCAATTAAACTTGGTTAAATGAGATACATACATGGATTATAAAATTACATTCGCCGATGAAGTATTATGTGTAATCCAATTATCACTATGTCAACTGGATCACTCTTTTGAGGTCGGAACCCCAATTGAAATGATCGCGACATAAAGTCTATGTCGTGTTGATTCGTAATACAAGGTGTTAAATAAGCACTTCGCTGGCGACTGTGCAATGCCTATACCTATTGACAAGTACTCCGTGTATGTATTGTGTTGATTAAACATATTAATTACGTGATATTTAACTTAAAATCTGTAGGTATTACGTTATTTGATGACGCGTACTGTTTTTTTATTTTCAGATCAACAAGCTGTTTCCAAACATGCTTATGCAAGTGAATGTGAATGCATCCCAGTCCCCTGATGCCAACATGAAACCAGACTCTCTCAACGGCACAGCTGTTTTTGATGCTAAGCTTTATGTGCAACTTCCCAATAAGACGCTGCATTACATCTGCACACTGCAACTGGTGAGATTGCAATCACTAGAAAATATATTTTCACTCAGATAGTTAGACAATTTGATTACAATAGTGCAAATGAATGTTCTTGCGAAAAAAACTTTTAGGTTTCGTGTATATGAAGAGAGTAAGTTAGTTATCTAATCTGAGGTCTTCTGTGTGATCAGAAACGGTATTTAAAACAATTTGTTACCAATAAATGGGCATCTATACGTTATATAGATATAATCAACCCTAACGTACCAAGGAATGAGAGCTATATTATGCTGCAAGGTGGAGCGACATCTTGGCAGGGTTGTGTTAGTGAACACAGACACAAATATCAGGGGTAACAAGAAATTACATCTAGGTGTTACATGCAATCGTGATTCGTGTAACTTCTGAATCAAACATAAGTAGTGAAAACTGACTAATAACTTCTTAAGCAGTGCACTAGCATCCCGACTAGCATGTGCAGCGCGACATTTAAATTCAAATTTAACTTGTAAGTCTTGGAATCAATTTTATTTTACCATTGAATTTGACATTAAATGCTAATTCTTCGAAGGATTTATCAGCAAATCAATAACGTAACATGATAAATACCAACTGATGAGTTCTCTTTTGATTTACGTTTTTGGTTTACAGACGGTGTACGCGTCAGCCAATCTTGGGTTCAAAGGAACCAATATAACATGGCAGGCAACCTATATCAAGTAAGTACATTAAAGCTGCGACTCATGTTTTAAGTTTGTTAGTCTCAGAGGGTTGTGATCATCCGATTCAATCAATAACTTCTCATCAAAATCACATATCTTATCGAGATGTTTTTATCAGAGAATCCCTAGGACGCATTGCTAAACTAGTACGCAAGGCTCATACGTATAAGTGACTTGTACGTAAGACTAATACGAGAGTCCTATTTTGTATCACGATACGCACCATCACTGATAAAAACTGAGGTAATAATATAGTCATATTTACAGAGGTCTAAGTTCGCTAATTTGGTTAGATTTGCGATCATAGGCCACTACAAACGATTGCGTGCAGCGCTATTAGTTGTATTGCGTATTGTTTGATATTTCTTTTTAGGAACATACATAAATAGGTACAGTTAAAAAGGGTGATACTGCAAAAGAAACTGGTGTGTTGATATTCGAACAATATTGCGTCACCTGACAATTCATTATTATAAAGGGCGGTTGGAATCTATGATACATAATTTTTACATGGCAATTTTTTTCTGTCGAAAGTGAATCAATTGGTCATATCAATGTCTTGCTTTTATAAAAGCGTATCTAATCTGTCGGTCGCATAATTTGGCATGCTCACTCACCATAATTGGAGTGTAACTATAGAATGCGTATGGACTGCTGACAAAATTGTCTTTCACTATTTACTTTAACCCACAGAACCGACATTAAACTGACGGACTCGACTATAGGAAAAGTGAATGTAAGTATGATATGTAACAATAAATTAGGTTTTAATTAACATTTTGCGCCAGACGCAGGATTCGTACTGGCGTCATAAAGTTCAAACAAGAAATATAAATGTAAATTGAATGATAAAACCTATTTGGATTGACATTTATTAGAAAACACATTTCGCGTAAGAGGAAGTACCTTATAATCTTCACCTTAAAGTGTTTCAACCAAACAAGACGACTGCGCGCGGTTTTCATACGAGCACGATAATATTGTCTGTAAATTAATGCGCCAGACATGTATCAAGACTTATTTAGTTCATCAAAATATGAAGATGATAAAAGCGAGACACTTTATTTTCCGTGTAACAGAGGCGTACCTATGGCTTGAAACAAGCAGGACCAGGGAGCACATTTGCTCTCGTGACACCTTACCATAGAGTTACAATGGCCCCTGGTCTTGTGTAAATTGTGTCACCAGGTGCAATAGTGTGGTTGGAAATTATTCCATCACACTCATCATATGGATTCACATTTCTATGGTGTTACAATTAACATGATATCTTCATTAAGAACCAGGAGCAACTTGTGTAAAAAAATGGCTCCTGGTTCTAAAATCATTATGTCAACACCTGGCCTATCCCTTCCTTTCTTTCAGGTGAAAAGCATGTCTGCTGCCGTGGATTTTGCTATGCGGCTTTTGCTTCTTCCATGGCTCAATGGTAAGTTCGGGATTATCATGATTAACGAAATGTTATATCTTTAAGGTGACAAGTTTACAATTAATATTTATGATGTTAATATAAATAAACAGAGAAATGTGTTCATGGGGTAAACGATGTATATGACTATTTTGTTGAACAATTACTTTTCAATGTAAAACTAGTAAGACTTCAGAATCCGATACAATACAAAATGCGATACTGAAAATAGTATTATATTATGTTTCCTGACCAATTTTTAACAAATTGTTTGCATTATGTTTTGCCAGTATCTTCATGACTGAGTTTTAAGTATGGTACCGTTACATCTACTCTCTAGATGTAAAACGAGTGGAAAGAGTAGAAATTTACTCGAAAAGGAGTGAAGGAGTGAAACGCAGGACAACCCGTTTTAGAGTGGACAATTCTCTAAAATGAGTGTGAAAGTTAATTTTTCACGCACAATAGAATGGAACATTGTCATATAAAATCCCCTTTCTCTCCTTTTAGAAATCCCCTTTCTCTCCTTTTAGAGTGTTTTTCCATTCAAAAACGTGTTGTCCTGCGTTTAACTCCTTGAAAGAGTGGAAAACCATTCTTTTACATTGAGAGAGTACACTTTGACTTTTTATTTAAAAAAACCTTATCATACAGTTTTACGTCATCTTTCAATGATGTTTGTATTTGTACAGGAGAAGGAAAGAAAGGAATTCCATTACCAAGTATTGATGACATCCACTTTGAGAACCCAGTACTGAAACTGGAGCAGGTGAATTAATTGTTTATGTATTATGTTAACCAGGGGATCTATGATGAATTGGGAGGGGAAATCTACGAATGTCGAATATAGCATTGACAGAGAGTCATAATAAGTGGTTACTCGTTTCGAGAAATGTAAATTAAAGAAATGTATAAAAATGAATGTGTATCAGAAAAAATAACTAATTATAGACATTTAGGTATATATATTGGACCTTTTGTCATTAACTATAGGTGATATGCTTTTAACGCTTGCTAGTTTAAATGATGTCTGTGATTTGTAATGATGTTTGCATGGCTATCTAAACTTTCGTTATTATTTATGAATAACCAACCTATGATGGATAATAACCATATCAAATTTTATTATTTTTATTGTTTCAGGGTTACTTCAAATTGGGAGTTGATGTCCGGTACGACGGATCATTTTAAGTTTATGTAGACATTGCCCCACTGTAACCAGAAACGAGTTTGAAGAATGCACAATATATTGTTGCCTTCACGAGGAGGAGATATCCCATATACGAGACACATAAAATGAGAGTTCAATGCTATCTTTAAACTGAGCGTGTTTTCAACGTCTGTATCGGCAGTTTCTTAGCCAACAAATCAGACTTTGGCAAGTCATAGTTCAATAGAAAGTGAGATCTTCCGCTTTGCCATCTACCCCATTCCCCGACATTCAGTGCTGCTAGGAGATGTGGCGAGGCTATTGCCAACATGATTGGGAACAACATTGCCTTCGGGTCGCATTCCCATCCTAATTGAGGGCGCAGCCTTCAACACATCTCATAGTATCCCTTTAACTGCATAAATTGACACTGCACATATTCAATGTTCACATTTATATCTCCCGTATTGTTATTTAAGGAAAATTGTTAGTGCATTTATGCATGTTATACATGTTGTAAATGTCTCGTAGACAAACATGTAAATCGGTTGACTCGGTGTAGAGGTCCATCTTGGACAAACTTTAAACATGTTAAATTCGATTGACTTTATTTCTTGACGACTTCTAGTTTTTTTTGTTACCCACCCTGTATAAGGTATTTGGACATGAGACCGTCAACATTAATATACCAGATTCGACTGGATTCAGATTCGGACATCTTTAATCATTTATCATACTTCAGCAATCTACTACATTATTATATACACCTACACTAAAAGTAAAAATGTATCTAGTGTCATACAGGGTGAATCAAAATAAATTGTGCAAGGATTGAAATGGCTATTTGACCTTGATCTGTGCATTGAACCATGAAAGTGTTGACGTCTGTGTAATGCGTAGTTACTCTAGTTTATCTTTCCAAAAAATGAAAGTAATCGATTGAAAAATAATCAAAATGTAATAAGTTTTGTAAGTTGACCTAATTGAGGACATTTCTTTCCCCAATGTTACACTTCATTCATACAAATTGAGTGGATACTTTTGAAGTTAAAGATGTATGTATTTTAATGTACTTAAAAGTAACCACACCTAATGAGAAAAATGTTGTTCGAATATACGCGATACGTGCGACCCAATCGAATGCCGTCCTTTACTTATGGTACGTACAAATAAGCACAGGTCACTAACGGAGAAACAAGTACCTCCGCGTAAACATCAGTAACCCCGCGTATAATGCGTATCAAGCGCGATTACTAAAACAATTCGCATAATGCCACGAAAGCATGGCGTATTTGCACAGCGCAAAAGTTACGCGACGTGTGAGTGGTTCGCATGGCTTTATTTTCGATCACATTTATCTATTTGGAATACATTTCCGTAAAGTGTAACTTTTTAAAATAAATAATAGTACTAGTAACGTCCGTAATTATTAAATGACATTTTAATTGACGGTTTCGAATCAGGATAATGACTTTGATCAGTTGTTTTTTAACTGTGAAGAATCAAACATTTTACTTTGGGACATCGAAATATTCCTCGGGGCCTCGTGCAATTCCTCGGTTCCAAAGCGAAACAGTTTTGATCCTTCACATTTACCTCTAAACAGCCTTTATATTCCGATGATGATGATTTTAAAATATATCAATATATTGTTTAAAATACCGTCTAAAATTCAAATATTGTATGGTATATCATGGATAATATGGATGAAAATATGTTTTTGGTTCAAATTCAATTATAACTAACTATCAACATTTAGTGGGTAGATTATTATTGATTTGATTGATTATGTTCAATTACACACTGAATACAAATTCTAATAAATGGGCTCTATTCACACAAAAAGAGGCCAAAGGTCTATTTGTACATGCTCGAGTAGATTGGCCATAATTTGATAACCGAAGCTCCAAAATGGATAGAATTTTTCTTTGATGACACATTAAAGATTGCTAAACATCATTACTAGTATTTTGCGAACAATTTACATATTTTTCATGGCCAAAATGGTTTGACATGGTGCACCTGTATGTACTGGTCATTGGGTAAATTTGCAGTGTATTTTTTGCTCGCTTGTTGAGCGATTTAACTCAAATTTTAGAATATGACTGCATTTATATAATTGTTTATGATGCATCTTCCTATAGAATATACATCATGTGAAAAAGTCGGGTCAAAGTCGAGTCACCCACCTTTAATATGAACTTTGTGTCAAGAGTAAGAATACAAATGGTAGGCTGGCCTACATATTATTATACACCTGAAATTCTAAATGATTAAATTGTATGATTGATTGTATTGAACAATAGTATTTTGTAAGTTCCATGAAATTCCTGATTTTCTCTTTTATGTAAATTGTCATAATAAATTTGGTTTATGGTTTACAGTCACACATGTGGCATGATTTGTTAAAATGGTTTACAAGTTTTTACAACTTTAATATCTGAGTTATGAAGAGGAAAACGTTGTTCGGTCATTCCGGTTTATCCTTGGTGTAATACAGCATGGAATTAACTTAGCATACAAATCTATATTGACGGATTAAAAGATTATACAGCTTTCATTACGGTTCCGTTCCCTGTATGTTATCCAACTTTTTTGACCACTGCTTTGACGCTTTATCCAGGGTAATAAATCATCCCCTCCTACACCATTTATCTGATTTATTTCACACCACCTGTGTCATGCTAGCGTGCTTGCTACCATTTCCACCGTTGTCCTAAGAATGGCTCAATGCTCTTTGGTCTGGGTGTAACTAGAAGCCCTATATTCCTTTTGAAAAAAATGTTGTTGTGTTAAGAATTTTTAACTGTTAACTTCAATTTGTCATAGAAACTAGTGTTATATCATGTTTTGAAACAACAAAAGTTCAAATTTCGAGAAAAAAATCACATTATATTATCCGAAGAGCAGATTTTAAAACTAGCCCAAATCTGGCTGAAAGTAACCATGTGTGCCAAGCCATGTGGCAAGACTGCAGCGCGTGCGTGCTTGCTACCAGTTCCACCGCTGCCACACCCAGCATGCGGTTAATGGTGTTGGATGGATTTAATTCTTAGGTGGAACTTACTAATACTAGCGTCATGGCCAGTTCAACCTGTCAGACTTGGGCTAAAACTGTACAGGCAACTGGAATGTAATGTATTCTGTAATGTGGTCTTGACACAAGACTAACTTGCATGTCTAATACACCAAGGATACCGGGCAAGGATATTGGTAGCGTGATGTGGGTAACAATATGACGAATAAAGAAATATGCTGGAGAAATTCAATGTAGTATTATCAAGCAGATTGTATTTCAAATTATAAGAGCAGAAAGCCTGGCCACGCCATTGATCCTTGAAAGCAGTCGATTATAGTTCTAGCAGGATACCCGTATTCCTGAATTTACCAGTGCAGCTTCAGAAGAAGAACAAATATTTGAAAGCAAATAGCTATTATAAGCGCAAGTATTTTTTCTATATAAATATATTTTTAAAGGAAACCCGTGCCATGGAACTTTAGCGCTCAGATATGTAGCATTATTATTATACAGACCACTTCTGTAGGTTAAAAGTATTGCTTAAAGACAAAATCGACTTTCGAAAGAAAAACAATCACATGTATAATGGACATCGCCATATTGATCAAAGCTATGGCGAAAGACATACGAGATGTCTGCATCACTGTTTCATGTATTGATATTATCGATTTATGCATTGAATTCCTGCGTGATACCGTCCAGCGACCTGTTGCTGATGAGGCAGTTTTAGTTACGATGGCATCACAATATTGCGTATGGCTATCCCATCAGCACTTTCGACACAGACAACCAGGCGAGAATTTCAAATAATCACAGGTAGGGGATGTACAGTTTGAATTCATTTAATTGAACATTATATAGTTCTGTGTTCACTGTTCATATAAAATGGTTAATATACATTAGATAATTATTTCCCTACCATATAATGCATGGTTTAATGAATAGAGCGGTATTCCTTTATTTTCACGTTCTGAGTTATTTTTACTGGCGTTATACATTTTCATATGTCCACAGTAACTGTTTTGGCCTGTGATCTGTGAATATTTAAGATAGCTAAACTGAAGTGAACACATTACAAGAGAAACAACACGTATTAGTTTTTCCTTTTACAATTTGTACACATTAATTTATTTTTTGGTGTTTGCAATTGAATTGAATTTCAACGCACGTTGTATTTACATAGCAAACAGGTAAATATTTTCGGATATGGTACAGTCAAGTACAGAGTCACTTAACATGCTAAAAGGACTCATCGAGGGAAATTCCAATACAATGGAAACGACTGCGTAAGAGACTATTATGATTAATTTGGGAAAATCCCAACACAAATAGCTTCCTCTAACAAAAGATGTTAAAACATCAATTTATGACATTACAGACGACTTTGCACGTTTGGATTATGTTCTTTTGAAACTGGTAAGTGTGCCATAAGTTTTGACTGGCACATTAAATTATGATAGCATACATCAACTGTATTGCATATTGAGACAGTGGGCATATTTGCGATATACTATCTGTACGCAGGTAGTTGAACTCGTGTTGTAAATTCAATTTGGATGCCACGCCAGCTAAGACATTTTAAAAGTGTAGGATTGGACATGACTTTAAAATCTTCCTTTTTTTAAAAAGTTTCAAAAAAGAAGTTCTGTATATTAGAGGTGAGCCCACGTAAACCCTTGATAACTTCGACCCGATAAGTTTACAGATACGACATTAGTTATATTAACTTGTTGATAGCAACTGTTACATTCCCAGACGGTTAGTATAATATGATCATGATATATGAAGTTAATATCTAAATATTAATATCAATAATTCCTGGTTGAGTTCAAAGTTTTACGTGGGTCATTCAAAAAGTTCCTACTTCTGTACAATAACTTAGCCCATACAGATATCTCTAAATGAAAATTGAGTCAGAGCTCGAAGCAATTAGTATTATTGTCGTTAATTTTAGTTTGATTACGGATCTTTCTGGTCCAGAGAGGGATTATGGGCATATAGTGAAGCAAACATGAGTCGCCGGGTTTCTTTACATTTCGTGCAAGTTTACATAATTCTAACATACTAGAAGTACTATACCTGCTAATTTTCCAGGTCGCCATGGGAGATTGACACCTTTTCTATACGTGCCCATTCATGACAGGTTTACAATGCCTAACCACATATGTGTTTCTACCATCTGTGGCCTAACTTATATTGAAACTGCTTACCACCCAATATTTTTGGTCCGGTTTTATGAACGTTTGGGTCATCCATAAAATAGCATTTTCTGATTCTGTCTCGATCTTAATTTTGATGAAAATGTTGAAGTTGAATTTACTCTATTTACTCTAGATTTTGTCGAATGTGACTTTTAATCAACACTAAGTAGGTACCTACCTATTTGCCCAATTGACAGATTCTTCTGTCAGCCAAAATTTGCAATAGAAAAGCGTGCATCACGGTGGCCATCTTGTTTTTGCCAGTGTTTACAGAAATTTACAAACTTGAATTTGACATGGTCACAATAATTTACTTTTTGTGAGCTACAATAATCCCCCTAATATTAAAAAGATACTGTTGGATAGTGTAAATTTTATTCTTAAAACAAATTTGGTGATTTTTTTTTTTTAATTGCTCGAAACGGAGCGTTTCAATTATGCGATATTCAAACATGTCATTTTTTTTCAATTTTTTCCTATCTTGAACCTGATATTTCTTATTTTTATGAAGGGTCAAGGTCTTGATTTTTGGGGGGCATAGAAAGATTATTAAGTTGTCAACCTAAATAAATTAAGCGTGACGACACAAATGTTGGCCTTTTTTCAGGAAAAACGGTTCACGAAGACAAGGTGGATTCAATTTTGAGTTTTTGTGCACATATTGGGTGCTTTATTGGTGCGGTTCAAAGTCAAAGTGAGGGTTGTGTTCAATGATAATGATGAAGGTATGATGGTCAAAGTAGGTGATTTTCATGTTTCATGAACTACATGGTATTCCCATGATTGAATCTTTACAAAATTACAGATGTTTTGGTCATCGTATACAATTTTGCGTTAAATTGGGCCCGATTTCGTTTAAATTGGGCTCTTTTTTGACCAATTTGGGTGCTTTTTAATCTAATGTCAATTTTTTATCATTTTTTTCCTGTCTTGAACCTGAAATTTCTTCTTTTTATGAAGGGTCCAGGTCTTGATTTTTTTTTTTGGGGGGGGGGGGGGGGCATAGAAAGATTATTAAGTTGTCAACCTAAATAAATTAACCATGACGACACAAATGTTGGCCTTAAGTCAGGAAAAACGGTTCACGAAGACAAGACGCATTCCGTTTTGTGTATTGTGCGCATATTGGGGGCTTTATTGGTGCGGTTCAAAGTCAAAGTGAGGGTTGTATAACTTGTATTCAATGATAATTATGAGGTATGATGGTAAAAGTAAGTGATTTCCATGTTTCATGAACTACATGGTGTTCCCATGATTGATCTTAACAAATGTTTTGGTTGTCGTATGAAATTTGCCGTTAAATTGGCTCTTTTTTAACCAATTTAGGTGCTTTTTCAACTTTTGAATCGTTTTACTACGAGAGGGAGGATTTTAAAGTAAAAATACACATTTTTGAGTGTTTAAATATTAATTAAACTTAAATCAAAGTTGGTATGTTGATAAAAATGTGTATTTTGCCATATCTAATGCATTACAAATAAGATACACTAACAAAAAACAGATCAAATAGGCCATTTACCACTCAGTGTTGCCTAAATTTACTTTGTACAGTCCACACATCTTTTTCACTCCTATATGGCTGAATTTCCTCGACATTCAAATAGCTGAATCGCCGCAACGGAATGTCCGTTTGACTTTATTTAAAATACATTTTCTTAGTTTAAATGAGCTCTTTAATTTGATACCAATCCCAAACTGCAAGAGTACAGTTGAATTTAAACACCTATGTACCTACACTAAGTCACCTAAATTATACCTTGCCATAATGCTTTACGTGTTAGACGGCTTTTTAAAAGTTTTTAAACGTCAATCGGTGTAATTGTTTGGCTCTCACATAAAAACAAACGTTGGATGCCAATTGCCAATTAACAATAAAGCTGTTATTGACAATAAATAACCAATACGAAAAATGAGGTATAACCTTTGGAATGACCTTAACCGCATACATCAGATAACAACTGCTGGGTGTTTGTTATAAATGTAAATTTATACATCCTGATCCTTTTTGATCCTGTTATAGTTGTCACTCAGTCCTTTCTATTGTCCTAATTGCAGGTGGTGTCGTTGCGTGATATCTCTGAAATCTGCAGTTTTGAAAGCTTTCTCTTCGCACGTTCTGAGCTCAACACAACTTACTAATCCAGATTTGAATGATGCGGGCATCTGTCCAGTGTTTGCTAATTCTAGTGGCGTTGTTGTTTGGTTTTTTAAGTTTTTTTTATTTATTCAAACAACACAATAAAGGAACTGAGCTGAGCAGCCAGGGAGCACTGAAAGCACAAGAGTTGTTATGTTTTAACAATGTATCGAGTGTTAACCCTGGGTTTAAGGCGCGTCTCACACAGAAAGGCATCGACTACCGTAAGTAAACTTTAAAATGTCCCTGAAATTGTAGTTTGTTTGTTTGTTTACCACGGTCGGTCCATACGGCCACACGCTTGGGTCCTGAAGGGACCATGCTCAAGCAAAATGCTCGGGCCAGGTTTAAAAAGCCTATATAAGCATGCTGGCTGAATGAAATGAAAGTTAGAAAAGATGGAAGAAAAGAATGAAGTAAAAAGAGCCACTTCCAACAAATAAAGTTAACAATTTTGCTGTCAGCCTTGGACAAGAGAAAAGAATAGTATTGATCCAATCTCATTTGCCACGTAATTCACTAAGCCTGTTAATTAAATTAAAAAAACCTCACAAAAGGTAAGTATACAAGCCGTTCGGGAAGCCGTTATAACCGCACCTCAAATTTCAGATTTGTTAATTTAATGTTTTATGATATGGTCATGTTTTTTATACTGGGTACAATTTGTGTTACATGTCCCTTTTTCCATAAATTAGGTTCCTTTTTCAGTTAATGCATTATATCTGAAAAAGTTTACATTTTAAGTTGGTAAAAGTATACATATTCTGAAAGCATATACTGTAACGGATGCAAATTGCATACAACCAAGTTGATTATACAGGGTGGCCCGAAATTGTACAGGGTGTAACAAGCAAAATCTTCTAAAAAAGAAGGGTTTCAATAATTACTTCCACTATGCATATGAAGTGATGAGAGAAAAGTTCAGTACAGATTTAAAGTAGTTTAATAAAATACCCATCCAGACATATGCAAATTAAATTTCATTATGAATCTGAAATTCTACATACAGGGTGTCTAAAAATGTGTTTATTTAGTTCTGGAAAAATGCTTCATACATACAAAGACTAGTATTTTAACAAAATTCAAGTAGATTTCAAATACAAATGCATCAATTACATGTACACAAAGATTGATTGATTTTAATTTTAAACATATAGGGTGTTTAAAACATTAATTTAGGTATACGTGATTATCCACAAATTATTCATTAAATTGAATGAATTTAAATTTGCATCAGAAACATGATTTTACATTCCAATTTGAAGTGGCAAATGCTTAAAGTGGTATGAGTTTCAAATAATGTTCAATAAAAAGGGGCCCTTTAACTACAGGGTGACTCAAATTTTCCCAATGGCACATGTTTAGTGGCATACAATCAATTGCATTCATCCTTCTTGCACCTTCATGATGTGCAAAGCACATTCAAATGAACAAATTAGGTTAGTTTCCATAATGTTTGAACCCAGTATTCAAATTTCAAGAGTCTGATTTAAGATTGAATTATAAAATGTTATCGTTTTAAGTTGTATTCAACAAATAGGGTGATCCAATGTTGATTGGCAAACTAGTAGTCACTAGTATCGTATCAACTTACTTTTCAGTTGCATTCCTAAGAATTTAATAATTCTCCTGAGTTTACAAGCTTGATGAAAACAAGCAGTTTTTTACTTATTTGGTAACACAGTTAAAAACAAGTAATAACACCACACAAACGCATTTAACAAAATGTGCTTAATTAACATCCAGACAATACAGAATACATGAGGTTAATTACATATCTTCTTTTAATTTTTAATTCAATAGTTAAATTTATTTATTCAAAAGGGTACCTCAACCTTTCTATACTTTTAAAATGGACAGTTTGGTGCAGGCAAATGTTTGCATACATTTGCAGACTGCGACCAACTTACGTTTCTTAACAATTTTTTGAGCTTCTTAATGCTAATTAATGATTCCTTAAGAGAGCACCACACCAAATCAATGCGCAATTCGTGTAATCCTGCAGTAGTTCCGGAAAAGCACGAAGACTAGATTTGTTAATGTGTGGTTTTCGGGCAATTTGTTTCTCCGGGGATGGTATGTTTGTATTTAAATGAACAAGTGGGACCTATCCGTTGGACCTACAATGATAAAATACGATATTTTTTTAATTTATCGACCTAAATAGTGCCCAGGGCGTAAGCACCTGCCTAAATAGTGAACAGGCAGGCATGCCAGAAAACGTGAAAAAGTGAGGGCGCTGTGTGCAGGTCCGTAGCGGAAAATTTAGCTTAATAACCGCTCATGAAACAAGGCTTAAATTAAAGTTGAGATGTTACTGAAAATGGTCATAGGTGACAAGTATGCAATAAATGTAACCGGAGGGTAGAAAAGGTGTCTTGAAATATGGCACTTTTACACGTATTTCAATGAGAAAGATATTTGGTGTGGTGCGCCCTTAATTAACTAATTATATTTTTAATTCAAATATGCTTCAATAATGTTATGTTTTCAATATAGAATTGTACCAAGAGTGAAACAAGTGCATTTTATGTTTGCCCAATGTATATTGCACCATACTTGTTCAACTATGCACTCCTCCTCCTCCGCATACTCCTCCTCCACATACTCTTCCACCCCTGACTAATGAGGTTTAACGAACTATTGTAATTAACAGAACCATGGTAGTTTATATTTTTCTTTTTAAAATAAAGGCCAAATACTTTCTCATCAAAATAAGACCAAATTTGAGTATGTGTGATAAAGAATAGCCAAAATATATGCATGCAAAGTAATAATATGTAGTGCAAATGTAACAGATCCACCTTTTTTGGGTACCCAGTATAAAAAACATGACCATATCATTAATGGCCCTGTCACACATACGGTGATCAAGCCAGCGATTGCACTGTGCTCACAAAAGTATAAACATATAACCCGGGAGCACCGGAGCACTTTTTGTTATACTTCATGCTATTTTTAGTTGCACCATGGAACTTGGTAGCCCATAATAAGTAGTTTTACCAGTTTCCGGGATACCCCCCCCCCCAATAGTTTCACACAGACCCTCCTACAGGGGGGGGGGGGGGGGTCAATTCAGAACCTCGACGAAAGTATGTCGATATGGGATTCAAATGAAAGGAAATCAAACAAGGAACTGATATCTAACAGCCCTTTCTATGTAAGATAAATCGTTTTTAATTTATTTGTTAAAAACAGTCCTTAAAATGCAGTATTTTGCATGCATACACATTTTGACGTAAAAGAATACTACGACGTTATACACGGTTAAAAAGCCTCAAAATCTTGCAAAAACCATGAACCTATGTTGCCTCTTACATGACTATCTGGAATGAAAGAAATAATTAATCTAAGATATTCATATCACGAGTCTCTACTCCTCATATGCTTAGAAAATTGTATCAAATTTGATTCATTTCATGATTTTTCCATATTTTGTGATGTTTTGTCTTAAATCGATTGATCCACATACATGTTACAAGAATGTTGGTTTTTTATTTCTGTTCAATCATTCTTCTTACTTGACAAATAAGAGATATTGTGTCATGTGAAATAATATTTATAATAATCATTGCGACAACTCACATTATTTTTCTTTGATGTTTATTATATCTGCACACCATATACATGTAGGGCAGGACAAAGTGAAATCCCATATTTTTTAGAATTACCTGTATTTACCCGTCACTGATTTACCATACTCTTTCTTCTATTTTCATGATAACAAGATAGTATGACATACACATACACAATGAGTAGTTTACAAATCCTTAAGTCTGAGAATATCTTCTATATTGAATGTATAAATTATCTTACTATTAAGTGGAAAGAGCATGGAGCACAGAATGTTGTAGTAAGTAATATATTTCATCGTTTATATTTCACACAACCTGCTTAAAACATGTATATACAGGAGAGGGACAAATTCAAAAGCTTGCACATATCTAAATCCACTTAGGTAAAGGATCATCATCTCTTACATGAGCAGTGCACTTTTACACTTAAATTTGCCATGATTGAGATATATTTTGGCTCTAAACGATTTTCTAAAACAATAAACTTAATTTTGTAGGCACATGCGCGCGTAGCCGGCTCAAACAGCTTTTATCTTTGTACTAATTTGACTGTCATAATCCCATGAATACCCAGGTTAAATGAATATGTGAATGTTTAAATACATCACATAATTTGAATACACTTTTATGATTAAATAAATTTCATTTTTGTGGGGGTCAAGGGGGTGAAGCCCCGAAGCTGTTGGATTTTTATCGTTCGAATCCGGCGGGCGAAATAATGAACGGTCCCTTAGGACTGCTCTTGAGAGTGGCACCCTCCAGGAGAAAAAAATGGAACACTTTATGTACTAATGGCAATGGCATTCAAGATAATTATATACAAAGATCATTTAAATTGGACAATTGGCAGATTAATGTCAACTATTGTCATTCAAATACGTATGATTCTTGATATTTGTGAGAAAAAAAGGAAAAATAAAACAAAATAAAAAACAAATAAATTGAATTGAACTGGCTTGAGCTTAACAGTTAGTAAATATATTCCATCTAAGGAGGAGTGACACCCCTTGAGAAAGCACATTTGGCACATTTGATGTTCTTATGGCATTCAGAATAGCATATGACTATCATGTATGTGTGAATATATGTCTGAAATCATGAATGAAAATACCAATGTATGAAAACACGTTATTGAATAGACCCCGCTCGAAAGTGGTACCCCCGGGGAAGTACATTTGGCAGATAATATTTATACTATTAGCCTTCAAAGTTGTATTAAATGTGGAGGTGACGTTCGATATGTGTAAACACATGTAACGAAAACATTTAAAACTTTAAAATGTACCTTTGGGGGGGGGGGGGGGGGGGGGCACTGAAACCCAGTAAATATAACCCCTCTCATGAAGAGTGGCACCCCTGAGGAATCATATTAGGCACATGTTATGTTCTTATGGCATTCAGTGGGAAATACTGACTCTCATAATGTGTGAATACAAATCATGTATGAATACGCCAATGTATGAAAACACCTTTTAACCTGTTATTGAATAGATCCCGCTTTGTAGTGGTACCTTCGGGAAGTACATTTGGCAGATCATATCAACTATTGGCATTTAATTTTATTAAATGAGAAAATGACTCTTAATATGTGTAAAAACATGTAATGAAAACACAATTAAAAAATAAATTGATATTGGACAGTCTTAATTAACCATGACTAATTTTGGGATATTTTATAAACTATTGGTATTCAAAATAATATTAAGCATACAAAATCACTTTTGCAACGCCCATTTATAACAGCATTTTAATTTTGGACTCTGATCTGAGATGGACTATTTATTATATCCATACAACATGCTTGAATATGGCAAGCCATTCATGTATCTAGTCAATGCACATTTGTACATGTTATAAACCATCTCTATTGGTCGAAAAACATTGATTCAACTTTTTATTTCGCAATAAGTCATGTTTACTTATCACAATACATATTTATCAAAGAGAACACATGGTTTATAGGTGATAAACACTGATAATTGATTTACTACACTAATGGCATTCCATACACTTAATATATTTTGTTTCAGGTCAAGTGAGGGCGCCCTACAACTGATTATTTCAATTGATTTATTACATCATATAGGCTACAAAAAATGCTGGTTTAAACATGGGGAAAAATAATACTGATATACAGCTATCATTTAAAACCAAATGTATCATGATACACCTTTCAACAAAGAAATGCACCCCAGGTTTAAAACAAGTTCAGCTCTCCCTATACTTCCCTGTACAAAACTTAATACGTTCTGTATAAGTTCCCGATAGGTTCGTGGTACGTTAGACATACGTTTAAGGCCATGTCACACATACGGCGATCAGGCCAGCGACTGCACTGCGCTCAAAAAAATATCAAAATATGTATAACACGCAGTGAGAGCGCGGAAAACTGTCCCAAATTGTCCATTTTTAAGACTAGGTCACTAAAACCTTTCATATTCTGCTGCGATAAGGCCGGCGCTTGAGTTACGCTAAAACATTATCAAAACACCAAGACAAACGCATCAAGATCTCTACGAACCCCTCGGTGAACGCAGTGTGAACTGGCTGGGACTCGAAAGGGTCGTGAGAGGGTCTCCATGGTCGCCCGTAAGCGCCAGTGTACTGCGCTTGTTTTGTGCATGTACAAAACAAGCGTGAGGTTCGGCGCGTTCAGAGCGCTGCCCTGTCCTGTCATCCTGTGTAGGTGTTCACTCGTCAAACTCAAAGAACAGACTGAGCATCCTTTAGACAAACGGCGTGTTTCCACAGAAAAGAGCTAGTCAAACGGTTTATCTTACCCGGAAAGAAAATTCCGTGTCGGCACTTAACCGGCATGTTTCCACAGAGCGCAATAAACCGTTTAAATAATCGGCTCCCGACCGGGCTCCCGACCCTCCTGACTTAAACCTTGCGGTGCACTGCATCTCTGCTGCGCCGCTGCCATAACAAGGCTGCGTAGAACCGAGCGTACTACTGCGCGAGCCGTGAGGCGCACAATGTGTGCGCGCGTGAAAGGTAGGGCGCACTACGGGGCGCGCATCGACAGGCGCGTTATGATTCCAAATTCAGCTTAATCGGTTTATCATACACCGGTGTTTTTCCACAGCGCAGTGGTGCCGATCTTAAGCGGAAATAACCACCTCTGGAGATGGTTATAATTAACCGTTTATGGGTGATAATCGGTTTATCCATAATCCGATTATTGTGTGTTTCCACAGGAGAACTTACCGGAATTACAATTTCTAACACGGCAAATACCCGGTAGCTCTTTTCTGTGGAAACACGCCGAAAGACATGCATGAATTGGAGTCCAATCACTTGGATTATTAGTTTAGCAGGTGTATGTTATTGTACTCGGGTGATGATTTGAATAATATTGACCTGTTTTGACCAATTGAATATCAAAATCTCATTAATAATACGAGGGTCATTCAATAAGTTCTACCCCCTCACTCATAACATCGTTATTATGAATGGCAGCTGCCTCATGACATTTGTCATGAGTATAGTTCTTCTGAATCATAGCTACACTTTTATAGTAAATGATAATTGGTATCTGTCTAACTTTTGTTATAATGCGATAAAAACCAGAGAGAGATTTTCTTTTTCTTTTTCTAAATATAATACTGTATTATCATGTATAAATCAGATTGTAGGCAATATTGAAGGCTTGCAAATAGTATAATATCAACTCGAATGTATTGCTATACTCTGTTTGGCCATCTCGAGACAGTGACGAAACTGAACAGGCGCAGCTTTTACGCACGCGTGTGTATCTTCCGCCTTTATACGCACGTGTTGTACGCCAGCGCCGCGAGTATGCGCGCGCGTTATGTGATTCAATTAGTAAAATACGCGGTTACGTCACTGTCTCGAGATGGCCAAACAGAGTATACGTCTTTATCATACTGGAATACCGATATTAAGTCAAATTTTCGTTGTTACAAGTCAAGCCACAGTGATGCCTCGGATGTTCAATCTTAACATAATAGTCACATAGTCCTTATGTGTAACCTGGGCTCATACCCATATACTCTATCACAGCTTTTCCCAGCTTTTCCGGGGAAAGCTGTGTCAATGAATGAGATTCATTGTTATAACAACAAAGAAACACAGCATTCCCGGAAAAGCTGGGAAAGTTGTGATAGAGTATATCGGTATAGTCAATCAGGTAGTCAGTAGTAGAAAATAATTTCTTCTAGATACTTGAAATCTATCCTCTTAGTCCTGTTTATTGAAGATCTCTTAGTTCCTATGAAAAGCAAATTTGACCTTTGCAGCGGTCTCTGGGGTAGGGTTAAAACTAATGGCTGTCCTTGTTTGGTACTGGCTAATTAGAGGGCACCCCCCCCAAAAAAAAAATAATAATAATAATAATAATAAAAAAATAAAATAAAAAAAAATAAAAAAATAAAATAAAAATAAAATTAAATTAAATTAAATTAAATTAAATAAAATAAAAAAATAAAAAATAAAAAATAAAAAATAAAAAATAAAAATAGCAGTCACTTTTATTGTTTATAGTCTATTCAAGATATATTTGAGATTTAGAACGGATGGCCAAATGAATAGCACTTATGAAACATTTGACTGGTTTTTCAATCCGTTTTTGTTGCACTAAACGGACCTTTGGTTTTTACTGCATCTTCAGAAAGTACAACCAGTACTCAGACCAATCTTCTATGAATTTGTAGCTGAGATTCAAAACTACAATTGTGGAATATTTCATATACGACTGGCTTATACAATAGCAAAGTTATGAGGTATGAGGTAACACTTATTAAATAACCATATCATTTTAATATATTCAGATTCAACAAGGTTATTTATACACCTGTTCAAAACCCCCGCCACTATTTCCATGGCTTATATACAAAAGTGGCATTATCGCAATACGCTAAGCTTGGATAATGCTCTCTAAATAGGATTTAAATCACAATTAATGTATCGGCAATGTGATTAAGAGCTTTAAACCTATGGGTCATTGTTATTTCTTCTGTAGCTACTATAATCGGTTTCAGCAAATGTGTCACCTCATTAAAAGTTTTGGGCCTGTCCACACTTCGGGAGAGGTAGTAAACTGTTTCCCGAATAAATCAATATAACTTCGATCCTGAAACGGGCCAGAAAGGCAAATTATATAGAGTCATCAAAAAAAAGTAACTATACAGGTAATACATGGGCTTTTAACTCTAAAATATATATCATACCTAAAATTATTAAATATAAAGTTGTTGACAAATAGGCCTATGTCTTCTTTAATATGAGATATTGCACGCTAGGATAGTTTGAATATTGAACAGGTTACAATACAAAATGTAAGGTAAAGTCACAATTTCATTTTCACATTTTACTTTTTCAACACGGGGGAAGTATGACATGTAGTTCGCGTGTAGAAAAGAAAAATGTGAAAATTAAAATCGGACTTTACCTTACATTTAGGAGTGTCAATTCCTCAATAATACCTAGTCCTATAGCGTGCAACATATCATATAAGAAGATAAATTTCTCAACAACTTTATAAATTAATATTTTTTGGGATACATAATTAGAGAAGCCCATTTATTACCTGTATTGTTACTTTTGTTGATGACTGTACTACGTGGATGTATCATGCATGGTTACACGCGGATTTTAAATGTGGCCTACAATATTAAACATGTTGTTATACGCTTATCATCAATTTGATTTGATTCGATGAATCTGCGTCGTGGTCTGAATCCTCAAATAATTTTATGATAATTTGGGGAAATGACAATATCACAGATGTGATCTTATTTTACGAATTTTCAATTTCCCTGACGCGCCGACACATGTTTCCAGTCTGATGGGACACTTTTCCCAATGCCTTATCGAATACATTTTGAATGTCATTGATGTTGAAAGTTTTGTTTTGCTTTGCAACATGATGTTTAATTTCAATCACCTAAAACATGATTTTAGTAATCCTACATGATTACATAGGCCAAGGGAATAACATCAACTTGAGTGCCTCCTTTCATAAGTAACACACTGAAATATATATTTGGCCTAATACTCACCTGTTAAAGTAACCATGAAGTAACATTCTGATTATTTTTCTGAGCTTTTATCTTTCATAAAGACGTATTGATTATTGGTTACTTTAGCGCAATATGTAAGAAGATTAAACTGGGTATTAACATGGCAAATAACATTTTACAACCAGTACATCCCCATCAAATCAACCCTGCACCTCCCCAATATGCAAGAGGTGACACATTCGCTGAAACCGATTATAAATTTAGTACTACTACAAGGAGTATACAGTCCTCAAAATAAGTAACTGACCAGATAATATGCTCTCAACTTCAACACTATAGCTCCTACGTAATACTGAGACTAATATACCTAAACAGATAAGAAGCGCCCATTGATACCTGCCATGTGCAGCGATCCATGGTCCGATGCTTGAGTTGATGGCCCATCGATTATCATCATTCAGTTTAATCTGTATCACGAACTCATCCTTTGAGTAGTAGCGCGCTATTTTTAATCCAGTGTCATCCACACGTGTATTACACCTTTCTTAATTTCCTGAATGCACTTTAGTATGGGATGGTGACCTACTCACAGACCTTGATATATTTCTGAAATAATATGCATGTATATCGCTTAAATTATGGCATTTCAGAAGAGATATGCCAAATAAACCTATTGGGTACATTCTTGAACATATAAACAATGTATTGTAATAATTAAATGTCATAGATTGTATTTAGATTGATTATTAATTAAACTAAAAAAAGTGATGTTTTGAAGAACTTGTTTATGAATTAAAGTATAACATGTGTTTCTCAATTCATGCTAAATATAAACACATTATCATGAACTTTGTTATCATAATACATTGTGCATATGCCCAAGAATGTACCCGATAGGTTTTAATTGTCATATCTCTTCTGAAATGCCAAAAATATAGCGAAATATTAATTTTAGAAATTTATCACGTTCTGTATGTCGGTAGCCATCCCATGCTTAAGTGCGTTCAGGTTATTTAAAAAGTGTAATAAACGTGTGGATAATACTGGATTCAAATAGCGCGCTTATTCAAATAATGAGGTCGTGCTACAAACTGAATGATGATAATCGATTGGCGATTGACTAAACAATATCCGCATCGGACCTTGTGCACAGTGATGAATAGCTGTAGTACCGTGCTTCGTATCTCTTTAGGTATATTAGTCTCCGGTAAAAGTATTAAATTATAAATTGGTAAGGACATTTCTTTCCTTTAATTTGTGATATTATGCGTGCAAATTGATAGAATTTGTTGTCTAAAATCAAAACAAATATTGTTTTTCATTTAAAATTTTGTTTGCCTACACGCAGCCTCGGACTAGCAACAGGCAGATTATTGATTAACTGGTAGCGATAATTCACGTGTCGATAGTAACGCTCGAATCATAACAGCCGGTCACTGGTCGCAACAGGTCGCGGCACTAGTACTCGCTAAAGTATCTCGGTGCGACCTTTTGTCGCCATAGGTCGCACCGAGCTACTAAATCGCCGGTAGGCACAGGTATTTCCGGGTCTCGCAGATAATGGCTGCTGATTGGTTATGCTAATTTCGAGGCAAAATAACCTCCCCCATTGGTTGAAAAAGTACGGTGTTCATTACGTCATGAGCGACCAATCTTTCGAGTTGAAAGAAGTCAAGGCCGCGACCGGTCGTTTCAAGTCAAGCGATCTCTTGATCGATGTATCGGGTTTTGGAATATGACGTAAAACTCGTCATAGGTGCGACTCGAATCGCGAAGAGACCTTAGTATGTTTTCAGCATAAAGATGAGGGTTGGGGGATGCTTCAGTAGATCAATGCAGCCCATACACATACCTGTCACACTGTCTCTCGTGTTCAAAACTAAAGTGTGAAAATGTAAACTGCACTGTGTTCATACCTTTACAATATTGCGTTCGTAATTATTAACCGACCTTCGTGAACAATATCTCTCAAATTAAAGAGAAATGTTTTCTAGCATTGATAAAAACCAAAATATTGCAATTGGTTGGGAAGTTGGACGTTCTTGGACTCTGACAATTTTCGAGCTATTTTGTATATACAGTTAAGCCCACAATTATTCATACACTGAAAAATAATTTGGTGTCATTTTGACACTAAAACAAGCGTCAAAAAATGGGTCCTCAGTTGGCCACCTAAAGGTGTCAAATTGACACCATTATGGGTGTAAAATATGACACCTTAGGGTGTCATATTCATTTTGACACCTTTGGGTGGTTACCTGAGGACCCATTTTCGAAAATACCATTACACCCCAAATGGGGTGTAATATTGACTCTCTTTAAGTGTCATATTGAGTTTGACACCCTAAAGGTGTCAAATTGACACCATTATGGGTGTCAAATTGACACCATTATGGGTGTCAAATTGACACCTTTGGGTGTCATATTCATTTTGACACCTTTAGGTGGTTACCTGAGGACCCATTTTCGAAAAATGTCATTACACCCCAATGGGGTGTAATATTGACTCTCTTAAGAGTCATATTGAGATAGCACATGTTTAGGAGCCGTTTTCTCGTCGCCATTTTGTTTGCATGTTACGAGCCGGTAAGACTGGTAAGTACCGATCTGCTCCATTTCCAGACATTTTTGATAATAATTATGATACAATTAGCGTAATGTAAGACGTCCGTATGAAAAAGATGACCACTGAGCCAGATAAATCGATAAATCGGGCTACATGTATGTAATGTTGCACATATCATCGTATGCATGCATGACGAACACACACATAGTAGGCCTACTAGTAGGTCCATGCACTGACACAGTCCAACAAAATGATAGTCTCTGACTATGAAATTGTAATTCATTTCATCAGTTAGTTGGCGCAATATTAAACAACATGAACAAGGCTTACATTACGCTAATTGTATCATAATTATTATCAAAAATGTCTGGAAATGGAGCAGATCGGTACTTACCAGTCTTACCGGCTCGTAACATGCAAACAAAATGGCGACGAGAAAACGCATGCGTTGATATGTTGATAGACGCCCAAATTGGTGTCAGAATTACACCAATTTGGCGTCAGAATTACACCAATTGGTGTCAGAATTACACCCGTTGGTGTCAGAATTACACCAATTGGTGTCAAAATGACACCAATTGGTGTCAAAATTACACCAATTGGTGTCAAAATTACACCAATTGGTGTCAAAATTACATCAATTGGTGTCATGCTGCTTCGACACCTCTAAAAACCGTGAGCTTTCCCGCCAACTATTGACGCCCTTGGAGTTATTTCAATTAATCTGACACCAATTTTGGTGTAAATCACTAAATGATCACTGAAAGGTGTCCGTCGGACATTTAACGGTGTCAACGTAAATTATGTGCAAACCCATATCATTGACGATTACACCAATTTTGGAGTCAAAATAACGCCTTTGTAAGTGTCATTTACAGTTGACTCCAAGAAGGCGTCGCTGTGACACCAATTTATTTTTCAGTGTACCCCTTGGAAAATATGAGTTTTTTGCGTTTTTCTCATATCTATACCAGCTGGAGTGGTGGAACTTTCGCTTTACACTAAAGACAATTACACATGTTTTTGACATTCCAAACATTCTTTAGGCTTTTATATTGTTATACAATTATTCCATGATGTGTGCATACAATGTGGATGCATTACAAATGTGTTCTATTGGCGAAGGAGATCAAATAACTCAGTGAGGACCTTTTTTGTGTATTGTGAATGCTCACAAAGAGGCGAAAGGCTACAAAGCTATTTCGAAGCAATTTCAAGTGCCAAATTCCACCATATAAAGCATAATTAGGAAGAACAAGACAGTTAAAATCAGTTCAAATCAGTTAAAAACCCTGAAGAACACGGTCGGAAGCCAATAGTGTCCCCTTGTTTGACAAGAAAAGTATGGTGAAAGGCCAACAACAATTCACATATCACCGTCAATGCTCTCCTGAACAACCTTGATGAGTCTTGGACCAAGATATTAAGGCAGACACTCCACATGCTCCAGCAGACATAGTACACAAGAGTTCTCCATGGACTCCGACCAAGAAAGACTCTACTCCTGAAAAGAGACAATGAGAAACTCATCTAGCATTTGCAAGAGCACTTCTGGACAAAGATCCAAGTTTTTGGTCTTCAGTGTTGGGGTTGTTTAAGATGCCAGATAAGTTTCTCTGTGTCTCTTTTAAGGAGAAGAGTCTTTCTTGGTCGGCCTCCATGGAGACCTCTCATGTGCCATATATGCTGGAGTGTCTGCCATGATATCTTGGTCCAATAATTGCCAAGGTTATTCAGGAGAGCATTGATGGTGATCTGTGGATTGTTGTTGGCCTTTCGCAATACTTATCTTGCCATACAAGGGGACACCGTTGGCTTCCGACTGCATCCTTCAATGTTTTTTAGTGAGTTGAACGTCTTGTTCTTCCTAATTATGCTTTGTATGGCGGATTCTTGCACTTGGAATTGTTTCGAAATAGCTCTGTAGCCTTTCCCCTCTTTGTGAGCATTCACAATATGCACAAACAAAGTTATTTGATCTTCTTCACCATGCATTCAAAGAGCTAGAGTGTTGTCCTATAATATCCCTCACTGTACATTTAATAGAACACATTTGTAATGCATCCACATTGTATGCACACATCATGGAATAATTACATAACAATATAAAAGCCTATCACACAATATAAAGAATGTTTGGAATGTCAAAAACATGTGTATTATCACAAAAAGTGGCCTCAATCCTGAGACTTGGTATGGGGTATGAATAATTTTGGACAGGCATAAAACACAATTCTTGTTCAATTCTATTGTTATGCAAAAAATCTTGAGCCCAAATATATTGATTTGTACTTGCAAACTAATTGTCTTTAGTGTTAAGCGAAAGTTCCACCACTCCAGCTGGTATCGCATGAGAAAAACGCAAAAAACTCATATTTTCCAAGGGGTATGAATAATTGTGGGCTTAACTGTACGTCACCCCATGGCGTATCGCCTGAACGTATGACAACGTTTGCGAAATATCGAAAAATACGTTGGTGTACGCTGATACAAGTTAGGGGTAAGTTTGGGATACGTCGTATACGTTAAGAGCACGCTGTGATACGTTGGGAACATTTGGAACACGTCGAGCCCGCGAAAAATTATTGAGCATGTTCAAAATTTCTCGACGTACTCAACGTGTGCTTAACTTACGTTCTGCATAAGGTTCACGATAGGTTCATGGTACGTTAGACATACGTTTACAAACGCTGACATACATTAGACATACGTTGACATACGTTAGAGGTACGTTACTCGTCGTTAGTTATAGGTTGGACATATAGATTTACCCTTCTAGATATTTTAATAGTTATCATCTAGGCTGCGTTTACTTGAACTGGCAACACTTGTCCCGCCGTGTACGAAACTCAATTGCTGCAGCGGCATAAGTCACGTGTTCGTTGTACGCCGAGGATACGCTGAGGGTACGTCGAGCACGGCAGACATACGCTACGAATACGTTAAGCATACGTTGGTCATACGTTCGCCGATCGCATACGCTGTGATACGCTGTCATAAGTTTGTTATAAGTTAGTAATACGCTATCAATACGTTAGTCATACGCTATGTATACATTTAATACGCTATGGATACGCTATGGATACGTCCATTCCATCACCGATGTCGACGCAATTCGTTGGAAAGTTGGACGTTCTTGGACTCTGACAATTTTCGAGCTATTTTTTGAATACGTCGGCATACGTTCAGGCCACGTTCGGGCCATACGCTATGGTGTGACAGGGCCTTAATACCCTTCGTGCACTCGCTCTACTCTCCGCGCCGACGCAGAGAACGGTGTGAAAACGTGTTGAGAAGGTGTAGTAACGCAGACAGCGACTTATAAGCGCAATACAAGCGCTGGCTTGATCGCAGCAGAGCGTAAACAAGCGCGGCGCTTTGTATGGCGTTCATGTGCGATCATGGAGACCCTACCCCGCTATAGATGGTATCCACTGCGTCCTCAATCGGTTCTTAGAGACCTTATTGCGTTTTGCATGGCGTTTTTTCAGCGCAACGAGAGCGCACGGCCTGATCGCCGTATGTGTGACAGGGGTATTACATACGCTGACATACGTTAGACATACGTTAGACATACGTTGACATACGCTGACATACGTTAGAGGTACGTTACTCGTAAGTTATAGGTTGGACCTATAGATTTATCCTTCTAGATATTTTGATAGTTATCATCTAGGCTGCGTTTACTTGAACTGGCAACACTTGTCCTGCCGTGTACGAAACTCAATTTCTGCCGCGGCATAAGTCACGTGTTCATTGTACGCCGAGGATACGCTGAGGATACGTCGAACACTGCAGCCATACGCTACGAGTACGTTATTAAGCATACGTTGGTCATACGCTCGTATACGCCGTGATACGCTGTCATAAGTTTGTTATAAGTTAAGGCCCTGTCACACCATAACGTATCGCCTCAACGTATGCGAAATATCGAAAAATACGTTGGTGTACGTTGGCGTACGCTGATATAAGTTAAGGGTACGTTCGGGATACGTCGTTTACGTTAAGAGCACGCTGTGATACGCTGTGACAATTTGGACCACGAAAAAATATTGAGCATGCTCAAAATTTCTCGACGTACTCAACGTGTGCCTAATACGTTCTGCATAAGTTCCCGGTAAGTTTGTAGTACGTTAAATATACGTTGACATACGCTGACATACGTTAGTGGTACGTTACTCGTACGTTACTCGTAAGTTGGTATACGTTGATGAACGTAGGCTGGGTGAAACGTACAGCCAACGTAGTGATAACGAGTTGATAACGTATATGTGCCGTATGTCTAACGTATGCCTGACGTATTTCCAACGAGTTTCGACGTATTCTCACGTATTCACCTTATGCCGAGCGATCGTGTAAGGCCCTGTCACGTATCCATAGCGTATCCATAGCGTATTGAACGTATACATAGCGTATGACTGACGTATTGATAGCGTATCACTAACTTATAACATACTTATTACTGCGTATGCGAGCGTATGCGAGCGTATGCGTGCGTATGACTAACGTATGCTTAACGTATACTTAACGTATTCGTAGCGTATGTCTGCCGTGTTCGACGTATCGTCAGCGTATCCTCGACGTACAACGAACACGTGGCTTATTATGCCGCTGTAGCACGTATAAATACCGCGTCGATATCACATTACATCATTCCCGCCGATGTCATCAAGCAGTTAACATGCCTCCCAAGAAGAAGTATGCAACCAGGGGCCAAGGCCGAGGAGGAGGAAAAAGCAAGAAGGCCAAGACAGACCATGAAGAAGTGAGGATGAGATACTCAAGGGACCCATTTATATACTCAAACCCTCCATAAATTCCCAAAACGCCGAATGCGCGCTAGCTGTACGGTAGCCCTGTCACACCATGGCGTATCACCTGAACGTATGACAAAGTATGCGAAATATCGCAAAATACGTTGGCGTACGTTGGCGTACGTTGGTGTACGCTGATACAAGTTAGTGGTAAGTTTGGGATACGTCGTATACGTTAAGGTACGCTGTGATACGTTGTGAAAATTTGGAACACGTCAAGCCCGCGAGATATTTTTGAGCATGTTCAAAATTTCTCGACGTACTCAACATGTGCTTAACTTACGTTCTGCATAAGTTCCCGATAGGTTCGTGGTACGTTAGACATACGTTTACAAACGCTGACATACGTTAGAAATACGCTGACATACGTTAGAGGTACGTTAATCGTCTTAAGTTGTAGGTTGGACATATAGATTTACCCTTCTAGATATTTTAATAGTTATCATCTAGGCTGCGTTTACTTGAACTGGCAACACTTGTCCCGCCGTGTACGAAACTCAATTTCTGCAACGGCATAAGTCACGTGTTCGTTGTACATGTACGCCCAGGATACGCTGAGGATACAGACATACGCTACGAATACGTTGGTCATACGCTCGCCGATCGCATACGCTGTCATACGCTGTCATAAGTTTGTTATAAGTTAGTGATACGCTATCAATACGTTAGTCATACGCTATGTATGCGTTTAATACGCTATGGATACGTCCATTCCATCACCGATGTTGACGCAATTCGTTGGGAAGTTGGACGTTCTTGGACGTTCTCGGACTCTGACAATTTCCGAGCTATTTTTTGAATACGTCGGCATACGTTCAGGCCACGTTCAGACCATACGCTATGGTGTGACAGGGCCTTTAGTGATACGCTATTACGTTAGTCATACGCTATGTATACGTTCAATACGCTATGGATACGTCCATTCCATCATGTCGAATTTTCCTACGCAATTCGTTGGGAAGTTGGACGTTCTTTGATGTTCTTGGAATACGTCGGCATACGTTCAGGCCACGTTCAGGCCATACGCTATGGTGTGACAGGGCTTTTACATTGAATGGAAGCGCAGTGAGATCCCGTAATTCTTTAAAGTAGAAACACAATGGGTCGTAATAAGAGCGCCGTAAAAATGTGACTAGCGCGCGATAAGAGCGTTCTAAGAGCTACCTTGTTTTAAAAAAGTGTCAATTTTGAGCCGTTTTCCGCGCTCTTCCTGCGTGTTACTTGGGGACCCTCTCCCGCTCTAGCCAGTGTCCACTGCGTCCCCAATCGGTTCTTATGCGTTTGCTTAGCGCTTTGATACTTTTCAGCGCAACCTCAAGCGCAAGGCCTGAACGCCGTATGTGTGACAGGGGTTATAAGGTACTTTTAATTTAACGCCTTATTTGTTACAATGTAGAATGTTGTAGAAAGTTATAGAACCCCTCTTTACACATTGCCCCTTAACCCTAACCCGGCAGGCGGTTTGCAGGACTAACCGGGGTGACAAGATGGCGCGTGCAGTCTTGCGACTGGAACCCGGGCCACCGCGGTCGGAGTCCAGGTGATCATTCTGGCGTCCATTATGCTAAGGAGGTCGCGCTCCAAAAAAACACACTTTTCGGAGCCTAGGGACCGTTCATTATTTATGGCGGAGGGCGGGGGGGGGGGGGGGGGGGGGGGAGTAAACTATAGGGGGGGTCATGTAACTTTCATATGTTGAAATAGGGGGGGGGGGGCTATGTAACTTTTTTTATTCTTAAACAGGGGGGGGGTTGTGTTACATTTTTTTAAATAAAAAGTTGGTGGTGATTGGGGTGATTGGGGTGATTTGGGGTAAATGCCTTTTTTTTCTGCGCTTCGCGCATATTTTCATATTTCCTGAAACCTATCGACTTCAAAGACATTTACTATGAGACTACTTATGTACAGCAAATCTTGTCTGTGCCTTGGACGATCTGTTACTGTTTGAAACACACCTATAGGCCTTATCATCAATGGTCGAGAAATAAGAGCCACAGGGTGTCTAAAACACGTTAAAAGGCATATTATGTGATCTTTTCCATCAGGGGGCGACATTCATGATCATTTTTTAGAAAGTAGATTTTCTTGCAGATTTACATTTCTGATCATAAATTATAAATATATTCTGAGTTACAGAGCGATACGATTCCTAATTACTAAAAATCATGGTTTTAGAGTGATTTTACTAGAGTGAAAAATAAGTTGTCGCGCAGACCTGACAGTTTATTTTCATTCTTTGTATGTTACAAAATCCAATTTTATGATTTAAAAAAAATGTAATTTATTGCATGCTTTTCACCTCGTCTCAGCTTTGCACCAATGCTTATAAAAGTAGAACGTTTCACTTGATTATACGTTTCTGCTCATAATGCATAACTTGTCAGTGTTACAAAAGACTCACAAAACCACCCAAAATGTATAAATATGAAAAAAGTTTAGGCTCTCTACCTCGCCATTACTAATTTCACACAATGAAGAAGGGCCATCATAAAATTATTGGCCGTTCAGATAGTGCACAAACAGAATTTGCCAACTTATCCGTGAAAAAAATTCCCAAAGGTATAGACAGCCCCCTTAAGTATGTGACAAGTTGATTTTTTCGGAGAGTGGGTGTACAAATCTACTGGTAAACAGGGGGGTCATGTAATTTTCAGTTTCAGCTCAGGGGGGGGGGGGGGGGGGGGGGTGGGGGGGGGGGGGGGTAGGTAATTTTGACATCCGAGTCTCAAATTTACCCCCCCCCCCTCCTCCATCATAAATAATGAACGGTCCCCTATGTACATTTCCATGATTGCGCAATGAGACTGGAGGATTGGGGTGAACCGGGCGTGGTGCTTCTGTTGGATTTGGTTGTGTAAGGGGTATTTGCAGTTATTCTTGATTCCACTGGTTATTCGTTGATCTTTGCAAAAAAATCCTGGCTTTTTTTGCAGTGAAAGATGTTGGTCTTGATATTCTGAAGAAAGAGATGTCATCATTGACCATCCCAGAAATAAGCAGATCCATCAAGATCAAGAAGCCTAAAAGATTTAAAGTGGACTATACATTTTCAAAGTAAGTCGTAATTTCTCAAGATTGTATCTCTTTTTCGGTCAATGATGGTTTTGATCGCTATAATACCGTGACAACCATGCTGTTGTGGCGCATCGATCGAAGTATAGTCCCGAGTATAGTATGCTTTCTTTTGAAAGTTGATCTTTTAGTGGGAAATTTGCAAATCATTCTAAACGGGAACCCTTTGAGTCAGATTTTCGCAATTGTTTCCAAAAATGAATGTCTTTGTTTTGAAATGTTGCTTAACGTAGGAGATGCTGTTAACAGGTTTTTTTGCTGCATAAAGTGTGAAAATGAGACCGAAAATGTGAAAATGACACCGAAAAGAGATATATTAACAACATTTTCGCACACGTAACATAGGCGTACATTGGGATCGACTTTGTACGCTTTGGGCTTTAAATGGGGGTGGGGTGGGGTGGGGTGGGGTGGGGTGGGGTGGGGTGGGGTGGGGTGGGGGGGGGGGTGGGGTGGGGTGGGGGGGTGGGGTGGGGTGGGGGGTGGGGGTGGGGGGGTGGGGAGTGGGGGGGGGGGATTTCACAAAATCCAAATACTTAATATGAAATGTTAAATCTGGGTTATTTCTTACAGCATACGGTTGAACTCCTTCAACATACCATCTGCCACCCTAACACCAAACCCAACGCTTGGAGGTGTGGTACTCAATGTCAATAGTGCATCACTTGCTATGAAATCCAACTGGAAATACAAAGCACATGAAATATTGTAAGTATCACGTCTGCTAGTCTACCAGGGGCTTGTTGCAACAACCGCAAGAGTTTTTAAACGGCATTTTAAAACCGGATTAGGGGGATGGTTCATTACAATGCCTAACAAACTTTTAAGTTTTAATTTTAAGATGATTCTGGACAAACTTGTTATACTTGTCGTTAGTGTTGTCGTGTTATCTATTTGCTCGATTCCTTAGATAATTCAACAGAATGATTCTTTGCTTGTCGTGAAGCATACAGTTAAGCCCACAATTATTCATACCCCTTGAAAAATATGAGTTTTTGGCATTTTTCTCATATCTATACCAGCTGGAGTGGTGGAACTTTCGCACAATTAGACAATTAGTTTGCAAGTACAAATCAATATATTTGGGCTCTACATTTTTAGCATAACAATAGAATTGAACAAGAATTGTGTTTTTATGCCTGTCCAAAATTATTCATACCCCATGCCAATTCTCAGGATTGAGGCCACCTTTTGTGATACTACACATGTTTTTTACATTCCAAACATTCTTTATATTGTGTGATAGGCTTTTATATTGTTATGCAATTATTCCATGATGTGTGCATACAATGTGGATGCATTACAAAGTGAGGGATATTATAGGACAACACTCTAGCTCTTTGATAGCATGGCGAAGGAGATCAAATAACTCAGCGAGGACCTTTTTTGTGCATTGTGAATGCTCACAAAGAGGGGAATGGCTACAAAGCTATTTCGAAGCAATTTCAAGTGCCAAATTCTACCATATAAAGCATAATTAGGAAGAAAATCAATTCAAATCAGTTAAAAACCTTGAAGAATACGGTCGGAAGCCAACAGTGTCCCCTTGTTTGACAAGAAAAGTATGGTGAAAGGCCAACAACAATTCACATATCACCGTCAATGCTCTCCTGAACAACCTCGGTTAGTCTTGGACCAAGATATTAAGGCAGACACCCCAGCAGACATAGTACACAAAGGTTCTCCATGGATTCCGACCAAGAAAGACTCTACTCCTGAAAAGAGACTAAGAGAAACTCATCTAGCATTTGCAAGAGCACTTCTGGACAAAGATACACATTTGTGTCCTTCAGTGTTGGGGTTGTCTAAGATGCAGGACAAGTTTCTCTGTGTCTCTTTTAATGAGTAGAGTCTTTCTTGGTCGGCCGTCCATGGAGACCTCTTATGTGCACCATATGCTGGAGTGTCTGCCATGATATCTTATTCCAATAATTGCCCAGGTTGTTCAGGAGAGCATTGATGGTTATCTGTGGATTGTTGTTGGCCTTTCGCAATACATTTCTTGCCAAACAAGGGGACACCACTGGCTTCCGACTGCATCCTTCAATGTTTTTAGTGAGTTGAACGTCTTGTTCTTCCTAATTATGCTTTGTATGGTGGATTCTTGCACTTGTAATTGTTTCGAAATAGCTCTGTAGCCTTTCCCCTCTTTGTGAGCATTCACAATATGCACAAAAAGGTTTTTGATCTTCTTCGCCATGCTGTCAAAGAGCTAGAGTGTTGTCCTATAATATCCCTCACTGTACATTCAAAAGGACACATTTGTAATGCATCCACATTGTATGCCCACATCATGGAATAATTACATAACAATATAAAAGCCTATCACACAATATAAAGCATGTTTGGAATGTCAAAAATATGTGAATTGATCACAAAAAGTGGCCTCAATCCTGAGACTTGGTATGGGGTATGAATAATTTTGGACAGGCATAAAAACACAATTCTTGTTCAATTCTATTGTTATGCAAAAAATGTTGAGCCCAAATATATTGATTTGTACTTGCAAACTAATTATCTTTAGTGTAAAGTAAAAGTTCCACCACTCCAGCTGGTATAGATATGAGAAAAACGCAAAAAAACCATATTTTTCAAGGGGTATGAATAATTGTGGGCTTAACTGTATATCTGGCGTTGTTATTAATCTGTAAATATTTTTAAATAAAAAATAAAACATTAAAATGTTTTATTTTTTCACCATAAAGCACTCCAACAGACCACGGTACAGTCGATATCAGTGCGACCGGTCTTTCCTTGCGGGTTGCCATCAAAATCGGTAGGTAAACTGTCGATTATTAATATCGGCGTATATGTCTCTCTACTTATACGCTAAGGTGGAAAAGCAAAATAAATACGCCAAGGTAGAACAGCAAAAGAAATATACGCTAAGGTGGAACAGCAGAAGAAATACGCTAAGGTGGAAAAGCAAAAGATATACGCTAAATTGAAAAAGCAACATATATACGCTAAGGTTGAAGAGCAAAAGATATACGCTAAGGTTGAAGACCAAAAGATATACGGTAAGGTGGAAAAGCCATTAAAAATCGTTGAGGTGGAGCAGCAAAATAAATTCCATTAGGTGGAAAAGCCAAAGAAAATACGCTAAGGCAGAAGAGCAAAAGATATACGTTAAGGTGGAACAGCAAACTAAATCCCATTATGTGGAACAGCCAAAGAAAATATGCTAAGGGGGAACAGCAAAAGATAAACGCTAAGGTGGAAGAGCAAAGCAAAAACGCTAGGTAAAACAGGAGAGTCCAGGAACAGACAATTCTTCGAAAATATCATCAAATTACAAATGCTAATAAAACACGAGTTAAGAATACGGTAGTTATCAATCGGATTGAAATATACATCCTTCCCGTATGGTCAATCCCTCCATTGTTATTTGTATGGCTTAATTTTCTTTGTCTTTGGTGCGATAGGAATGGATAGCCATGGTCGTCCAACAGTAGCCACGCAACCGGATGATTGTTCCTTTGGTATCGAAGCCATGGATGTCAAGTTCCGCCGCGGCGGTGCAAGGTAACATTCCTCAATTACATTTCCCAATCTTCAATAATACCGACAGGACGACAGAGAGTCTCAGTCTATATCGTTCTCCTCTCATATGACGTTGTCATAAATGTTCATAAGTTAAAATCATTATCACTAAAAAAACTATACGAGAAGATAATATATGCAAATTATCGGAATGATTCTTGTAGTTCAAATATATTTCCTGGTTATGTATTCATAGACGGTAAAAAGGAAGTGACCGTCTATGATGTATACTCTCATATCTTCTGGAAGATGATTTTACCTACGATTCAATGATGTATTGCCCGAAATCCTTCATTGTTTGCTGTAACAGTAATCTTCCCATAGATTCACATAGCAACTAATTCACTCTCTATTTTCGTATTGTTATCGTCGACAGCTGGATTTACAACCTCTTTGACGAATACGTTGAAAACAAATTGAAGGAATTATTGAGTAGCAAGGTATGAAACCTATTAATTAAAATAATCAGGAATGCAGAAGCATATCCTAAAATCATTTTTTGTTATCGTACGCGCACTGATCTCTGATGATTGTTGCTGCCATTGTGAGTCTACATCACATCCTCAAAGGGCACTAATAGATGGAGTCCTATCGTAACATAATTACCATATCGTATTAACATCAGTGGCGTACCCGGGAGCGAATTTATTAACCGTACTCACTGTATAAATGTATTGCTGTACAATGTACATGTGCTATGTACTTTACTCCGTCAGGTATCAAATGTTGTTTACGGTAATAAAGATCGCTACCCGGGAGGGGGGGGGGGGGGGGGGGGGGTCAATATCATCATACGTCTTTCATCGGTACAACTATGTCTGCCTCCCTCCCCAGTTTCCAAAAACTTGGGTACACCACTGGGTTACATAACTTCGCATCCTCATGGGAGGATGGGGGTCCCAAGAGTAACAGGAAGATATGGTCACATAATTAAACTAAGAAGAATGTCCACTATGAGTCAACAATCATCTGATTTCTTATCTTTTCCACAGCAGCGCCTCAAGAGGCGTGAGGACTCCATTCGTTCTCCAAATTATTAAGATTCGGTGTGCTTGTGTCACCAGGCGTGGCAGTCTTTCGATGAAATAATGGCCGCAGGCTATATACTTGGCGAAGTATTCTGGGGCAAGGGCCCTATTCCCCTGCGCTTTTTGGCGCGAAAAAGAATTCTTTGAAAAAGGTACCTCGGGGGTTAGGGTTAATAGTATCAAAAATGAAAACATATAATGCAACTGAAAAATGTTTCAATGATTTTGTTAATCGATATGGCACAGCAGTTTCTTCAAGTTACTAATAAAAAGGCCTTACTGTGATTAAATTGTGTGTAACTTTCTCAATATTTCTTACTTCAGGTATGCAGTGTCATCCGCAAAGAAGTTAATGAAGATCTTACCAAGGAGCTTGCCAAACTAGACTGTATGTTTCATGTATCAATATAATAAACACACCTTATACCCTATAATATTTGTATGTCTGCTATTCGGTTTCTACCAGGTCAATGCAAGTTTCTGATGCTCCTCTCATCAATATTTATTTTGCTTAAAGATTTGTGTTGTTGTTGTTGATGACAATATTGAATTGTCTATTGTAATATGTGTGTGTCATAGTATAAATTAACATATTTTGTTTTACAAGTGTTAAATGTATATAATTTATGTAATGGAAAAACACGCCTACCTGAATCCAATCATTGGCAGTAAGTTAAAGAATAGATAATGTAAGCTAACCTTACATGTTATTTGTTTGTTTATTTGCGTATGTGTTTGTTTGTTGGTGGTGATTGTTTGTTGTTCTCGTTTTTGTTTCTTATTTGTTTTGTTTGCTTAATTTCAGTGATTGCCAAGATAGACGATCTAGCTGAAATAGACTATTCGCTGGTATCAAAACCGACATTTCAAGGAGCCATCGATATGGCAAATAAGGTTTGTCTCATTTCTTGTACTATAAATGAGGTCGATACATTACAATACAAGATTATTTATAGACAACCGTGGGCATGCCAAGGACATCCAATTCTGAAAGAAAAGTAACTAGATCTTGCTCTGGCCAAGCAACTTTGGTTTTTGTCTCGTTCCTGACATTTGACCGGTCATGATTGTCTTTTCTTCTTGTCTTATCAATAGATGCATCAAGTGTTCAAAATAGGAACATGTCTTAAATTTAACCTGTGTAAAGGTCAATGACCCCTTGTGACCCCATATGAAATGTCACTTTTAATCGCTGAACACCCTATGTGCTTTGATACAAGAAATTCTGTTGACCAATTATGAAGATCATCAGTCATCATTGCCTCTGACCAAGAAGCATTTAAAATTTACATTTTGACCCCTAGTGACCTCAACTAATATTGTTCATTTTAAAAACTATTATATATGCGTGCGGTCATGAGGAATATGTTGACCGATTCCTACGATCCTAGGTCATTTTACTAAATAGCAAGGGCGTTTTTAAGTGAAAATTACGATTTGACCCCTAGTGACCCCTGTGTGGCCTTTGACCCAAAGGTCATGATTAACTTTTTGTCTTTTTTTCAAAAGACATACGATGCAATAAGTTTCATGAAAGTCGGAACATGCCTTCAATTTTACCCCTGTATAGGTCAATGACCCCCAGTGACATTTGAATTTCAATCGCTGAACAACCTATACGTGCATGGACGAAAGGAATCTTTTGACTAGTTCAGATGGTTATCAGTCATTTTCTCTGAGACAAGAAGTGAATGGATTAAAGATTCACATTTTGACCCCTAGTGGCCCCTTCTTGACCTTTCACCTGATTATGATGATTTGTGACCGTGCGAAATTTTTACATTTGAATAGTATCCATTACTCGAGTTTTCTCCAAATGGTATTAGTAATAGAACACATACAGAATATGATAAATTGTTTCCTGTACCTGATTACAAAAAGAACATCGATCGTCTGGAAACCTTTATCATCTTAAGGAAGTAGTTCGTGCTCAGGATACGCTAAGTTATTCGAAACTGACACCATCTTAGCTTGATATCCCGAGAACATTTAAATGGCGCGTTGCAGATAGTTTTCCATTTGTTCGTCGATGTACTGATGTTTTTTTGTGACCAGCTGAAATAGAAAACAACATTTCCACCAATATTAATCTGAGGATTGTTCCATATACATGACCGTAGAACTTCCTGTAGACGTTTAGCTTTATGTGTTGCTAAACGAATTCCACACAAGAAGAACTTCCTTCCAAAAAGTATTGCTCATCTATTAATAGAACTAGTCCACCTGCGGGAACCACAGATAAAGTTACCCATGTCCTTCAGCTGTGAGAAATACAGAAACAGGGTAACAGCTTTATTGGAATTACCAGCCCTGAGAAGACGCCTAATTCATGATATTTTTAGAGCATTGACAAATACACCAACTTGGATCATTTTTGTTCATCATAATTACCACACATCTAGTCTCCGCCAATCCTATCCTTCTTGCCATGCCATATAAATTTGAAGAAAAAAACACATATTGTTTAGCTCATATATGATGTTGCAATCTGGATTGGGGATGGCCAGAACCAGAAGACTGAATTTCGAGATAGAGCCTAAACAACATTTGTTTTATTGCTATTGATACGTAACCCAGACATGACCGCACATTTTTATGTTTTCACCGATAAAACGACCAGCCATAAAATCATTTTGATCATCCTCTATAATAATTTTAGTGAGAACACTAAAC